>SJYW01012923.1:707671-762602 GCA_006410735.1 Raphicerus campestris
GTGGCATGTGGGATCTTAGCTCCTCAACCAAGGATCTAACCTGTTCTCCCTGCAGCATGGAGTCTTAACCACTGGGACACTAGGGAAGTACCTGGAATGATTTCAGTGAGCTCAGGCTCTTGATCTTCCCATACATTGCTGTTGGTGTTTTTCAGTTGTCAAGTCATGTCCGTCTCTTTTCATGATGCCCGCCTCCAACCCCATGTACTGCAGTATGCCAGACTTCCCTGTCCCTCTCCATCTCCCCATACATAGAAAAGTGCTAAACTTATTAACTTGAGATGTCTTCCTTTTTTTTAACTTAACAGTAATCTTTTAATGTTCCAACTACTTGGTTTTTAGATCATACCTGAATGGTCTAGTGGTTTTCCCTACTTTCTTCAATTTAAGTCTGAATTTGGCAATAAGGACTTTATGGTCTGAGCCAGTCAGCTCTCGGTCTTGTTTTTGCTGACTGTATAGACTTTCTCCATCTTCAGCTGCAAAGAATATAATCAATCTGATTTCAGTGTTGATCATCTGGGTTGATGTTCGTGTACAGAGTCTTCTCTTGTGTTGTTAGAAGAGAGTGTTCGCTATGACCAAAGCATTCTCTTGGCAAAACTCTATTAGCCTTTGTCCTGCTTCATTCTGTACTCCAAGGCCAAATTTGCCTGTTACTGTAGGTGTTTCTTGACTTCTTACTTTTGCATTTCAGTCCCCCACAAGGAAAAGGACACCTTTTTTGGGTGTTAGTTTTAGAAGGTCTTGTAGGTCTTCATAGAACCATTCAACTTCAACTTCTTCAGCGTTACTGGTCGGGGCATAGACTTGGATTACCATGATATTGAATGGTTTGCCTTAGAAATGACCAGAGATCATTCTGTTGTTTATGAGATTGCATCCAAGTACTGCATTTCAGACTCTTTTGTTGACTATGATGTCTACTCCATTTCTTCTAAGGGATTCTTGCCCACAGTAGTAGATATGATGGCCATCTGAGTGAAATTCACCCATTCTGGTCCATTTTAGTTTGCTGATTCCTAAAATGTTGATGTTCACTCTTGCCATCTTCTGTTTGACCACTTCCAATTTGCACTGATTCATGGACCTAACATTCCAGGTCCTATGCAATATTATGCTTTACAGCATCAGACCTTGCTTCCATCACCAGTCACATCTGGGTATTGTTTTTGTTTTGACTCTGTCTCTTCATTCTTTCTGGAGTTATTTCTCCACTGATCTCTAGTAGCATGTTGGGCACCTACCGACCTGGGGAATTCATCTTTCAGGGTCTATCTTTTTGTCTTTTCATACTGTTCATGGAGTTCTCAAGGAGAGAATACTAAAGTGGTTTGCCATTCCCTTCTCCAGTGGACCACATTTTGTCAGAACTCTCCACCATGACATATCTATCTTGGGTGTCCCTACACAGCATGGCTCATAGTTTCACTGGGTTAGACAAGGCTGTGGTCCATGTGATTAGATTGGCTAGTATTCTGTGATTGTGGTTTCTGTCTGTCTGCCCTCTGATGCCCTCTCTCAGGGCCTGCCATCTTACTGGGGTTTCTCTGACCTTGGTTGGGATGTATCCCCTCACGTCCTGGCTCCTGACCTTGGATGTGGGGCATCTCCTCTTGGCCATGCGCCGCTTCAGTGCCACGCAGTCACAAGGCTATGATTTTTTCCAGTGGCCATGTATGGGTGTGACAGTTGGACTGTAAAGAAAGCTGAGCACTGAAGAACTGATGCTTTTGAACTGTGGCATTGGAGAAGACTTTTGAGAGTCCCTTGGACTGCAAGGAGATCCAACCAGTCCATCCTAAAGGAGATCAGTCCTCAATGTTCATTGGAAGGACTGATGCTGAAGCTGAAACTCAAATACTTTGGCCACCTGATATGAAGAACTGACTCATCAGAAAAGATCCTGATGCTGGGAAAGATTGAGGGCAGGAGGAGAAGGGGACAACAGAGGATGAGATGGTTGGATGGCATCACTGACTCAATGGACGTGAGTTTGGGTAAACTCCAGGAGTTGGTGATGGATAGGGAGGCCTGGCATGCTGCAGTCCATGATGTCTCAAACAGTCGAACATGACTGAGTGACTGAAATGAACTGAACCTGGCTTTTGTTGCAAAAACATTTATATAGCCTGGCTCCTCCCTTTCCTCTTCAGAACAGACCCTCAGAGCTCTCTAAAGGCTCTCTTCTGGGCTTAAGTCTTCAGTATGTCTGCCAAATAAACATAACTCTTTAACTTTTAGGTTGTTCTTTTTTCCAGTCAATAGCATAAACTGCTCTGTGCGTAAAGGCAAACTGAACCTTATGGGCAATTGTGCCTTTTGTGATACTGATGACCAACAATGGCCTGTGGATCAAATCTAGCCCACCACCTGCTTTTGTATGGTCTGTGAGGTAAGAAGAAACTGGAAAGCCTGCAAAGCTGAAACTATTTACTACCTGGTCCTTTTTGAAGAACTTAGCTGACCCCTGCTCTAACCAGCCGAACTGGCTAGTCTGTAACTGACTAAATTGCTATTCTGTTCATAATTCTCCCTATTTACATTGAGGTTTATTTTGATAAAACTTCAAATTCCCAGGTGGTGTTTCATATTCCCCTGGATATTTGNCTAAGAAGAAACTGGAAAGCCTGCAAAGCTGAAACTATTTACTACCTGGTCCTTTTTGAAGAACTTAGCTGACTCCTGCTCTAACCAGCCGAATTGGCTAGTCTGTAACTGACTAAATTGCTATTCTGTTCATAATTCTCCCCATTTACATTGAGGTTTATTTTGATAAAACTTCAAATTCCCAGGTGGTGTTTCATATTCCCCTGGATATTTGGCCTGTAGTTGTACCTGCTGTACCTGCTGGGTGAACTGTAATAGGTGGATTAGGACCTTGTAGTCACCCCACCTACCCTCTTAAGGTAAAGTGAACAAACAGAATGATGTGCATTTTCCTACTCAATTCTTAGTGGGAGAATTCTTAATGTAATACCCAGAATCATCAGCTAAGATCACATTGTTATTGTTTAGTTGCTCTGTGCTGTTTGACTTTTTCTGATCCCATGGACTATAACCCACCAGGCTCCTCTGTCTATGGGATTTCCCAGGCAAGAATACTGGAGTGGGTTGTCATTTCCTCCAGGGGATCTTTTGGACCCAGGGATTGAACCCAAGTCTCTTGCACTGGCAGGCAGATTCTTTACTACTAACGTCACCATTACTTTATTTAAATAATTGTTATAAATCACCAATGAAAGAAACACACCAACAAGTACTTGCAGATTACTTCTCACTGGGCATAAGAGTTTTCCAGCAGTAACTAATATAATATCATTTGTATCTTCAAGTGAGACTTCCGTCTTAAGCAGATGGACACCTTATATTTGAAGAAACATAAAAACCCTACAGAATCTCTGACCCATTCTTTATCAAAAGCTTTGGCAGGCATTTTCTGTTTAGCCTTTGATCTTCTTGTCAAAAGATGTCTGTCACTGAGCAAATTGTCAGGCAAATGCCCTTCCAAGTTCCTTGCTCTTGGTCTGTTTCTCCTCAGACACTCAGGAGAGGTGTCTGCTTTAAAGAGAGAAAGTGTTATGAAAGTACTGCGCTGCTGGTGTACATGGAATCTAAGGAGTCTTCCCCTAATTGGAAAAAAAGTCATTGTCTCTAATGATCTTTGATCTCCATATTTTTCCTTATGATGAGCCCTTTTTTCCTCACCCTGTAACATGCAAAAAAGTACCTCTGCTGCTGCACGCCAAACATTATCCCACATGTTTCCTGTGCATCATCTCTTTTAACCCTTATTCAACCTGTCACAGTGTGTATTGTCCCCATTTCACAGGTGTGTATACTGAACTTGGAGAAATCAATTTGCCTTGGGTGACAAAGCTTATAAGTGACATACCTGAGAT
Organism: Raphicerus campestris; assembly: GCA_006410735.1. Classification (NCBI taxonomy): domain Eukaryota; kingdom Metazoa; phylum Chordata; class Mammalia; order Artiodactyla; family Bovidae; genus Raphicerus; species Raphicerus campestris. The sequence goes on from SJYW01012923.1 coordinate 711,574, forward strand.
TTGAACCCAGAGCATCTAATTCCCAAAATTGTTCTTAAAAACCAGAACCCACTGAGTTTGGTTCTTTGCTTTTGTCTAAATTTAACTTGGGTTTATCATTCCCAATTTCCTTTCCAAGATTACCCAAAGATAAATAATTTAAATTATATACAACAGACATGGAGTTTTTTTTAAAGAACAGAAAGGATTTATTAGAAAACAATTTATTTTTTCCATAAGTCTGCTTGGACAGTGTTTCATAGACTTTGTGAACCAATAGCATATGTTTTCTCTAGGATAAGATTGATAGATTTGGGACACTGCTAGGCTGTTTCTCACTCCTTAGGACTTGACAATTGGCAAAAGTGTCCCACATTTGTGTTATTAGAACACAAGGCAATGAGAAAGCATGGATCATCTTCTATATTCATTCCTCAGAGTTCATTCATATCTATTGCAAGAATCTACATTCCATTGTTCTAATACTTACCAACCTGTTTACAATCTGATAATGAATATATGATAAATATTACCATCATTACTCCAAAATTCATTGTTCTAATACCTATCAACCTGTTTATAATCTGATAATGAATATATAATAAATAATATCATCATTATTCCAAAAGCACATTCTACTATGCTTATGGTATCTTTATGGCATTTGTATTTTTAAACTAATTTTATGGAGGTTAGTTTGCATACAACAAAATGCAGCTATTTTAAGCCTACATTCTGGTATGTTTTGATACATGTATGTTCCTTTTTAAACACTACCTCCATCAATATAAAGAACATTTTTATTATTCCACAAAGTTGCCTCACAATCCTCTGTAGTTAAGCCCTGAGGAAACTCACCCCAGATTCCCACTAGTATTAGTTTTGACTACTTAAGAATGATTTCACATCAAAGGGCTCCTACAGTATATATGGTATTATTTTAGAGGTCTTTCACATATCAGAGTAACTTTGAGATTAATTTATGTTAAAAGGCAGAGGAATCAGAGATCAAATTGCCAACATTTATTGGATCATAGAGAAAGCAATGGAATTACAGAAAAACATCTACTTCTGATTCATTGACTACACTAAAGCCTTTGACTGTGTGGATCACAACAAATTGTGAAAAATTCTTAAAGAGATGGGAATACCACCTTACCTATCTCCTGAGAAACCTGTATGCAGGTCAAGAAGCAACCATTAGAACCAGACCCGGAACAACGGACTGGTACAAAAGCTATGACAAACCTAGATAGTGTATAAAAAGCAGAGACATCACTTTGCCAACAAAGATGTATATAGTCAAAGCTTTGATTTTTCCAGTAGTCATGTACGGATATGAGAGTTGGACTATAAAGAAAGTTAAGTGCTGAAGATTTGATGCTTTTGAATTGTGGTCCTGGAGAAGACTCTTGAGAGCCCCTTGTACTGCAAAGAGATCAAACCAGTCAATCCTAAAAGATCTCAACCCTAAATACTCATTGGAAGGACTGATGCTGAAGCTGAAACTCCAATACTTTGGCCACCTGATGCGAAGAGCTGACTCATTGAAAAAAAAAAAACCCTGATGCTGGGAAAGATAGAGGGCATGATAAGGGGGTGACAGAAGATGAAATGGTTGGATGGCCTTACTGACTCAATGAACATGCATTTGAGCAAGCTCCGGGAAATAGTGTAGGACTGGGAAGCCTGGTGTGCTGCAGCCCATAGGGTTAGAGAATTGGACATGACTTACAGACTGACCACCAACAACAAAATTATGAACAAAGTTGTATATCAGAGTACAAGTCTTCAGATAACATGTATTTTTATCCTTCTGTGTAAATATCTATGAGTGGAATGGCTGAATTATATTGTATGTCAATTTTACAAGAAACTGCTGAACTATTCTCAAAAGTAGTTCAGTCATTTTACATTCCCACCAGAAACATATTCCAAGGCCTCAATCTTATGTCTCAGATAGTGGATTTAAACTTCCTAACATTTCTGTTTTTTCAGTAGAAATGTGATTCTCAAACTGAATGATTCAGGAGAGAAACTGTCCTCAGTGCCAATTTCTGTGATGCTGTAAGGATAAATAACATTACCTTGACTGTTAAAAATCTAATTTTATTGGTTAATGTCCAAGGGAGAATGCTGACAGGTTTTCAAAGAATATGACTTAAAATCCAGACTGTGAAAACTATACTAACGTAGGTTCTCTGTTGCTTAGAGACAGGACTTCGATGAGAAACTACAGTTTGAGTAATGGCCACAGAACAAAGGCAACTCGGGATAACCACTGGCTTTAAAATGTGACCCCTCCTCAAACCATCATCTGCTGCCTGCAGTCTGTCTTACTTAGGCACTCAGGGTGGCTTTACCTGAAGATCCCCTGAAGGAGGGCATGGCAACCCACTCCAGTGTTCTTGCCTGGAGAATCCCAGGGACAGAGGAGCCTGCTGGGCTACAGTCCATAGGGTCACAAAGAGCTGAACATGACTGAAGCTACTTTAGCATGCATGCACATGGAGGGCATTGTCACTAAATATGAACTGTGTGAGAGGACTGCAAACACTAACCCTACACCTAACCCTAACTGATCCTAGGACAAGGCTCAAGAAGTCCAATCTGTGCCTGTAATAGAACTCTACAACTTGTTCCCACCAAGGGAGTGAGGGAGTGGGGTACATCATGGGGCAAAATGAAAAAACAGGGTCTGTGTTTGGCCTTGGCAAAGAGCAGCCCGGTCTGATGGCAGATAAAGGCCAAAATCTGAACCTGCAGGAAGAAATGCCGTTATTACAGTGTCACAGAAGCACTTGTGAGAAATAGCCAGATATTTATAAGGCAGCATACTTTATACTTGAATGCTGCTGCTGCTGCTAAGTCACTTCAGTCGTGCCCAACTCTGTGCTACCCCAGAGAAGGCAGCCCACCAGGCTCCCCCTTAAACCATTTCATATATATATATATCATCTCACTTAATCCCCACAACATCTTGCAGGCCAGGGTGGGGGCAAGCTAATCAATATTGCTATTTGACAGAAACACAATGAGGTTCCAAGTAACCCAACAACTTGCCCTACTTCCCACAACCAGATTGGCAGACTAGTACCAGAGCCTTTGTTTTCTGGTTCCCATTTTTGGTTCCCAGTTTTAACTCCTCTTGCTGCCTATCTTGGGTAAACTGGGTGAGAAAAACATAACTTTATTAACCTTCACCAAAATTCCCTGGAATATACTATTTTAATTTCATAATAATGATTAAAGAAAAAAGCCAGCAGCAATGGCATTTATTGAAGACTACTTGCCAGATACTGCGCTAAGTGTTTTACATAAACCCCTTCATGAATCCTCTTCACACAAGCCTATGAAATAGGAACTATTATTAAGCCTACTTAACATGGAAGAAACTGAGTTGAAGTGATGATAAGTGGACAGGAACCCAGGCCGGACTTCCTCCAGGCTCTTAATCAATAAAATACACTACCTCCTGCTGTAAATTCAGTTTCTCACATTAAGGTGGAGCCCCTCCAGCTCCATGAGATTTGACATTGTAGCAAGGAGGCTGGAACACAGGGCTCACTGTGAATGTACAGACCAAATTTCCACATCACCAACTAACGAGAACCCATTGTCATAGCAACAGACTTATCAGATATTCCAGCTCAAGCACACGGAAGTCACATTCTCAAATGATCCACAAGGGAGCGTGCCTTCATTCAGGGCCATCATTCCAGATATCATGTGAGTTTCAAAAAAATTCCACTTGTTTCATCTTTTAATTTAAAAGTTGCTCTTGAAAGCCCGAGAAGCAGAGAGGACAGTCATGAGAGAAGTAAGACACAAAAATCATTTGATATAAGAGATACAGGATAAAACAAAGTTTCACAGCATGTGGGCCCATTTTCCTAACATGGGAACCTTTCATTTTGTATCTGTTTACCCCCTAGAACTAAATTCTACCTTGATTTCCAGGCAGTGCTACAGTATAGAATGCCAAGTGGCCTATAAGAAACAAGAGTTCTGTTTCAATATAATTTTCTTCAAGGGAACCCAGTTCACCTGCTGAATCCATAAGCCAATGGTAAAAAATATATTTCCCATCTTACTGGTAGCAGATGAGGGTAGTTGAAAGGCACAGGGCATACTTATAAATTATTCAATGTTTATCTAAAATTTAAACTTAATTTGGAATCTAATATTTGTATTTGCTCAATGTGGCAATCCTATTTGAAGCCAGATTAAACAAGGTTCAACTTTAGCTCTTACATCTGCCATCTGACCTGTTCTTTTAGGTTGGTTATCATGAACCTGTATATGAACATATCCAGTTATTTAACATGTTTATTACCTCATCTATAAAACAGGGTTAATGTCTGTTTCTATCTTTTAAGTTTGTGCTAAGAATTAAATTTTTAAATACCTAGCATGTATCTGGAATATAGTAGGACTTCTTGTCTGTTTATTATTATTATTACTACTAATACCAGTCATATTTAAACCAGTAAATTAAAATGATCACTGACATATTTCTACTAAGAATAATTAAAAAATACCAAACATCTTTCTAGAAACATAAATGATGTGATGAGTCAATGACGTTTGACTAACAATAAATAGCAATTGATTAAATTCAACTTAGTAAACATTTGTTAATTTCCTGAGATATGCAAGAACAGAGCTAAGCACTAGAAAAATCATAAGCCATCAGAGCTAAAAAGAAACGTACACAATGATCTCATTTAATGCCACTCACCTTACACATGAGAAAGGAAACAAGAAACCAGGGCAGTAGACAAGTGATTACCCAGCATCATAAGGTAAAAACGGTGGCAGAGCCAGGTCTGACGGCCATCCTCCTGATGCTGGATACAGAGCAACTTTGATTTATCTTCTCTGCCTGCATGTGCAAAGACAGTCCTCATCTCCTGAAGTGCATACTCTGGTAGGGACATACCAAATGGCAGCAAACACTGTTTTTCTTTCTTTTTTTTTTTTTTGCTGTGGATCCACTAAAGTAGAGCCAATTTTACCTAATAATTTTATTCTCAAAAATAAATCCAATAAATTAACAGAAAAAAAAGAAAGAAGAGAAAAGCAGGGGTTGTTATCTTCTTTATTCTTAGCAAAAATAGAAGTCAATTGGCAGATATAAGATTTTAAGTTGAGTTAGAATCTGAAGTAAGTGCTAGACCGCCTGCCTTATTGTGAAGCAAAGTGAACCAGCAGGTGTTTCCCAATGAAGATATCTTTACACAAAACTACACAGGAAATCAGAATGAGCCTGGGGATCAGACAGAAGGAACCAACCAACACAGCCGGCCAAAGACCAAAAGAGCCCCATCACAAAAGTCAACGACCTTCTTCCCCAGATGATCCTGAAGAAAACCCAGACTGAAACCAAATGCCAGAACTACAGAGTAATCAGAGTTTGTAGATTCACAAATTTCAGAAATGCAGGGCAAGGGTATATTTGAGGGCATAGAGGGAATGAGTGGCCCAATTGGCCTCAACCCAGGTCTGCTGATCTCTTATGTCCTTCTCTGCAACACCATCCTAATCCATTCTTTTCTATTCTGTCCTATTCCATCCTAGCCTGGTACTTCGCATACCTTATCTGATTAATTCATTCAGCATATTTTTTAAATTGTATTTACCATTTTAACCACTTTTAGGAGTATAATGAAGTGACTTAGCAGCAGCAGCAGAAGTATAATTCAGTGGTTCTGAATTGTATGCTCACAGTTATGAAACTATCACCAATATCCGCATTCAGAGCCTTCCCATCATCCCAAACAGAAATTCTACACCCATTAAACAATGACACTCTATTCTGCTTCCCTCAATCCCAACCACTAATATATTGTCTCTGAATTTGCCTTTTTCTAAGTACATTATATGCTAATTTTCTTTTTGTGTTTATTTCAATTAGCATAATGTTCTCAAAATCCCTCAGTGTTGTAGTATGTGTCAGAGTTTCATTCCTTTTTAAAAAGCTAAATAATGTTCAATGGCAAGTATGTATTACACTTTGGTTATTCATCCATTGATGGACAGTTAGGTTACTTTCTACCTTTTATCTATTCTGATTAAAAAATATGTGAAGTGAAGTGAAAGTCACTCAGTTGTGTCTGACTCTTTGCGACCCTGTGGACTATAGTCTGCCAGGTTCCTTTGTCCATTGAATTCTCCAGGCCAGAATACTGAGGTGGGTAGCCATTCTTTTACGCAGGGGATCTTCCCAGCCCAAGGATCGAACCCAAATCTCCCACATTGCAGGAAGATTCTTTACCATCTGAGTCACTAGGGAAGTCCAAGAATCTTGGAGTGGGTAGCCTATCCCTTCTCCAGCAGATCTTCCCCACCCAGGAATCAAATTGGGATTTCCTACATTGCAGGTGGATTCTTTACCAGCTGAGCTACCAGGGAATACTAAAAAATATAGAAAGGACTTAAATAGACATTTCTCCAAAGCAAACACAAAGATGGNCCAGGAATCAAATTGGGGTTTCCTACATTGCAGGTGGATTCTTTACCAGCTGAGCTACCAGGGAATACTAAAAAATATAGAAAGGACTTAAATAGACATTTCTCCAAAGCAAACACAAAGATGGTCAACAGGTACATGGAAATGTGCTCAATATCATTAATCATCAAGGAAATGTAAATCAAAACTACACCTTATACCTACTAAAATGACGATTATCAAAAATGCAAAAGATAAACAACCCAAGTATCTATCTATAGATGAATTGATAAGGAAATTGGTATGTGTGTGTGTGTAGAGAGAATGAAATATTATAAAGAAGAGCAAAATCCTGCCATCTGTGACATGGATGGGCCTTGAGGGCATTATGCTAAGTGAAATAAGTCTGAGAAAGAAAGACAAATACCATATGATTTCACTTATATAAGGAATCTTAGACAAATAGAAAGAGGCTCAGAGATACAGAGAACACATTGGTGGTTGCCAGAGATGGGAACTGGGGAGATGGAGAAATGGAAGAAGGTGTTCTAAGCAATAAAAAAATAAAATAAATTAGTTTAATTTTTTTTAAAGATAACAGTGTTAGTGAGGATGTGAAGATAAGGGAAACCTTGTACACTGTTTGTGGAAATGTAAATTGGTGTAGCCACTACAGAAAACAGTACGCTGCTGCTGCTGTTGCTGCTGCTGCTAAGTCACTTCAGTCGTGTCCAAATCTGTGACCCCATAGATGGCAGCCCACCAGGCTCCTCCGTCCCTGGGATTCTCCAGGCAAGAACACTGGGGTGGGTTGCCATTTCCTTCTCCAATGCACGAAAGTGAAAAGGGAAGGTCTGACTCTTAGTGACCCCATGGACTGCAGCCCACCAGGCTCCTCCATCCATGGGATTTTCCAGGCAAGAGTATTGGAGTGGGGTGCCATTGCCTTCTCTGGGAAAACAGTATGGAGGTTCCTTAAAAAATTAAAAATATAACTATCATATGATCCAGAAATCTCTGCTCTGAGTATAAACCTGAAAGAAACAAAATCAGGATGACAGAGTTATTTGCATCCCTATAGTCACTGTAGTATTTTTCNGGAAAACAGTATGGAGGTTCCTTTAAAAATTAAAAATATAACTATCATATGATCCAGAAATCTCTGCTCTGAGTATAAACCTGAAAGAAACAAAATCAGGATGACAAAGAGTTATTTGCATCCCTATAGTCACTGTAGTATTTTTCAAAATAGCCAGTAAACAACATAAGTGTCCATCAACAGATAAATGGATGAAGAAGATACATATATACACTGGGATATTATTCATCTCCAAAAATGAAGGAAATTCTGACATTTGCAATGACATAGATGGACTTTGAGGGCAGTATGCTAACTTAAACAAGTCAGACAAAAAAAAAGACAAATAAGTATGATCATGCTTATGCATATGGGATCAAAAAAAAAAAAAAACCTGAATTCATAGAAACAGTAGAATGGTGGTTGCCAGGGGCTGGAGCTAAGGAGAGTGGAAAGATTTTGGTCAGAATACACAAACTTCCAATTATAAGATAAATAAATTCTTGGGATGTAATACATAGCATCATGATTATAGCTAACATAACTATATATTTGAATGTTTGCAAAACAATATATCTTAAATGTTCTTACCACCACGAAAAACAAAAAAAGGTAACTATGTGAGGTGACGGAGGTGTAACTAACCTTATTGTGGTAATCATTTTGCAATATATACATGTATCAAATCATCTTGCTGTATCAAATCTCATTTTAAGATCAAACTTATACAATATTAGAGATCAAATGTATCTCAAGAAAACTAGAAAAGATCATCATAATTGGGATAAGTGATATGAAAACCTAAAAAAGTTAGGGTGAGGTTCCTGAGAAAATGATGTTTAAGTTGAGTGTTGGAAAATAACCAAAGCAGTGGTCATTACACTGTGGCCCACAGGTAGATCCATCACCCTCTACTTTAATAAGTAGTTTACCTGAAACACAACCGTTTTGACTAGGTTAGATACAACCTATGGCTATTTTCACGATTTAAGAGCAGATGTGAGTAGCTGTGACAAAGACCTATATATGGTTCTCAAAGTTAGAATAATGTTATCTGGACCTTTACAGGAAGTATGCTAAAAATTCACCAAAAGTCACTGAAGAGGAGATCCTGATTAGATGGGGCGTGTAGGAGAGGCCACGGCATGCGCATCAGCCCTGAGAAGAAGGGGCACACAGCAGTCACGGAACTTTGCATAGCTGTGCTAGCTTCTAGGGCAACTGTAAAAATTATCATACATTTGGTGGCTTAAAAAAAATTTTATCTCCAAAGACTAGAAGTCTGCAATAAAAGTGTCAGCAGGACTTGTTCCACCTGGAGGCTCCGAGTGAGAAATCATCCCATGCCTTCATCCAAACTTCTGTTGGCAACTCTTGGCATTCTTTGACTTCTAAATTCATCACCCCAATCTCTGCCTCCATCTTTACATGGCCTTCTCCTCTTTGTGTCTCTCTGCCTTCTCCTTCTCTGTCTCTTATACGGAGCCCTGTCAGTGCATTCGAGGCCCACCCTATCTAGGATAATCTCAGTTCAAAATTCTTATTACTCCCAGTGATATTGACAAAGAGCCTTAGTTTAAGTACGTTCACTTTCTGAAGTATCAGGTGAGTCCACACTAGAGTAGGCAAAGGGCACATGAAGTCCAGTGTGACGGAAAATGAGATGAGAGATGAAGAATCTCAGGCGATGAACCTAGAGAAACTGACAAGTACCGACTCTCACTGGCCCTTGAAGAACATACCAGTGTTCAAGGAGAATCCTGTAAACCTTGGAAGGAGAGGGAGCAAGAATATTACTATGCAATCTAACACAATTTTTTTAAAGTTCATGTAAAACATCCTGTTTTAGATGGATAAGTCCCAAAAGGACTTCAGAAACACGTTTCCCATCATGTTTTCTTCCAAATGGTCAGATTAACAAACAGCAAAAAAATGTTTGACAGAAAAAATTAATATTTGAATCATAAAGTCTTAGATTAAAACCATTAGGATCTTTGAAGTATAATTTGAGTATTATGGACACTATTTTTATCTAGCAATTCACATTGTCTTTTATTTTAAGATTCATTTGTTAAAAACTGACTCATTTAGACATGTGTTCTCAGGCTTGCCCTCCTTCTTCCCCAGGACTGAAGCCATGTTGACACTATCTGTTCTACCCATATCATTCATTACTGCTAAGGATGACCCCTGAAGGAAGGTCTTAAAGCCGTGTCCATCCCATGCTAAGAACACTGCCTCAGGTCTCAGACATCACTAATCCAACTTGACCTTGTCTCTGAGTTTGGTAACTCCACAGCTTCCTTCACTTCACAGACTCGGTCTGCTCCTTGCAATGTAGTTCTGGTGGTAGGAATCCTGCCTTGCTTCAGGGAATGAAGTTCTGAGTTGATAATTTCTTTTGTATACTGCCGGCTCAATGTTTGAATCTTGCCTTACTCTCAATCAGTATCTCATTTCGGTTTGCAAGGATTATTAACGGCAAGATTGTTGCTGGGTTGCTACTATCAGCTGATAAGCTTCTGCCGCACGTGCAAATGGTAGACCACAGATCAGAGGCAAGAAATGTTAATTCCACTTTTGTGTGTGTGTGTGTAAGCAGTCATGTCCAACTTTTTGCGGCCCCATGGACTATAGCCTGCCAGGCCCCTCTGCCCATGCAATTTTCCTGGCAAGAATCCATGTCTTGTTAAATTGAACTTAATGTCTCTTCTGAGCCTTCCTTCATTGTGGTGAAAGCTGAACTTAATTCAGTATGTCCCAAACATCCTTTTCCCCAAGGCTACTTGGGACCGTGACAAAAGTGGGGAAGAACTGGTAAGGGCCATGGTTATGCATCTGTGTTGGCATCCTCAGGGATAACTTATTCCAATCCTTTGCAGATCTGGCTCTGCTGATTGTGGCCTCCCCTTGATCCACGCCATATCTGTGCCAGTCTGTGATCTGGGGAGTTTGGTGATTCAATCTAGAAACTTCATGCAGTCATTTCTGTTCCATTGTTCCTACATCATTCCAGGTACAAGGGATTGCTCAGATCTTACCTGCTCCCTGGGGTTTATGCAGAGATGGAGGGAGTACATCCTTGCTTTTGGATTCCTAAGATCCCTCTTGTGATGCTCTCTCTACCTCCAGCCCAAAACTCAGAGGAGGGGAACATAATGTGAGGTCTCGCCCCAGGTATCCACCCCAAATCAAGTCTGTGTTTCTTCACTACCACCCTCTAGTCAGGTGACAATTTGATCTAGTCTCAGATATAAGGAAACAATATGTGACTGACTGTGCTTTTCTAAGTTTTTTATTTGTTTGTTTTTTAATCTTATACTTGAACCTTGGCTTTGGCCACTCCAAAGCCAGAATACTATTGTTTTACTTTCTAGTTCTGCTGCCCCACCCCCCTTCTTTGAGAGTAGGAGAGGTAAAATAGTCTAGCTGTTGCATAAATGGAAGAAGGGCTCTGAGGTAAGACAAAATAAAGGGGGGACGTCAATTAATACATCCAAGTAATATCCCACTGTTCTCCCCTTATGCGAACTGCTTGTGGAACTACACATACTCTCAAAAAATGGAATCCCGTCTACATTGCTTCTTCTATCATCCCTTCACAGATTCTTTCACTCTCTACTCCTTTGATCCATGTATATTGAGCCCAGTGATATGGTAGGGATTTGCCTGGCACTCGGGATACGGAGTTGATTCCAAACACAAGGATGTTTTCACAAAGGAGCTCTCTGTTTAGCTCGGGGCCACTCAGTCTTGTCACTACTGACATTTAGGACTGGGCAGTTGTGGTGAGCCCTCCTGTGCATTGCAGGATGTTTAGCACCATCCCAGCCTCTACTCACTACACAGAAGTAGCAGCTCTCAGTGTGGCAATCAGAAATGTGCAGAGACACTGCCAAATTCCCTTGGGAGGCAAACTTGCCCTCAGCTGAGAATCACTGCTCTAGCAGGAGAAACAGGCACATACCTGTATAATACAGTGGGGTCAATGCATGGATATAGAAACACACAGTTTGGCATGGAATCCTAAAGAAGGCATCTAGGCCACCCTGGGGTGAGCTGGGGTGAAGTGAGACAGTGATGCCTCAGCACCTAATGTTCTGAACCACAGCCCACATTGTCGTTTGCATTTCTGCTCTGTCACTCACCACTTGGTTACTCATTCAATAAATATTTCTGAGAATTGATTCCAGGAGCTACACACTGGACATGCACAGATTAATAAGATATGGTCCCTGCCTGCACAGAGGCCATGTATTATTACAGTTAAGACTACAGGATCTAGCATCAGCATTCTTAATTTCAAACTCTTATTCTAGCGCCAGCTCTGTAACATCGGGCAAGTTACTCAACCTCTCTGATCTGCACTTTTTAATTATTTGCAATGAGCATAATAATGGCAAGTACCTCTTAGAGTTAATGAGATTAAATGGGATAATTCTTGTAAATCTCTTAGCATCTGGTCTGGCAGATGGAAAGCATGGAATAAATGTTAGCTTTTATCACTGACTGTCCAAGTTATATATTATTGTGGGAAAGTCTTGTTTCAAGCTATAGCCTCTCATCAGTGCCAGCACAGTTAATTGGACTATGTCTGGTCATGTCCTGATGTGTGACAGGCAGAGATGCAGTTATCTTGTCCATCATTGGATTTCTATTAGAATATCATTAAGATTTAAAGTACTATAAAATCTTAATTAGGACATTAATTTCCACTGTAATAAATTACATTTTCAAGTCAACAGCCATAACTGTAATAAACAAATAAGAAAAAAAAAAGAAGAAAAAGGCTGAAAACGAAATCTCAGAGTTTCAGATTTTAGCCTTATTTCTCAGTTGATATTTTCAGTTAAAATTTACTTTTCCTTAATTTTAATACACAAACATTAGTTTGGAGACTCTATCTTCTCTTCGGCTTTACACAATTCCTAGAGCATGTTTGAGCATAACAATTACCCCAGCATAGAGAAGCTTGGGGATGGTTTAATAACAGTCTTCAAATACATGAAAAGTTATTATACAGAACATGATGACCAGCTGTTCCCTACTTCCATAGAGGACCAAAAAAAATAAATAGGCTGAAAATTACAGTGGCTGACAATTTGAAGTGGATTCACTGAAGAACTTTGCAAAGTATAAAGTAACTGTAGAAAACCTAAGAAAAGAGGTTAGGAAATGTGGTATAGCAAATAGTACTTGACATAGATTTCAGGGGATGTAGTTTCTTATGCCAGATTGAAACCAATGACTTTCTACAAGGTTCCAAGCCTCTGACGCTATTTTTTAAACCACAGAATCTTCCATACATTCCTTACAGAGGGGTCATAGCATTTCAGAACAGAAGTCCTCAACTGGGGGTGGTTTTGGCTCCCAGAGGTCACTGGATAATGACTGAAGACATTTAATTATCATGACTGGAGAAGGTCAGGGATATAGCTAAACATCCTACAAAGTATAGGATAACCCGCCCTCAAATTACACGCATACTACAAAGAATCATCTGGTTCAATGTGTGAGGACTGAGGTACCCTACTCCAGACTAACAAGCTAGTTTTCTCAAGTTTGTGCAACTACTTACTTAAGCCTATATCTAGGGTCCAGGCTTTGCCAGGTAATTTGAGAGCCTTTGGGTACTGTAGGAATTGTTATTCACTAGTATTTCTAGCTTTCTGTCTCCGGGGTCATGGTAGGGCTGCACTTTTCCACCTCTTTTGAAATTATGGGTAGCCACGTGACTTGCCATAGCCATTAAAATCTCAGTGCAAGTGACATGCTTCCCTTGTAACGCAGATGGTAACTGACTGTTCTTTCTGCTGCGGTTGCAGTCTTGGAAGCACAGGTCATGGCCACAGTGAAGCCTTCATCCTGCCAGTTTCCCTAATCACTGTGATGAGCAGTGGTTGGACATGTTAGAAGGAAACTTTCCCCACAGTTGGGCAGATAGAACATATGACTATTGCAAGGATGTGAAATATGATTGAAAGAGCAATATGTTACGAGTGTAGGTTGTCAAGCCAAATCTCTTTCACTCAAACTTACCTCTATTGCTTACTAGCTGTGTGATCTTGCGTAAGTTATTTAACTTCTCTGCCTTCCAGTTTTCTCATGTGTAAAATGGGGTAATAATAGCATCTTCCTGTGACATCAAACGGGAACGTGAACACAGAGCACTTAGGAAAGTGTTTACTCATTTTCTAAGAATTTCTTAATATTAAGTCATTTATTTCTCATAACGGCTGTGTGAGATTATTATTAATTTTCCCCCATTGTACAGATGAGGAAACTAAGAATTTAAGTAACCTAAGCACACAGAATTAGTAGATGACAGGGCAGTATCCAGCCTGAGGTTGTTTGGCTACAGAGTCCATGCAATTAACCATGACACAGTTACATGATGATGAAGATGATGTCATTTTCTTAAAACTACTGTCTGTTGGACCACATTTACAGATTAGCATAAGGCTCAGACTCAGTCATCAGAGAGTTTGCAGATGATTAGGGAAGATAAGACATGAACTTTAAAAATGCCCAGACAAGGTAAAATGTGGTAAGTGCCATAAAAGAGATAAGGACAAGTACTTGGCAATTTTATTAAATCTCCCATTTAACCCTCAGTTAACCTGAAAATTCAATTAACCAGACGTATTACTCATATGTTGCCATTAATCAAGGTTTTATAGTATCAGTTGAACTCATTTAACCCTAATAAGCAGATGATTGCATATGGATTGCAAGAGGATTTAGAAGCACAATAACTCAGAAATCATCTCCATGGCTAAGTGTTTTCCTAAAAGCAAAGGTAACATTGCTGAGCAGAAAGGGAAGAAAGGGGAAAACAGTAAGTGTTTAGCACAATGCAGTAATGAAGAGGAGAGGGTGCTGGTTGGTGAAGACTAAGTAGGTCAGAAGAGAAAGAAAGAGCCCTTGGCATCACTGATGTTATCTGGGTAACGTCTGTCAGAACAGATGGCCCTGCTTTTCCAGCAGACAGTCCAAAGGACAGTAACTGGTGAGGCAAGGTGTGCCTCTCTATCTAAAACCAATTGTGCAGGAGGACAAATCCGCTCTTCTTGAGCCCCCAAGCAGGATTATAAAGAACATAAAAGACAACGAGATTTAGGACATGGACAGATGAACCACAGAAAATATTATGATGCTTCCTTTNCCTGTGCATTGCAGGATGTTTAGCACCATCCCAGCCTCTACTCACTACACAGAAGTAGCAGCTCTCAGTGTGGCAATCAGAAATGTGCAGAGACACTGCCAAATTCCCTTGGGAGGCAAACTTGCCCTCAGCTGAGAATCACTGCTCTAGCAGGAGAAACAGGCACATACCTGTATAACACAGTGGGGTCAATGCATGGATATAGGCACACACAGTTTGGCATGGAATCCTAAAGAAGGCATCTAGGCCACCCTGGGGTGAGCTGGGGTGAAGTGAGACAGTGATGCCTCAGCACCTAATGTTCTGAACCACAGCCCACATTGTCGTTTGCATTTCTGCTCTGTCACTCACCACTTGGTTACTCATTCAATAAATATTTCTGAGAATTGATTCCAGGAGCTACACACTGGACATGCACAGATTAATAAGATATGGTCCCTGCCTGCACAGAGGCCATGTATTATTACAGTTAAGACTACAGGATCTAGCATCAGCATTCTTAATTTCAAACTCTTATTCTAGCGCCAGCTCTGTAACATCGGGCAAGTTACTCAACCTCTCTGATCTGCACTTTTTAATTATTTGCAATGAGCATAATAATGGCAAGTACCTCTTAGAGTTAATGAGATTAAATGGGATAATTCTTGTAAATCTCTTAGCATCTGGTCTGGCAGATGGAAAGCATGGAATAAATGTTAGCTTTTATCACTGACTGTCCAAGTTATATATTATTGTGGGAAAGTCTTGTTTCAAGCTATAGCCTCTCATCAGTGCCAGCACAGTTAATTGGACTATGTCTGGTCATGTCCTGATGTGTGACAGGCAGAGATGCAGTTATCTTGTCCATCATTGGATTTCTATTAGAATATCATTAAGATTTAAAGTACTATAAAATCTTAATTAGGACATTAATTTCCACTGTAATAAATTACATTTTCAAGTCAACAGCCATAACTGTAATAAACAAATAAGAAAAAAAAAAGAAGAAAAAGGCTGAAAACGAAATCTCAGAGTTTCAGATTTTAGCCTTATTTCTCAGTTGATATTTTCAGTTAAAATTTACTTTTCCTTAATTTTAATACACAAACATTAGTTTGGAGACTCTATCTTCTCTTCGGCTTTACACAATTCCTAGAGCATGTTTGAGCATAACAATTACCCCAGCATAGAGAAGCTTGGGGATGGTTTAATAACAGTCTTCAAATACATGAAAAGTTATTATACAGAACATGATGACCAGCTGTTCCCTACTTCCATAGAGGACCAAAAAAAATAAATAGGCTGAAAATTACAGTGGCTGACAATTTGAAGTGGATTCACTGAAGAACTTTGCAAAGTATAAAGTAACTGTAGAAAACCTAAGAAAAGAGGTTAGGAAATGTGGTATAGCAAATAGTACTTGACATAGATTTCAGGGGATGTAGTTTCTTATGCCAGATTGAAACCAATGACTTTCTACAAGGTTCCAAGCCTCTGACGCTATTTTTTAAACCACAGAATCTTCCATACATTCCTTACAGAGGGGTCATAGCATTTCAGAACAGAAGTCCTCAACTGGGGGTGGTTTTGGCTCCCAGAGGTCACTGGATAATGACTGAAGACATTTAATTATCATGACTGGAGAAGGTCAGGGATATAGCTAAACATCCTACAAAGTATAGGATAACCCGCCCTCAAATTACACGCATACTACAAAGAATCATCTGGTTCAATGTGTGAGGACTGAGGTACCCTACTCCAGACTAACAAGCTAGTTTTCTCAAGTTTGTGCAACTACTTACTTAAGCCTATATCTAGGGTCCAGGCTTTGCCAGGTAATTTGAGAGCCTTTGGGTACTGTAGGAATTGTTATTCACTAGTATTTCTAGCTTTCTGTCTCCGGGGTCATGGTAGGGCTGCACTTTTCCACCTCTTTTGAAATTATGGGTAGCCACGTGACTTGCCATAGCCATTAAAATCTCAGTGCAAGTGACATGCTTCCCTTGTAACGCAGATGGTAACTGACTGTTCTTTCTGCTGCGGTTGCAGTCTTGGAAGCACAGGTCATGGCCACAGTGAAGCCTTCATCCTGCCAGTTTCCCTAATCACTGTGATGAGCAGTGGTTGGACATGTTAGAAGGAAACTTTCTCCACAGTTGGGCAGATAGAACATATGACTATTGCAAAGATGCGAAACATGATTGAAAGAGCAATATGTTACGAGTGTAGGTTGTCAAGCCAAATCTCTTTCACTCAAACTTACCTCTATTGCTTACTAGCTGTGTGATCTTGTGTAAGTTATTTAACTTCTCTGCCTTCCAGTTTTCTCATGTGTAAAATGGGGTAATAATAGCATCTTCCTGTGACATCAAATGGGAACGTGAACACAGAGCACTTAGGAAAGTGNTAGCTGTGTGATCTTGCGTAAGTTATTTAACTTCTCTGCCTTCCAGTTTTCTCATGTGTAAAATGGGGTAATAATAGCATCTTCCTGTGACATCAAATGGGAACGTGAACACAGAGCACTTAGGAAAGTGTTTACTCATTTTCTAAGAATTTCTTAATATTAAGTCATTTATTTCTCATAACGGCTGTGTGAGATTATTATTAATTTTCCCCCATTGTACAGATGAGGAAACTAAGAATTTAAGTAACCTAAGCACACAGAATTAGTAGATGACAGGGCAGTATCCAGCCTGAGGTTGTTTGGCTACAGAATCCATGCAATTAACCATGACACAGTTACATGATGATGAAGATGATGTCATTTTCTTAAAACTACTGTCTGTTGGACCACATTTACAGATTAGCATAAGGCTCAGACTCAGTCATCAGAGAATTTGCAGATGATTAGGGAAGATAAGACATGAACTTTAAAAATGCCCAGACAAGGTAAAATGTGGTAAGTGCCATAAAAGAGAAAAGGACAAGTACTTGGCAATTTTATTAAATCTCCCATTTAACCCTCAGTTAACCTGAAAATTCAATTAACCAGACGTATTACCCATATGTTGCCATTAATCAAGGTTTTATAGTATCAGTTGAACTCATTTAACCCTAATAAGCAGATGATTGCATATGGATTGCAAGAGGATTTAGAAGCACAATAACTCAGAAATCAGCTCCATGGCTAAGTGTTTTCCTAAAAGCAAAGGTAACATTGCTGAGCAGAAAGGGAAGAAAGGGGAAAACAGTAAGTGTTTAGCACAATGCAGTAATGAAGAGGAGAGGGTGCTGGTTGGTGAAGACTAAGTAGGTCAGAAGAGAAAGAAAGAGCCCTTGGCATCACTGATGTTATCTGGGTAACGTCTGTCAGAACAGATGGCCCTGCTTTTCCAGCAGACAGTCCAAAGGACAGTAACTGGTGAGGCAAGGTGTGCCTCTCTATCTAAAACCAATTGTGCAGGAGGACAAATCCGCTCTTCTTGAGCCCCCAAGCAGGATTATAAAGAACGTAAAAGACAACGAGATTTAGGACATGGACAGATGAACCACAGAAAATATTATGATGCTTCCTTTAAAAAAACTCTCCTTTTCTTCCAGTCTGGGAAAATCCAATTCATCTTTCAAGACCCAAGTCAAATGCCCTGGAAACTGTTCTCTAAATGTTTTAGAAAGAATTATGTTGTTTCTGTATTCAGGTGGTTCTTTGTTTTTGTCTTCCTTATACTAGCTTCTACATGGCAATGTACAAATAAGCTTCTCGAGAAAGGAGAAAACAAGGCAGTCCTGAGAATTATAGAAAGTTTTATCACAATCAATGTTCATACCACTTAATGCAAAGGTCTGGAACATTTCTCTCTACATGTACAACTTTGTTCCTTTTCTAGATTTTTGAGCCACATGTCAATGCTTGTGAATTAGTAATACTTGGTAAGCATATATCTCATTGTGAAATTAATTTTATGATGTTCCTTCCTCAGTTTTCTTAAATCATGAAATGGGATCATACCCCAAACCAAATCCAGATTAAATAAGTAAAGTTCTGTTAGTAGGAGACAGAGAGGGAGTAGGGTGCAAAGCTCAGATTTCATTTATGAGTAAGACCAGTTGTGTTGACATGTGACAGTGACAAACCAGAAATTCATTGAAATGAACGTATTTCCTCCAGTCTGAGAGCACACTAGTTCATCCTGATGACGGAGTTGTAACCGTCTCCTTGAAGATGTTTTCTGAAACAAAAGGCAAAGGAGAAAAGGAAAGATATACCCATTTCAATGCAGAGTTCCAAAGAATAGAAAGGAGAGATACAAAAGCCTTCCTCAGTGATCAATGCAAAGAAATAGAGGGAAAAAATAGAATGGGAAAGACTAGAGATCTCTTGATAGAGATTCCAAGGGAACATTTCATGCAAAGATGGGCACAATAAAGGACAGAAATGTTATGGACCTAACAGAAGCAGAAGATATTAAGAAGAGGTAGCAAGATTACACATAAGAATTATACAAAAAAGGTTTTCAAGACCCAGATAACCACTTGGTGTGATCATCCACCTAAAGCCAGACATCCTGGAATGTGAAGTCAAGTAGGCCTTAGGAAGCACCACTGCAGACAAAGCTAGTGGAGGTTGAGCTATTTCAAATCCTAAAATATGATGCTGTGAAAGTGCTGCACTCAATATACCAGCAAATTTGGAAAACTCAGCAGTGGCCACAGGACTGGAAAAGGTCAGTTTTCATTCCAATNACCCGTCGATGACTGGGGAGGTATCCCCAGAGGCGCCTTGCAACTCACACAGAGACTGGCCTCTCCTGAGGCCACAGGGGCGGGTCCCTGGGTTCCCAGTCATAACTGGAGAGGACCCTGCCTCAAGTCAGGAAAAAAAAGAAGATTCTCCGCTGGAGGTGGGCTGAGGCCCTTGTCCGCTTCAGCGTCTTGGGGGAAATCACCTCTTCACTCTTGGACCTAGAGAGGCTCCTTTACACACTTGCTGTGCCCCAAGAAGTTCCGCGCCCTACCCATCCCCAGTAAAGAGGAACCACGAGCAGCCCATGGCGACTCAAGAGGAGCCCCGTTTTCCCCTGCTCAGCTCCAGATGAGGGACCCTTGCCTCCTCATTAGGGAAATGATTCCCGTCGCTCCCCTCGCATCCAAAGAGGAGGCAATCACACCAGGAGAGTGGGGAGGTGCCTCAGGGGTCAGAATAAGATACCTCAAGTCCCGCAAATGTCTCGTCCAGTCCAGATGAGCCTGATTGACCTGCACTGCTTTGACTGTCACCCCGAGGCTTGACTCCCGACACACTGGCACGTGTGACCACCTGGGGTACCTCGAGGGCTAGCCACAGATCCCTGTGTCCCCTAGAAGGGTAGCCGGACTCTGCTGCTGCAGCTGGACAGGAAAGGGGCCATGCACTTCTCCAGGCGAGAGGAGCACCGACTCCCCTGTGTGGGCTCAAGGGGAACCCCAAGACCTGTCAGCACAGGCGATGTAAGCTCTGTCTCCGGCCTCAGCAGCAGACGAGAAATGAGGACATGGCGACGACTTGTGAGCAATCCCCAGAGGGGCCACGCAACTCGCACGGAGACTGGCCTCTCCTGAGGCCACAGGGGCGGGTCACTGGGATTAGTGTCATAACTTGAGAGGACCCCGCTACAACTCGAGAAAAACCAGAAGCTTCTCCCTGCAGGCGTGGTGAGGCTCTTGTCTGCTGCGGTGTCTTGGGGGAAATCACCTCTTCCCTCTTGGATCTCGGAAGGCTCCTTCACAACTTGCTGTGACCCAAAACGTTCCCCGCCTCACCCGTCCTCACTCGGGGGAGCCCTGAGGGTCCTGCCTCAAATCAAGTGTAGCCCCGTTTTCCCCTGCTCAGCTCCAGATGAGGAGGCCTTTCCCTGCTCCGTCTGGAAAGGTTTTCCGGTGCTACCCTCGCTTCTGAATAGAAAATGCTCGCATCACCGAAGTCAGGAGGCACCTCAGGAGTCCGGCCACCATTCCCCAAGACTCCCAAAATCTTCTACCACTCCAGATGAACTTGACTGTGCTGCAATGCCTCAGCTGTCACTCGAGGCTTGACTCCAGACCCACTGGCACGTGTTACAACCTGGGGTAACTCGAGGGCTAACCACAGATTCCTGTGTCCCCTAGAAGGGGAGCCGGACCCTGCTGCTGCAGCTGGGTAGGAAAGCTGCCATGCACGTCTCCAGGCGAGATGAGGCCTGACTCCTCTGTGTGGGCTCCAGGGGCACCCCAAGACCTATGTCAGCATGGGCGAGGCAAGCTCTGGCTCTGGCCTCAGCACCAGATGAGGACTGAGGACCTGGCAACGACTGGAGAGGAATCCCCAGAGGCGCCTGGCAACTACACGGAGACTGGCCTCTCCTGAGGCAACAGGGGCGGGTCCCTGGGGTCCCTGTTGTAACTCGAGAGGACCACACTGCAACTTGAGAAAGTCCAGAAGCTTCTCCCCAGCAGGCGGTATGAGGACTTGTCCGCTGTGGTGTTTCGGGGGAAATCACCCCTTCCTCTTGGGCCTCGAAAGGCTCCTTCACTCCTTGCTGTGACCCAAGAAGTTCCCCACCCCACCGGTCATCACTGGAGAGGAACAAAGCGTGTCACGCCACTACTCTAGAGGAGTCCCGCTTTCCCCTGCTCAGCTCCAGATGAGGGGCCCTTTCCCTGCTCCATCCCGAAAGGGTTCCTGGAGTTCCCCTTGCATCCCAAGTGGAGGAGCTCACACCAGGAGAGTCAGGAGGTGCCTCAGGGTTCTTACCACCATTCCCCCAAATCCCCAAATGCTTCGTCCACTCCAGATGAACCTGACTACACTGCACTGCCTTGATTGTCTGCTCAAGGCTCGAATCAGGACAAACTGGCACGTGTGGCAGCCTTGGGGTACCTCCAGGGCAAGCCACACATCCCTGTGTCCGCTCTACAGGTATTTGGACACTGCTGCTGCAGCTGGGGATGAAAGCGTCCCAGCGCATCTCCTGGCGAGACAAGGCCTGACTCTCCTGTGGGTGCTGTGGAGAACCCCAAGACCTATGTCAGCACGGGCGAGGCAAGGTCTGGCTGTGGCCTCACCACCAGATAATGACTGAGGAAAAGGGGATGACTGAGGAGCAATCCCCAGAGGAGCATCGCACCTCACAAGGAGACTGGCCTCTGCTGAGGCCACAGGGGCGGATCCCTGGCGTCTCCATCGTAACTCGAGAATACACTGCCACAACTCGAGAAAAAGTAGAAGCTTTCCCCCTGCAGGCGGGGTGAGGCCCTTGTCTGCTGTGGCATCTTGGATGAAATCACCCCTTTCCTCCTGGACCTCGAAAGGCTCCTTCACACCCTTTCTGTGAACCAAGAAGTTCCCCTCCCCACCGGTCCCCACATGAGAGGAAGACCTAGGGTCCTGCCGCGACTCAAGAGGTGACTCGTTTTCCACTGCTCAGCTCTAGATGAGGGGCCCTTTCCCTGCTTCATCAGGAAAGGTTTCCAGGCGCTCTCCTCGAATCACAAGATGAGGCGCTCAATACAGGGGAGTCCAGAGGAGGCTCAGGTGTCGGGGCACCATTCCCCAATGCCCCCAAATGCCTTGTCCACCCCAGATGAACCCGACTGCCCTGCACTGCCTCGACTGTCACCCCAAGGCTGCACTACCGACACACTGGCAAGGGTGACAGACCTGGGGTATCTCGAGATCAAGCCACAGATTCCTGTGTCCTCAAGACGTGGAGCCAGACACAGCAGCTGCAGCTGGGGAGGAAAGCAGCCCTGCATGTCTCCAGGTGAGATGACGCCTGACTCCACGGTTGGGGCTCCAGGGGAACCCCAAGACCTATGTCAGCACGGGCAACACAAGCTTAGGCTCTGGCCTCAGCACCAGACGAGGACTGAGGCCCCGACAATGACTGGGGAGGTATCCCCAGAGGCGCCTCCCAACTCACACGGAGACTGGCCTGTCCTGAGGCCATAGGGGCAGGTTCCTGGATTCCCCGTCATAACTCGAGAGGATCCAGCCGCAAGTAGAGAAAAACCGGAAGATTCTCCACTGGAGGCGGGCTGAGGCCCTTGTCCGCTTTGTCGTCTTGGGGGAAATCACCTCTTCACTCTTGGACCTCGAAAGGCTCCTTTACACCCTTGCTGTGCCCCAAGAAGTTCTGCTCCTTACACGTCCCCACTAAAGTGAACCCCGAGCAGCCCACAGCAACTCAAGAGGAGCCCTGTTTTCCCCTGCTCAGCTCCAAATGAGGGGCCCTTTCCCTCCTCATTAGGGAAATGTCTCTGGTCGCTCCCCTCGCATCCAAAGAGCAGGCGCTCACACCAGGAGAGTGAAGAGGTGCCTCAGGGATTGGGCCACCATAGCTCAAGTCCCCCAAATTCCTTGTCCAGTGCAGATGAACCTGATTGACCTGCACTGCCTAGACTGTAACCCCGAGGATTGACTCCCGACACACTGGCACGTGTGACAACCTGGGGTATCTTGAGAGCTAGCCACAGATTCCTGTGTTCCCTCGAAGGGGAGCCGGACTCTGCTGCTGCAGCTGGGGAGGAAAGGGGCCATGCACTTCTCCAGGCGAGAGGAGGACTGACTCCCCTGTGTGGGCTCCAGGGAAACCCCAAGACCTATGTCAGCATGGGCGATGCAAGCTCTGGCTCCGGCCTCAGTAGCAGACGAGGACTGAGGACACGGCGACAACTGGTGATGAATCCCCAGAGGGGCCACGCAACTTGCACGGAGACTGGCCTCTCCTGAGGCCACAGGAGCGGGTCCTGGGATGCCCGTCATAACTCCAGAGGACTCTGCTGTAACTCGAGAAAAAACAGAAGCTTATCCTCTGCAGGCGTAGTGAATCTCTTGTCTGCTGTGGTGTTTTGAGGGAAATCACCGCTTCCTTCTTGGACCTCGAAAGGCTCCTTCACACATTTGCTGTGACCAAGCCATTCCCCGCCTCACCCATCTTCACTCAAGGGGAGCCCCGAGGGTCCTGCCTCAAATCAAGTGCAGCCCCATTTTCCCCTGCTCAGCTCCAGACGAGGAGGTCTTTCCCTGCTGCGTCTGGAAAGGGTTTCCACTGATCCCCTCACTTCCGAATAGGAAATGCTCGCATCCCTAATGTCGGGAGGAGCCTCAGGCATCGGGTCACCATTCCCTAAGACTCCCAAAATCCTCATCCACTCTCGATGAACTTGACTGCGCTGCACTACGATGTCATCTGAGGCTTGACTCCAGACACACTGACACGTGTGACAACCTGGGGTACCTCGAGGGCTAGCCACACATCCCTTTGTCCCCTAGAAGGGGAGCCGGACACTGCTGCTGCTGCTGGGGAGGAAAGGGGCCATGCACTTTTCCAGACGAGAGGAGGACTGACTCCCCTGTGTGGGCTCCAGGGGAACCCCATTACCTATGTCAGCACGGGCAATGCAAGCTCTGGCTCTGGCCTCAGCACCAGACGAGGACTGAGGACCCAGCCACGACAGGGGAGGAATCCCCAGAGGCGCATGGCAACTCACAAGGAGACTGGCCTCTCCTGAGGCAACAAGGGTGGGTCCCTGGGGTCCCCGTTGTAACTCGAGAGGACCCCGCCGCAACTCGAGAAAATCCAGAAGCTTCTCCCCAGCAGGCGGTGTGAGGCCATTGTCTGCTGTGGTGTCTCGCGGGAAATCACCCCTTCCTCTTGGACCACGAAAGGCTTCTTCACTCCTTTCTGTGACCCAAGAAGATCCCCACCCCACCGGTCCCCACCCGAGAGGAACAGAGTGTCACGCTGTGACTAGAAAGGCGTCCCGCTTTCCCCTGCTCAGCTCCAGATGAGGGGACCATTCTCTGCTGCACCAGGAAAGGGTTCCCGGCGTTCCCCTCACATCCCAAGTGGAGGCGCTCACACCAGGAGAGTCGGGAGGTGCCTCAGGGCTCTTGCCACCATTCCCCAAATCCCCAAATGCCTCGTCCACTCCAGATGAACCTGACTACCCTGCACTGACTCAATTATCTTCTCAAGGCTTGACTCTGGACAAACTGGAATGTGTGACAGACTTGGGGTACCTTGAGGGCAAGCCACACATCCCCATGTCTGCTCGACAGGTATTCAGACACTGCTGCTGCAGCTGGGGATGAAAAGGTCTGAGCCCATCTCCTGGTGAGACAAGTCGTGACTCCCCTGTGGGTGTTCTGGGAAACCCCAAGACCTATGTCAGCACAGACGAGGCAGGCCTCACCTGCCTCACCACCAGACGATGACTGAGGAACGGGCGATGACTGGGGAGCAGTCCTCAGAGGCTACTCGTAACTCGCACCGCAACTGGCCTCTGCTGAGGCCCCAGGGGTGGATCCCTGGAGTCCCCGTCTTAACTCGAGAGGACACCACCGCAACTCTAGAAAAACTAGAAGTTTCCCCCCTGCAGGCAAGTCGGGAAGAGGCTCAGTGTCGGGCCACCATATTCCAATGCCCCCAAATGCCTCGTCCACTCCAGATGAACCCGACTGTCCTGCACTGACTCGACTGTCACCCCGAGGTTGCACTACCGACACACTGGCAAGTGTGACAGCCCTGGGGTACCTTGAAAGCAAGCTACAGATTCCTGTGTCTGCATGACCGGGAGCTGGGGAGGAAAGCGGCCCTGCACGTCTCCAGGTGAGATGATGCCTGACTCCATGGTTGGGGCTGCAGGGGAAGCCCAAGACCTATGTCAGCAAGGGCAAGTCAAGCTCAGGCTCTGGCCTCAGCACCAGACGAGGACTGAGGACCTCGCTGGGGAGGTATCCCCAGAGGCACCTCGCAACTCACACGGAGACTGGCCTCTCCTGAGGCCAAAGGGCGGGTCCCTGGGTTCTCTGTTGTAACTCGAGAGGACCCCGCTGCAAGTCGGGAAAAAATTAGAAGATTCTCCACTGGAGGCGGGCTGAGGCCCTTGTCTGCTTCAGCGTCTTGGGGGAAATCACCTCTTCACTCTTGGACCTCGAAAGGCTCCTTTACATCCTTGCTGTGCCCCAAGAAGTTCCACGCCCTACACGTCCCCACTAAAGAGGAACCACGAGCGGCCCGCGGCAACTCAAGAGGAGCCCCGTTTTCCCCTGCTCAGCTCCAGATGAGGGGCCCATTCTCTGCTGCACCAGGAAAGGGTTCCCGGCGTTCCCCTCACATCCCAAGTGGAGGCGCTCACACCAGGAGAGTCGGGAGGTGCCTCAGGGCTCTTGCCACCATTCCCCAAATCCCCAAATGCCTCGTCCACTCCAGATGAACCTGACTACCCTGCACTGACTCAATTATCTTCTCAAGGCTTGACTCTGGACAAACTGGAATGTGTGACAGACTTGGGGTACCTTGAGGGCAAGCCACACATCCCCATGTCTGCTCGACAGGTATTCAGACACTGCTGCTGCAGCTGGGGATGAAAAGGTCTGAGCCCATCTCCTGGTGAGACAAGTCGTGACTCCCCTGTGGGTGTTCTGGGAAACCCCAAGACCTATGTCAGCACAGACGAGGCAGGCCTCACCTGCCTCACCACCAGACGATGACTGAGGAACGGGCGATGACTGGGGAGCAGTCCTCAGAGGCTACTCGTAACTCGCACCGCAACTGGCCTCTGCTGAGGCCCCAGGGGTGGATCCCTGGAGTCCCCGTCTTAACTCGAGAGGACACCACCGCAACTCTAGAAAAACTAGAAGTTTCCCCCCTGCAGGCAAGTCGGGAAGAGGCTCAGTGTCGGGCCACCATATTCCAATGCCCCCAAATGCCTCGTCCACTCCAGATGAACCCGACTGTCCTGCACTGACTCGACTGTCACCCCGAGGTTGCACTACCGACACACTGGCAAGTGTGACAGCCCTGGGGTACCTTGAAAGCAAGCTACAGATTCCTGTGTCTGCATGACCGGGAGCTGGGAACTGCAGCTGCAGCTGGGGAGGAAAGCGGCCCTGCACGTCTCCAGGTGAGATGATGCCTGACTCCATGGTTGGGGCTGCAGGGGAAGCCCAAGACCTATGTCAGCAAGGGCAAGTCAAGCTCAGGCTCTGGCCTCAGCACCAGACGAGGACTGAGGACCTCGCTGGGGAGGTATCCCCAGAGGCACCTCGCAACTCACACGGAGACTGGCCTCTCCTGAGGCCAAAGGGCGGGTCCCTGGGTTCTCTGTTGTAACTCGAGAGGACCCCGCTGCAAGTCGGGAAAAAATTAGAAGATTCTCCACTGGAGGCGGGCTGAGGCCCTTGTCTGCTTCAGCGTCTTGGGGGAAATCACCTCTTCACTCTTGGACCTCGAAAGGCTCCTTTACATCCTTGCTGTGCCCCAAGAAGTTCCACGCCCTACACGTCCCCACTAAAGAGGAACCACGAGCGGCCCGCGGCAACTCAAGAGGAGCCCCGTTTTCCCCTGCTCAGCTCCAGATGAGGGGCTATTTCCCTACTCCTTAGGGAAATGATTCCCATCACTCCCCTCGCATCCAACAGGAGGCGCTCACACCAGGAGAGTGGGGAGGTGCCTCAGGGGTCCGACCACCATACCTCAAATCCTCCAAATGCCTCGTCCAGTCCAGATGAGCCTGATTCACCTGCACTGCCTCGACTGTCACCCCGAGGCTTGACTCCCGATACACTGGCATGTGTGACCACCTGGGGTACCTCGAGGGATAGCCACAGATCCCTGTGTACCTTAGAAGGGGAGCCGGACTCTACTGCTTCAGCTGGGGAGGAAAGCGGCCGTGACTTCTCCAGGCGAGAGGAGGACTGACTCCCCTGTGTGGGCTCCAGGGGAACCCCAAGGCATATGTAAGCATGGGAAATGAAAGCTCTGGCTCCGGCCTCAGCAGCAGATGAGGACTGAGGACACGACGACGAATGGCCAGGAGTTTTCTGAGGGGCCACACAACTCGCACAGAGACTGGCCTCTCCTGAGGCCACAGGGGCCGGTCCTTGGGATCCTCGGCATAACTTGGGAGGACCCCCTGCATCTCGAGACAAACCAGAAGCTTCTCCCCTGCAGGTGTGGTGAGGCTTTGGTCTGTTGGGGTGTCTTGGGGGAAATCACCACTTCACTCTTGGACCTCGAAAGGCTCCTTCACCCACTTGCTGTGACCCAAGACGTTCCCCGCCTCACCCGTCCTCACTCGAGGTGAGCCCCGAGGGTCTTGCCTCAAATCAAATATAGCCCCATTTTCCCCTGCTCAGCTCCAGATGAGGAGGCCTTTCCTGGCTCCATCTGGAAAGGGTTTCCAGCGCTTCCCTCACTTCTGAATAGGAAATGCTCGCACCACAAAAGTCGGGAGGAGCCTCAGGGGTCGTGCCACCATTCTCCAAGACTCCCAAAATCCTCTTCCACTCCAGATGGACGTGACTGTGCTGCACTGCCTCGGCTGTCACCCGAGGCTTGACTCAGGACACACTGGCACGTGTGACAATCTGGGGTACCTCGAGGGCTAGCCACAGATCCCTGTGTCCCCTAGAAGGGGAGCTGGACACTGCTGCTACAGCTGGGGAGGAAAGAGGCCATGCACGTCTCCATGCTAGAGGAGGTCTGACACTCCTGTGTGGGCTGCAGGAGAACCCCAAGACCTATCTCTGTGTGGGCGATGCAAGCTCTGGCTTTAGCCTCAGCATGAGACGAGGACTGAGGACCCGGCGACGACTGGGGAGGAATCCCCAGAGGCGCATGGCAACTCACACGGAGTCTGGCCTCTCCTGAGGCCACAGGGGCGGGTCCTTGGGGTCCCTGTTGTAACTCGAGAGCACCCCGCCGCAACTCGAGAAAATCCAGATGCTTCTCCCCAGCAGGCCATTGTCCCCTGTGGTGTCTCGGGGGAAATCACCCCTTCCTCTTGGGCCTCGAAAGGCTCCTGCACTCCTTGCTGTGACAAAAAAATTCCTCATCCCACTGGTCCCCACTCGAGAGGAACACAGAGTGTCACGCTGCGACTCAAGAGGAGCCCTGCTTTTCCCTGCTCAGCTCCAGATGAGGGTCCCTTTCCCTGCTGCATTGGGAAAGAGTTCCCGGGGTTCCCCTCGCATCCCAAGTGTAGGCACTGGCATGGAGAGTCGGGAGGTGCCTCAAGGTTCTTGCCACCATTCCCGAAAGTCCCCAAATGCCTCGTCCACTCCCAATAAACCTGACTACCCTGCACTGCCTCGATTGTCTGCTCAAGGCTCGACTCCGGACAAACTGGCACGTGTGACAGCCTTGGGGTACCTCCAGGGCAAGCCACGAATTCCTGTGTCCGCTCTACAGGTATTCGGACACTGCTGCTGCAGCTGGGGATGAAAGCATCCCAGAGCGTCTTCTGGCGAGATGAGGCCTGACTACCCTGTGGGTGTTCTGGGGAAACCCAAGACCTATGTCAGCACGGGCGAGGCAAGACCAGGCTCCGGCCTCACCACCAGTCGATGACTGAGTAACCAAGATAACTGGGGAGCAATCCCTAGAGGCGCCTCGCAACTTGCATGGAGACTGTCCTCTGCTAAGGCCACAGGGGCAGATACCTGGCATCCTCGTCATAACTCGAGAGGACTCCACCACAACTCAAGAAAAACTAGAAGCTTCCCACCTCAGGTCGAGTGAGGCCTTTGTCTGCTGTGGCATCTCTGGGGAAATCACCCCTTTCCGCCTGGACCTACAAAGGCTCCTTCACACCCTTGCTGTGAACCAGGAAGTTCACGGCCCCACCAGTCCACACTGGATAGGAACATAGAGGGTCCAGGCAGGACTCAAGAGGAGACTAGTTTTCCCCTGCTCAGCTCTAGATAAGGGGCCCTTTCCCTGCTCCATAGGGAAAGGTTTCCAGGTGCTGTCGTCCAATCACAAGAGGAGGCGATAAAAACAGGAGAGTTGGGAGGAGGCTGAGGTGTCGGGCCACAATTCCCCAATGCCCCCAAATGCCTCGTCCACTCCAGATGAACCTGACTGCCCTGCACTGCCTCGACTGTCAACCCGAGGCTGGGCTACCGACACACTGGCATCTGTGACAGCCCTGGGGTACCTCGACAGCAAGCCACAGGTCCCTGTGTCCGCAAGACGGGGAGACGGACACTACAGCTGCAGCTGGGGAAGAAAGCAGCCCTGCACGTCTCCAGGCAAGATGATGCCTGACTCCACGATTGGGGCTCCAGGGGAACCCCAAGACCTATGTCAGCAAGGGCGAGGTAAGCTCAGGCTCCGGCCTCAGCACCAGACGAAGACTGAGGACCCGGCCATGACTGGGGAGATATTCCCAGAGGCGCCTCGCCACTCACAGGGAGACTGGCCTCTCCTAAGGTCACAAGGGCGGGTCCCTGGGTTCCCGGTCGTAACTCGAGGGAATCCCGCCGCAAGTCGAGAAAAACCAGAAGCTTCTCCCCTGCAGGCGGGGTGAGGCCCCTGTCCACTGTGCCGTCTCTGGCGAAAGCACCCCTTTCCTCCTGGACCTCGAAAAGCTGCTTCACACCCTTGCTCTGAACCAAGAAGTTCCCCGCACCACCGGTCCCCACTCGAGAGGAACAACGAGGGTCCTGCTGTGACTCAAGAGGAGACTCGTTTTCCACTGCTCAGCTCTAGAAAAGGGGCCTTACCCTGCCCCACTGGGAAAGGATTCACTGCGCTCTCCTCGAATCGCAAGATGAGGCACTCAAAACAGAAGAGTCAGGAGGAGCCTCAGGTGTCTGGCACCATTCCCCAAGACTCTCAAAATCCTCTTCCATTCCAGATGAACTTGACTGTGCTGTACTGTCTAGGCTGTCCCCCGAGGCTTGACTCCAGACACACTGGCATGTGTGACAACCTGGATTACCAGGAGGGTTAGCCACAGATCCCTGTGTCCCCTAGAATGGGAGCCGGACACTGCTGTTGCAACTCGGGAGGAAAGTGCCTGTGCATGTCTTCAGGGGAGAGGAGTCCTGACTCCCCTGTGTGGGCTCCAGGGGAACCCCAAGACCTATGTCAGCATGGACGATGCAAGCTCTGGCTTCGGCCTCATCAGCAAATGAGGACTGAGGACACGGCGACAACTGGTGAGGAATCCCCAGAGGGGCCACCCAACTCGCATGGAGACTGGCCTATCCTGAGGCCACACAGGCGGGTCCCTGGGATCCTCGTCATAACCCCAGAGGACCCCGCTGCAACTTGAGAAAAACCAGAAGCTTCTCCCCTGCAGGCGTGGTGAGGCTCTTGTCTGCTGTGGTGTCTTGTGGGAAATCACCTCTCCCCTCTTGGACTTCGAAAGTCTCCTTCACACCCTTGCTGTGACCCATGATGTTCCCCGCCTCACCTGTCCTCACTCGAGGGGAGCCCCGAGGGTTTTGCCTCAACTCAGCTGTAGCCCGGTTTTCCCCTCATCAGCTCCAGATGAGGAGGCCTTACCCTGCTCCTTCTGGAAAGGGTTTCCGGTGCTCCTCTCGCTTCCAAAAAGGAAATGCTCGCACCACAAAAGACCGAGGAGCCTCAGGGGTCGGGCCAACATTCTTCAAGACTCCCCAAATCCTCTTCCACTCCAGATGAATGTGACTGTGCTCCACTGCCTAGGCTGTCACCTGAGGCCTTACTCCAGACACACTGGCACATGTGGCAACCTGGTGTACCTAGAGGGCTAGCCACAGATCCCTGTGTCCCCTGGAAGGGGAGCCTGACACTGCTGTGCTGCTGGGGAGGAAAGAGACCGTGCACATCTCCAGGTGAGAGGAGGCTTGACTCCCCTGTGTGGGCTCCAGGGGAAACCCAAGACCTATG
This sequence comes from Raphicerus campestris, assembly GCA_006410735.1. NCBI lineage: Eukaryota > Metazoa > Chordata > Mammalia > Artiodactyla > Bovidae > Raphicerus > Raphicerus campestris. Next base: position 742,851 of record SJYW01012923.1, read on the forward strand.
TCAGCACTGGGAATGCAAGCTCTGGCTCTGGCCTCAGCTCCAGAGGAGGATTGAGGACCCGGCGATGACTGGGGAAGTATCCCCAGAGGTGCCTGGCAACTCACAGGGAGACTGGCCTCTCCTGAGGCCGCAGGGGCGGGTCCCTGTTTTCCTGGTCGTAACTCGAGAAGATCCCGCCGCAAGTCAAGAAAAACCAGAAGATTCACTGGTGGAGGTGGGGTGAGGCCCTTGTCCACTTCAGCGTCTTGGGGGTAATCACCTCTTCAATTTTGGACCTCGAAAGGCTCCTATACACCCTTGCTGTGACCCAAGAAGTTCCGAGCCCTACTCGTCCCCAATAGTGAGGAACCTTGAGAGGCCCAAGTCGAGTCAAGAGGAGCCCCGTTTTCCCCTGCTCATCTCCAGATGAGGGGCAGTTTCCCTCTTCACTAGGGAAATGATTTCTGTCGCTCCCCTCACATTCAAAGAGGAGGCGCTCGCACCAGGAGAGTGGGGAGGTGCTTCAGGGGTCAGGCCACCATACCGCAAGACCCCCAAATGCCTCTTCCAGTCCATCTGAACCTGTCTGACCTGCACAACCTAAACTTTCACCCCAAGGCTTGACTCCCGACACACTGGCACTTGTGACAACCTGGGGTACCTCGAGGGCTAGCCACAGATCCCTGTGTCCCCTGGATGTGGAGCCGGACACTGCTGCTGCAGCCTGGGAGGAAAGCGGCCATTCATGTCTCCAGGCGAGAGGAGGCTTGTCTCCCCTGTTTGGGCTCCAGGGTAACCCCAAGACCAATGTAAGCTTGGGCGATGCAAGCTCTGCCTGCGGCCTCAGCAGTAGACGAGGACTGAGGACAGGCGAGGAATAACCAGAGGGGCCATGAAACTGGCACAGAGACTAGCCTCTCCTGAGGCCACAGGGGCGGGTCGCTGGGTTCCTCGTTTGAACTCAAGAGGACCCCACCGCAACTTGAGGAAATCCTGAAGCTTCTCCCCAGCAGTAGTGTGAGGCCATTGTCCGCTGTGGAGTCTCGGGGGAACCATCCCTTTCTCTAGGGCCTCGAAAGACTCCTTCACTCCTTGCTGTGACCCAAGAAGTTCCCCACCCCCCCCGGTCCCCACTCGAGAGGAACACAGAGTGTCACGCCGCGACTCAAGGGAGCCCCACTTTGAACTGCTCAGCTCCAGATGAGGGGCCCTTTCCCTGATGCATCGGGAAAAGGTTCCAGGCATTCCCCTCGCATTCCAAGTGGAGGCGCTCGCACCAAGACAATCGGGAGGTGCCTCAGAGTTGTTGCCACTATTCCCCAAAATCCCCAAATGCCTCGTTCACTCCAGATGAATCTGACTACCCTGCACTGCCTCGATTGTCTGTTCAAGGCTCGACTCCAGACAAACTGGCACATTTGACAGCCTTGGGGTACCACCAGGGCAAGCCACCCATCCCTGTGTCCGCTTGACAGGTATTCAGACACTGCTGCTGCAGCTGGGGATGAAAGCGTCCCAGCGTCTCCTGGAGAGATGGGGCCTAACTCCCCTGTGGGTGCTCTGGGGAACCCCAAGACCTATGTCAGCACGGGGAGGCAATGTCAGGCTGCGGCCTCACCAACAGACGATGACTGAGGAACTGGCAATGACTGGGCAGCAATCCTCAGAGGCGCCCCGCAACTCGCACGGAGACTGTCCTCTACTGAGGCCACAGGGGCAGATCACTGGCTTCCCCATGGTAACTGGAGAGGACACCACCGCAACTCGAGAAAAACTAGAAGCTTCTCCCCTGCAGGCGGGGTGGGGCCCTTGTCCACTGTGGCATTTCGGGGGAAATCAGCCCTTTCCTCCTGAACCTCGAAAGACTCCTTCACACTCTTGCTGTGAAGCAAGAAGTTCCCCGCCCCACCGGTCCCCACTCTAGAGGAACAAGGAGGGTCCTACTGTGACTCAATGGGAGACTCGTTTTCCCCTGCTCAGCTCTAGATGAGGGGCCTTACCCTGCCCCATCGGAAAAGGATTCCCCACGCTCTCCTCGAATTGCAAGATGAGGCACTCAAAACAGGAGAGTCGGGAGGAGCCTCAGTTGTCGGGCCACCATTCCCTAAGACTCCCAAAATCCTCTTCCACTCCAGATGAACTTGACTGCGCTGTACTGCTTAGGTTGTCACCCGAGGCTTGACTCCAGACACACTGGCACATGTGACAACCTGGGGTACCTCGAGGGCTACCCACAGACATCTGTGTCCCCTACAACGGGAGCTGGATACTGCTGATGCAGCTAAGGAGGAAAGTGCCCGTGCACTTCTCTAAGCAAGAGGAGACCTGACTCCCCTGTGTGGGCTCCAGGGGAACCCCAAGACCTATGTCAGCACGGGCGATGCAAGCTCTGTCTCCAGCCTCAGAAGCAGACGAGGACTGAGGATACGGCGACGACTGGTGAGGAATCCCCAGAGGGGCCACGCAACTCGCACAGAGACTGGCCTTTGCGGAGGCCACAGGGGCGGATCCCTGGCATTCCTGTCGTAACACAGGAGGACACCGCTGCAACTGAAGAAAAATTAGAAGCTTTCTCCTTGCAGGCGGGTTGAGGCCCTTGTCTGCTGTGGCTTCTCAGGGGAAATCATCCCTTTTCTCCTTGACCTCGAAAGGCTCCTTCACACCCTTGCTGTGAACCAAGAAGTTCCCCGCCCCACGAGTCCTCACTCGAGAGGAACACCGATGGTCCCTCTGTGACTCAAGAGGAGACTCGTTTTCCCCTGATCAGCTACAGATGAGGGGCCCTTTCCCTGCTCCATCAGGAAAGGATTCCCAACACTCTCCTCAAATTGCAAGAGGAGGCGCTTAAAACAGGAGAGTCAGGAGGAGCCTCAGGTGTCAGGAAACCATTCCCCAATGCCCCCAAATACCTCGTCCACTCCAGATGAACCCGACTGCCCTGCACTGCCTCGACTGTCACCCCGAGGCTGGACTACCGACACATTGTCTCATGTGACATCCCTGGGGTACCTCGAGAGCAAGCCACAGATCCCTGTGTCCGCAAGATGGGGAGTCNACCAGGGCAAGCCACCCATCCCTGTGTCCGCTTGACAGGTATTCAGACACTGCTGCTGCAGTTGGGGATGAAAGCGTCCCAGCGTCTCCTGGAGAGATGGGGCCTAACTCCCCTGTGGGTGCTCTGGGGAACCCCAAGACCTATGTCAGCACGGGGAGGCAATGTCAGGCTGCGGCCTCACCAACAGACGATGACTGAGGAACTGGCAATGACTGGGCAGCAATCCTCAGAGGCGCCCCGCAACTCGCACGGAGACTGTCCTCTACTGAGGCCACAGGGGCAGATCACTGGCTTCCCCATGGTAACTGGAGAGGACACCACCGCAACTCGAGAAAAACTAGAAGCTTCTCCCCTGCAGGCGGGGTGGGGCCCTTGTCCACTGTGGCATTTCGGGGGAAATCAGCCCTTTCCTCCTGAACCTCGAAAGACTCCTTCACACTCTTGCTGTGAAGCAAGAAGTTCCCCGCCCCACCGGTCCCCACTCTAGAGGAACAAGGAGGGTCCTACTGCGACTCAATGGGAGACTCGTTTTCCCCTGCTCAGCTCTAGATGAGGGGCCTTACCCTGCCCCATCGGAAAAGGATTCCCCACGCTCTCCTCGAATTGCAAGATGAGGCACTCAAAACAGGAGAGTCGGGAGGAGCCTCAGTTGTCGGGCCACCATTCCCTAAGACTCCCAAAATCCTCTTCCACTCCAGATGAACTTGACTGCGCTGTACTGCTTAGGTTGTCACCCGAGGCTTGACTCCAGACACACTGGCACATGTGACAACCTGGGGTACCTCGAGGGCTACCCACAGACATCTGTGTCCCCTACAACGGGAGCTGGATACTGCTGATGCAGCTAAGGAGGAAAGTGCCCGTGCACTTCTCTAAGCAAGAGGAGACCTGACTCCCCTGTGTGGGCTCCAGGGGAACCCCAAGACCTATGTCAGCACGGGCGATGCAAGCTCTGTCTCCAGCCTCAGAAGCAGACGAGGACTGAGGATACGGCGACGACTGGTGAGGAATCCCCAGAGGGGCCACGCAACTCGCACAGAGACTGGCCTTTGCGGAGGCCACAGGGGCGGATCCCTGGCATTCCTGTCGTAACACAGGAGGACACCGCTGCAACTGAAGAAAAATTAGAAGCTTTCTCCTTGCAGGCGGGTTGAGGCCCTTGTCTGCTGTGGCTTCTCAGGGGAAATCATCCCTTTTCTCCTTGACCTCGAAAGGCTCCTTCACACCCTTGCTGTGAACCAAGAAGTTCCCCGCCCCACGAGTCCTCACTCGAGAGGAACACCGATGGTCCCTCTGTGACTCAAGAGGAGACTCGTTTTCCCCTGATCAGCTACAGATGAGGGGCCCTTTCCCTGCTCCATCAGGAAAGGATTCCCAACACTCTCCTCAAATTGCAAGAGGAGGCGCTTAAAACAGGAGAGTCAGGAGGAGCCTCAGGTGTCAGGAAACCATTCCCCAATGCCCCCAAATACCTCGTCCACTCCAGATGAACCCGACTGCCCTGCACTGCCTCGACTGTCACCCCGAGGCTGGACTACCGACACATTGTCTCATGTGACATCCCTGGGGTACCTCGAGAGCAAGCCACAGATCCCTGTGTCCGCAAGATGGGGAGTCAGACTCTGCAGCTGCAGCTGGGGAGGATAGCCGCTGTGCACGTCTCCAGGCGAGAGGAGGCCTGACTCCACTGTGCGGGCTCCAGGGGAAAACCAAGACCTATGTTAGCACGGGCAAGGCAAGCTCAGGCTCCGGCCTCAGCACCAGACGAGGACTGAGGACCCGGTGATGACTGGGGAGGTATCCCTAGAGGCGCCTCACAACTCATACGGAGACTGGCCTCTCCTGAGGCCAAAGGGTAGGTCCCTGGGTTCCCCATCATAACTCGAGAGGATCCAGCCGCAAGTCGAGAAAAACCAGAAGATTCTCCGCTGGAGGCAGAGTGAGGCCCTTGTCTGCTTCAGCGTCTTGGGGGAAATCACCTCTTCACTCTTGGACCTCGAAAGGATCCTTTACACGCTTGCTGTGCCCCCAAGAAATTCTGCGCCCTACACGTCCCCACTAAAGAGGAACACCGACCGAGCGGCCCATGGCGACTCAAGAGGAGCCCCGTTTTCTCCTGATCAGCTCCAGATGAGGGGCTCTTTCCCTCCTCGTTAGGGAAATGATTCCCGTCGCTCCCCTTGCATCCAAAGAGGAGGCAATCGCACCAGGAGAGTGGGGAGGTGCCTCAGGGGTCGGGCCACCATACCCCAAGACCCCCATATGCCTCGCCCAGTCCAGATGAAACTGATTGACCTGCACTGCCTCGACTGTAACCTCGAGGCTTAACTCCCGACACACTGGCACATGTGACAACCTGGGGTACCTCAAGGGCTAGCCACAGATTCCTGTGTCCCCTAGAAGGGCAGCCCTACACTCCTGCTGCAGCTGGGGAGGAAAGAGGTCGTGCACTTTTCCAGGCGAGAAGAGGACTGACTCTCTTATGTGGGCTCCAGGGGAACCCAAGACCTATGTCAGCATGGGCGGTGCAAGCTCTGGCTCCGGCCTCAGCAGCAGACGAGGACTGAGGACATGGCGAGGACTGGTGAGAAAGCCCCAGAGGTGCCACACAACTTGCACGAGGATTGGCCTCTCCTGAGGCCACAGGGGCGGGTCGCTGGGATCCCAGTCATTACTCGAGAGGCCCCCGCTATAACTCTAGGGAAATCAGAAGCTTCTCCACTGCAGGCGTGGTGAGTCTCTTGTCTACTGCAGTGTCTTGGGGGAAGTCACCCCTCCCCTCTTGGACCTCGAAAGGCTCCTTCACACACTTGCTGTGACCCAGGACATTCCCCGCCTCAGCCGTCCTCACTCCAGTGGAGCCCCGAGGGTCCTGCATGAACTCAAGTGTAACCCCGTTTTCCCCTGCTCAACTCCAGATACGGAGGCCTTTCCCTGTTCCGTCTGGAAAGGGTTTCTGGCGCTCCCCTCGCTTCGAAATAGGAAATGCTCGCACCACGAAAGTCGGGATGAGCCTCAGGGTTGGGCCAACATTCCTCAAAACTCCCAAAATCCTCTTCCACTCCAGATGAACTTGACTGTGCTGCACTGCCTCGGGTGTCACCCGAGGCTTGACTCCAGAAAAACTGGCACGTGTGACAACCTGGGGTACCTCGGGGGCTAGCCACAGATTCCTGTATCACCTAGAATAGGAGCCAGAGACTGCTGCTGTAGCCTGGGAGGAAAGCGGCTGTGCACTTCTCCAGATGAGAGGAGGCCTGACTCCCCTGTGTGGGCTCCAGGGGAACCCCAACATATGTCAGCACGGGGGATACAAGCACTGCCTCTGGCCTCATCTCCAGAGGAGGACTGAGGACACGGCGAGGACTGGGGAGGATCCCACAAAGGCGCCTGGCAACTCAAAGGGAGACTGGCCTCTCCTGAGGCCACAGGGGCGGGTTGCTGAGGTCCTCATTTGAACTCGAGAGGACCCCGCCGCAACTTGAGAAAATCCAGAAGCTTCTTCCCAGTAGGCGGTGTGAGGACCTTTTCCGCTGTGGCGTCTCCTCTTGTGCCTCAAAGGCTCCTTCACTCCTTGCTGTGACCCAAGAAGTTCCCAACGCCACTGTTCGCCACTCGAGAGGAACACAGAGTGTCATGCCGCGACTCAAGGAAGCCCCACTTTGACTGGCTCAGCTCCAGATGAGGGGCCCTTTTCCTGCTGCATCCGGAAAGGGTTCCTGGCATTCCCCTCGCATCCCAAGTGGAGATGCTCGCACCAGGAGAGTTGGGAGGTGCCTCAGGGTTGCTGCCACCATTCCCCCAAATCCCCAAATGCCTCGTCCACTCCAGATAAATCTGACTACCCTGCACTGCCTCGATTGTCTGTTCAAGGCTCGACTCCAGACAAACTGGCACATTTGACAGCCTTGGGGTACCTCCAGGGCAAGCCACCCATCCCTGTGTCCGCTCGACAGGTATTCGAACACTGCTGCTGCAGCTGGGGATGAGAGCGTGCCAGCGCGTCTCCTGGCAAGACGAGGCCTGACTCCCCTGTGGGTGCTCTGGGGAACCCCAAGACCTATGTCAGCACGGGCGAGGCAATGTCAGGTTGTGGCCTCACCAACAGACGATGACTGAGGAACTGGCGATGACTAGGGAGCAATCCTTAGAGGCGCCTCGCGCGCAACTCGCATGGATACTGTTCTCTACTGAGGCCACAGGGGTGGATCTCTGGCTTCCCCGTGGTAACTGGAGAAGACACCACCACAACTCGAGAAAAACCAGAAACTTTTCTCCTGCAGGAGGGGTGAGGCCCTTGTCCACTGTGGCATCTCGGGCGAAATCACCCCTTTCCTCCTGGATCTCCAAAGGCTCCTTCACACCCTTGCTGTGAAGCAAGAAGTTCCCCGCCCCACCTGTCCCCACTCTAGAGGAACAACGAGGGTCCTACTGAGACTCAATATGGAGACTCGTTTTCAGCTCTAGAAAAGGGGCTTTAACCTGCCCCATCCGGAAAGGATCCCCAGCACTCTCCTCGAATCGCAATATGAGGCGCTCAAAACAGGAGAATTGGGAGGAGCCTCAGGTGTCGGGCCACCATTCCCCAAGACTCCCCAAATCCTCTTCCACTCCAGATGAACTTGACTGTGCTGTACCACCTAGGCTGTCACCCGAGGCTTGACTCCAGACACACTGGCACGTGTGACAACCTGGGGTACCTCGAGGGCTAGCCACAGATCCCTGTGTCCCCTAGAACGGGAGCCGGACACTGCTGCTGAGTTTGGGAGGAAAGTGGCCGTGCACATCTCCAGGCGAGAGGAGGCCTGACTCCCCTGTGTGGGCTCCAGGGGAACCCCAAGACATATTTCAGCAAGGGGGATGCAAGCTCTGGCTCTGGCCTCAGCTCTAGACGAGGACTGAGGACACGGCGACGACTGGGGAGGTATCCCCAGAAGCATCAGGCAACTCACAGGGAGACTGGCCTCTCCGGAGGCCACAGGGGCCGGTTGCTGGGGTCCTCGTTCGAACTCGAGAGGACCCCGCCGCAACTTGAGAAAATCCAGAAGCTTCTCCCCAGCAGGCGATGTGAGGACATTGTCCGCTGTGGCGTCTCGGGGGAAATCACCCCTTCCTCTTGTGCCTCGAAAGGCTCCTTCACTCCTTGCTGTGACCCAAGAAGTTCCCCATTCCACCGGTCATCACTGGAGAGGAACACAGAGTGTCACCCCACAACTCAAGGGAGCCCCACTTTGACGTGCTCAGCTTCAAATGAGGGGCCCTTTCCCTGCTCCATCGGGAAAGATTTTCCGGCATTCCCCTCACATCCCAAGTGGAGGCGCTTGCACCAGGATAGTCTGGAGGTGCCTCAGGTTTCTTGCCACCATTCCCCAAAATCCCCAAATACCTCCTCTGCTTCAGATGAACCTGACTACCCTGCACTGCATCGATTGTCTGCTCAAGGCTCGACTCCGGACAAACTGGCACGTGTGACAGCCTTGGGGTACCTCCAGGGCAAGCCACACATCCCTGTGTCTGCTCGACAGGTATTTGGACACTGCTGCTGCAGCTGGGGATGAAAGCATCCCAGCGCGTCTCCTGGCGAGAAGAGGCCTGACTCCCCTGTGGGCGCTCTGGGGAACCCCAAGACCTATGTAAGCACGGGCGGGGCAATATCAGGCTGCGGCCTCACCAACAGATGATGACTGAGGAACCGGAGATGACTGGGGAGCAATCCTCGGAGGCGCCTCGCAACTTGCACGGAGACTGTTCTCTACTGAGGCCACAGGGGTGGATCGCTGGCTTCCCCGTGGTAACTGGAGAGGACACCACCGCAATTCGAGAAAAACCAGCTTTTCCCCTGCAGGCAGGGTGAGGCCCTTGTCCACTGTGGCATCTCGGGCAAAATCACCCCTTTCCTCCTGGATCTCCAAAGGCTCCTTCACACTCTTGCTGTGAAGCAAGAAGTTCCCCGCCCCACCTGTCCCCACTCTAGAGGAACAACGAGGGTCCTATTGCGACTCAATATGGGTGACTCGTTTTCCCCTGCTCAGCTCTAGAAAAGGGGCCTTACCCTGCACATCGAGAAAGGATTCCCAGCGCTCTCATCGAATCGCAAGATGAGGGGCTCAAAACAGGAGAGTCCGGAGGATAATCAGGTGTCGGGCCACCATTCCCCAAGACTCCCCAAATCCTCTTCCACTCCAGATGAACTTGACTGTGCTGTACCGCCTAGGCTGTCACCCGAGGCTTGACTCCAGACAAACTGGCACGTGTGACAACCTGGGGTACCTCGAGGGCTAGCCACAGATCCCTGTGTCCCCTAGAACGGGAGCCGGACATTGCTGCTTCAGCTTGGGAGGAAAGTGGCCGTGCACATCTCCAGGTGAGAGAAGGCCTGACTCCCCTGTGTGGGCTCCAGGGGAACCCCAAACTATGTCAGCACAGGGGATGCAAGCACTGCCTCTGGCCTCAGCTCCAGACAAGGATTGAGAACACAGCGACGACTCGGGAGGATTCCCCAGAGGCGCCTGGCAACTCACAGGGAGACTGGCCTCTCCTGAGGTCACAGGGGCGGGTCGCTGAGGGCCTAGTTTGAACTCGAGAGGACCCCGCCGCAAACTGAGAAAATCCAGAAGCTTCTCCCCAGCAGGTGGTGTGAGGCCATTGTCCGCTGTGGCATCTCGGGGGAAATCACCCCTTTCTCTTGGGCCTGGAAAGGCTCCTTCACTCCTTGCTGTGACCCAGGAAGTTCCCCACCATGCCGGTACCCACTCGAGAGGAACACAGAGTCTCACGCCATGCCTCAAGAGGAGCCCCACTTTGACCTGCTCAGCTCCAGATGAGGGGCCCTTTCCCTGCTCCATCGGGAAAGGGTTCCCGGCGTTCCCTTCGAATCCCCAGGGGAGGCGCTCCCTACAGGAGAGTCGGGAGGAGCCTCAGGTGTCGGACCACCATTCCCCAATGCACGCAAATGCCTCGTCCACGCCAGATGAACCCTACGACCCTGCACTGCCTCGACTGTCACCCCAAGGATGAACTATCGACACCCTGGCACGTGTGACAGCCCTGGGCTACCTCAAGAGCAATCCATACGTCCCTGTGTCCGCAAGACAGGGAGCCGGACACTGCAGCTGCAGCTGGGGAAGAAAGCGGCCATGCACGTCTCCAGATGAGATGACGTCTGACTCCACGATTGGCACTCCAGCGGAACCCCAAGACCTATGTCAGCACAGGCGAGGCAAGCTCATGCTCCGGCCTCAGCACCAGAGGAGGACTGAGGACCCATCGATGACTGGAGAGGTATCCCCAGATGCGCCTCACCATTCACACGGAGACTGGCCTCTCCTGAGGCCACAGAGGCGGGTCCCTGGGTTGCCCATCTTAACTCGAGAGGATCCCTCCGAAAGTTTAGTAAAACCAGAAGATTCTCTGCTGGAGGCGGGGTGAGGCCCTTGTCCGTTTCGGCATCTGGGGGAAACCTTCTCTTCACTCTTGGACCTTGAAAGGCTTTTTTACACCCTTTCTGTCACCCAAGAAGTTCCGCACCCTACTCGTTCCCACTAAAGAGGAACACCGAGCGGCCAACTGAGAAGCAAGCGGAGCCCCATTTTCCCCTGCTCAGCTCTAGATGAGGGTCCCTTTTCCTCCTCGATAGGGAAATGATTCCTGTCACTTCCCTTGCATCCAAAGAGGAGTCACTTGCACAGGAGAGTGGGCAGGTACCTCAGGGGTTGGGACACCATACCCCAAGACCCAAAAATGCCTTGTCCAGTCCAGATGAACCTGATTGACCTGCACTGCCTCGACTGTCATCCCGAGGCTTGACTCCCGACACACTGGCACATGTGACAACCTGGGGTACCTCGATGGCTAGCCACAGATCCCTGTGTCCCCTAGAAGATGAGCTGGACACTGCTGCTGCAGCTGGGGAGGAAAGCGGCCATGCACTTCTCTAAGCGAGAGGAGGCCTGACTTCCCTGTGTCGGCTCCAGGGGTACGCCACGACCTATGTCAGCACGGGCGAAGCAAGCTCTGGCTCCGGCCTCAGCAGTAGATGAGGACTGAGGACACGGTGAGGACAGGCGAGGAATCCCCAGAGGGAACACCCAACTCGCACCGAGACTGGCCTCTCCTGAGGCCACAGGGGCGGGTCCTTGGGATCCCCATCATAACTCGAGAGGACCCCACTGCAACTCGAGAAAAACCAGAAGTTTCTCCCCTGCAGGCGTGGTGAGGCTCTTGTCTGCTGCGATGTCTTGGGGGAAATCACCTCTTCCCTCTTGGACTTCGAAATGCTCCTTCACACACTTGCTGTGACCCAAGACATTCCCCGCTTCTCCCATCCTCACTCGAGGTGAGCCCCGAGGGTCCTGCCTGAACTTAAGTGTAGCCCCGTTTTCCCCTGATCAGCTCCAGATAAGGAGGCCTTTCCCTGCTCCATGTGGAAAGAATATGCGGCGCTTCCGTCACTTCCGAATACGAAATGCTCGCACCACGAAAGTCAGGAGGACACTCAGGTGTTGGGCCACCATTCTCCAAGACTCCCCAAATCCTCTTCTACTCCAGATGAACTTAACTGCACTGCACTGCCTCGGCTGTCACCCGAGGCTTGACTCCAGACACACTGGCACGTGTGACTACCTGGGGTACCTCGAGGGCTAGCCACAGATCCCTGTGTCCCCTAGAAAGGGAGCCTGACATTGCTGCTGCAGCTGGGGAGGAAAGCGGCCATGCACGTCTCCAGGCGAGAGGAGGCCTGACTCCCCTGTGTGGGCTGCAGGGGAACCCCAAGACCTATGTCAGCACGGGCGATGCAAGCTCTGGGTCTGGCCTCAGCACCAGACGAGCACTGAGGACCCAGCCACGACTGGGGAGGAATCCCCAGAGGTGCCTGGCAATTCACACGGAGACTGGCCTCTCCTGAGGCCAAGGGGCGGTTCCCTGGTGTCTCCGTTGTAACATGAGAGGACCTCCCCACAACTCGAGAAAATCCAGAAGCTTCTCCCCAGCAGGCTGTGTGAGGCTATTGTCCGCTGTGGCATCTTGGTGGAAATCACCCCTTCCTCTTGGACCACAAAAGGCTCCTTCAGTCCTTGCTGTGACCCAAGAAGTTCCCCACCACGCCAGTCCCCACCTGAGAGGAACACAGAGTGTCACGCCGTGACTCAAGAGGAGCCCCGCTTTGCTCTGCTCAGCTCCAGATGAGGGGCCCTTTCCCTGCTCCATTGGGAAAGGGTTCCCAGCATTCCCCTCAAATCCCAAGTGTAGGCGCTCCCACCAGGAGAGTCGGGAGGAGCCTCAGGTGTCGGGCCACCATTCCGCAATGCACCCAAATGCCTCGTCCACTCCAGATGAACCCTACTGCCCTGCACTGCCTCGACTGTCACCCCGAGGCTGGACTACCAACACACTGGCACATGTGACAGCCCTGGGGTACATCGAGAGCAAGCCACAGATCCCTATGTCCACAAGACGGGGAGCCAGACACTCCAGCTGCAGGTGGGGAGGAAAGCGTCTGTGCACGTCTCCAGATGAGATGATGCCTGACTCCATGGTTGGGGCTCCCGGGAAACCCCATGTCCTATGTCAGCACGAGGGGCCCTTTCCCTGCTCCATCCCGAAAGGGTTCCGGCTTTCCCCTCGCATCCCAAGTGGAGGCGCTAGCACCAGGAGAGTCTGGAGGTGCCTCAGGGTTCTTGCCACCATTCCCCAAAATCCCCAAATACCTCGTCCACTCCAGATGAATCTGACTACCCTGCACTGCCTCGACTGTCTGCTCAAGGCTCGAATCCTGACAAACTGGCACGTGTGACAGCCTTGGGGTACTTTGAGGGCAAGCCACACATCCCTGTGTCCGCTGGACAGGTATTCGGACACTGCTGCTGCAGCTGGGGATGAAAGCATCCCCGCGCGTCTCCTGGCGAGATGAGACCTGACTCCCTTGTAGGTGCTCTGGGGAACCCCAAGACCTATGTAGAACGGGCGAGGCAAGATCAGGCTCCAGCCTCACCACCAGATGATGACTGAGGAACCGGTGATGACAGGGGAGCAATCCCCAGAGGCGCCTCATAACTCTCAAGGAGACTGGCCTCTGCTGAGGCCACAGGGGAGGATCTCTGTCGGCCCCGTCTTAAGTTGAGAGGACACCACCGCAACTTGAGAAAAACTAGAAGCTTCCCCCCTGCAGGCGGGATGAGGCCCTTGTCAGCTGTGGCATCTCGGGGGAAATCACCCATTTCCTCCTGGCCATCAAAAGGCTCCTTCACACCCTTGCTGTGAACCAAAAGTTCCCCGCCCCACTGGTCCCCACTCGAGAGGAACACCGAGGGTCCCACCGCGAATCAAGAGGAGACTGGTTTTCCCCTGCTCAGTTCCAGATGAGGGGCCCTTTCCCTGTTCCACTGGGAAAGGATTCCCGGTGCTCTCCTCAAATCGCAAGAGGAGGTGCCCAAAACAGGAGAGTCGGGAGGAGCCTCGGGTGTCAGGCCACCATTCCCCAATGCGCCCAAATTCTTCGTACTCCAGATGAACCCGACTGCCATGCACTGCCTCGACTGTCACCCTGAGACTGGGCTACCGACACACTGGCACGTGTGACAGCCCTGGGAACCTCTAGAGCAAGCCACAGGTCCCTGTGTCTGAAAGACGGGGAGACGGACACTCCAGCTGCAGCTGGGAAAGAAAGCGTACCAGCACGTCTCCTGGCGAGAAGAGGCCTGACTCCCCTGTAGGTGCTCTGGGAAACCCCAAGACCTATGTCAGCAAGGGTGAGGCAGGATCGGGCTCCATCCTCAGCACTAGACGAGGACTGAGGATCCGGCGATGACTGGGGTGGTATCCCCAGAGGTGCCTCGCAACTCACATGGAGACTGGNGAGGGGCCCTTTCCCTGCTCCATCCCGAAAGGGTTCCGGCTTTCCCCTCGCATCCCAAGTGGAGGCGCTAGCACCAGGAGAGTCTGGAGGTGCCTCAGGGTTCTTGCCACCATTCCCCAAAATCCCCAAATACCTCGTCCACTCCAGATGAATCTGACTACCCTGCACTGCCTCGACTGTCTGCTCAAGGCTCGAATCCTGACAAACTGGCACGTGTGACAGCCTTGGGGTACTTTGAGGGCAAGCCACACATCCCTGTGTCCGCTGGACAGGTATTCGGACACTGCTGCTGCAGCTGGGGATGAAAGCATCCCCGCGCGTCTCCTGGCGAGATGAGACCTGACTCCCTTGTAGGTGCTCTGGGGAACCCCAAGACCTATGTAGAACGGGCGAGGCAAGATCAGGCTCCAGCCTCACCACCAGATGATGACTGAGGAACCGGTGATGACAGGGGAGCAATCCCCAGAGGCGCCTCATAACTCTCAAGGAGACTGGCCTCTGCTGAGGCCACAGGGGAGGATCTCTGTCGGCCCCGTCTTAAGTTGAGAGGACACCACCGCAACTTGAGAAAAACTAGAAGCTTCCCCCTTGCAGGCGGGATGAGGCCCTTGTCAGCTGTGGCATCTCGGGGGAAATCACCCATTTCCTCCTGGCCATCAAAAGGCTCCTTCACACCCTTGCTGTGAACCAAAAGTTCCCCGCCCCACTGGTCCCCACTCGAGAGGAACACCGAGGGTCCCACCGCGAATCAAGAGGAGACTGGTTTTCCCCTGCTCAGTTCCAGATGAGGGGCCCTTTCCCTGTTCCACTGGGAAAGGATTCCTGGTGCTCTCCTCAAATCGCAAGAGGAGGTGCCCAAAACAGGAGAGTCGGGAGGAGCCTCGGGTGTCAGGCCACCATTCCCCAATGCGCCCAAATTCTTCGTACTCCAGATGAACCCGACTGCCATGCACTGCCTCGACTGTCACCCTGAGACTGGGCTACCGACACACTGGCACGTGTGACAGCCCTGGGAACCTCTAGAGCAAGCCACAGGTCCCTGTGTCTGAAAGACGGGGAGACGGACACTCCAGCTGCAGCTGGGAAAGAAAGCGTACCAGCACGTCTCCTGGCGAGAAGAGGCCTGACTCCCCTGTAGGTGCTCTGGGAAACCCCAAGACCTATGTCAGCAAGGGTGAGGCAGGATCGGGCTCCATCCTCAGCACTAGACGAGGACTGAGGATCCGGCGATGACTGGGGTGGTATCCCCAGAGGTGCCTCGCAACTCACATGGAGACTGGCCTCTTCTGAGGCCACAGGCGTGGGTCCCTGTGTTCCCAGTTGTAGCTCGAGAGGATCCGGCCACAAGTCGAGAAAAACCAGAAGATTCTCTGCTGGAGGCAGTCTGAGGCCCTTGTCCACTTCAGCTTCTTGGGGAAATCACCTCTTCACTCTTGGACCTCGAAAGGCACCTTTATACCCTTGCTGTGCCCCAACAAGTTCTGTGCCCTACCCGTCCTCACTAAAGAGGAAACCCGAGCGGCCCAAGGCGATTCAAGAAGAGCCCCATTTTCCCCTGCTCAGCTCCAGATGAGGGGCCCTTTCCCTCCTCGTTAGCGAAATGATTCCCGTCGCTACCCTCACATCCATAGAGGAGGTGCTTGCACCAGGAGAGTGGGGAGGTGCCTCAGTGATCGGGCCACCATATCTCAAGTCCCCCAAATGCCTCGTCCAGTCCACATGAACCCGATTGACCTGCACTGCCTCGATTGTCACCCCGAGGCTTGACTCCTGACACACTGGCACGTGTGACAACCTGGGGTACCTCGAGTGCTAGCTACAGATTCCTGTGTCCCCTAGAAGTGGAGCTGGACACTGCTGCTGCAGCTTGGGAGGAAAGCGGCCGTGCTTTTCTCCAGGCGAGAGGAGGCCTGACTTCCCTGTGTGGGCTCCAGGGGAACCCCAAGGAGTATGTCAGCATGGGCGATGCAAGCTCTGGCTCCGGCCTCAGCAGCAGACGAGGACTGAGGACACAGTGACGAATGGCGAGGAATCCCCTGAGGGGCCACACAACTCGCACAGAGACTGGCCTCTCCTGAGGCCACAGCGGCGGGTCCTTGGGATCCCCATCATAACTCGAGAGGACCCCGCTACAACTCGAGAAAAACCAGAAGCTTCTCCCCTGCAGGCGTGGTGAGGCTCTTGTCTGCTGTGGTGTCTTGGGGGAAATCACCCCTTCCCTCTTCGACCTCGAGAGGCTCCTTCACCCACTTGCTGTGACCCAAGACATTCCCTGCCTCACCCATCCTCACTCGAGGTGAGCCCCGTGGGTTCTGCCTCAAATCAAGTGTAGCCCCATTTTCCCCCGCTCAGCTCCAGACGAGGAGGCCTTTCCCTGCTCCGTCTGGGAAGGGTTTCCGGCCCTCCCCTTGCTTCCGAATAGGAAATGCTCACACCACAAAAGTTAGGAGGAACCTCAGGGATCAGGCCACCATTCCCCAAGACTCCCAAAATCTTCTTCCACTCCAGATGAACTTGACTGCACTGCACTGCCTCGGCTGTCACCCGAGGCTTGACTCCAGACACATTGGCACGTTTGACAACCTGGGGTACCTCGAGGGCTACCCTTCGAATTTTGATAGGGGAATGCTGCTTCCCGTGCCCTCAGGGGTACACCTCTAGTTGCCCTCTCAATTTTGAGAGTGGAATGCTGCTTTCCGGGCCCTCAGGGTAATGCCACTATTTGCCCTCCCAGTTTTGAGAGTGGAATGCTGCTTCCTAGTCATATGGGGGATGCTGTTAACTGCTCTACGGATTCTGATAATGGAATGCTGCTTCCCAGGGCCCTCAGGGGTACAGACATGACTGGCATTCGAATTTTGTGAGGGGAATGCTGCTTCCCGTGCCCTCCGGGGTATGCCCCTAGTTGCCCTCCCAGTTTCAGAGCGGAATGCTGCTTCCGGTCCCTCACATGTACGCACCTAGTTGCCCTCCAAATTTTGAGAGCAGAATGCTGTTTCCCGGGCTCTCAGGGGTATGCCCCTAGTTGTTTTTTGAATTTTGAGACGGGAATGCTGATTCCAGGGCCCTCAGTGGACGCCCCTAGTTGCCATCCCAATTCTAAGAGCGGAATGCTGCTTCCCAGGCCCTCAGAGATACGCCCCTAACTGCCCTCCGATATTTGAGAGTGGAATGCTGCATCCTGGGCCTTAAGCGGTATGCCACTATTTGCCCTCCAAATTTTGAGAGCGTAATGCTGCTTCATGGGCCCTCCGAGATACACTGCTGGTTGCCCTTCGGAGTTTGAGAGTGAAATGCTGCTTCCCAGGGACTCAGGGGTACACCCCTTTTTGGCCTCCAAATTTTGAGAGAGGAATGCTCCTTCAAGGGCCCTCAGAATTATGCCCATGGTTGTCTTCTGAATTTTGAGTGCAGAGTGCTGCTTCCCGTGCCCTCAGGGGTACGCCTCTAGTTGCCGTACCAATTTTGAGAGTGGAATGCTGCTTCTGGGCCTTCATGGGAAAGCCCCTAATTGCCTCCAAAATGTGAGAGCGGAATGCTTCTTCTGGGGACCTCAGAGGTATGCCCTTATTTCCCCTCCGAATTTTGAAAGCAGAATGCTGCTTCACGGGCCCTCAGGGGTACACCCCTAGTTGCTCTTTGAATTTTGAGATGGAATGCTGCTTTCCAGGCCATCAGGGTTACACCCCTAACTACCCTCCGAATTTTGATAGTGGTATGCTGCTTCCTGGCCCTCAGCAGTGCACCCCTAGCTGCCCTCTGAATTTTGCGAGTGGAATGCTGCATCCCAGGTCCTCAGGGTTATGCCCTTAGCTACCTTCCGAATTTTGAGAATGGAACGCTGCTTCCTGGGCCCTCAAGTTTACACCCCCTAGTTGCCCTCCATATTTTGAGAGCAGAACGCTGTTTCCCGGGCCCTCAGGGTTACACCCCTAGTTGCCCTCCGAATTTTACAGAGCAGAATGCGGCTTTCTGGGCCCTCAGGGTAATGCCCCTATTTGCCCTCCCAAGTTTGAGAGTGGAATGCTGCTTCCCAGGCACACGGGGGACGCCCCTAACTGCCCTATGGATTCTGATAACGGAATGCTGGTTCCCAGGGCACTCAGGGGTACACACATAACTGCCCTTAGAAATCTGAGAGCCGAATGCTGATTCTTTGGACCTTAGGTGTACACCCCTAGTTGCCCTTCGTATTTTGAGAGCGGAATGCTGTTTCCCAGGCCCTCAGGCATATGCGCCTAACTACCTTCTGAATTTAGAGAGCGGAATGCTGCTTCCCGGTCCCTCAGGGATATGCCCTTAGTTGACTTCCGAATCTTGAAAGCAGAATGCTGCTTCCCAGGCCCTCAGGTGTACGCCCCTACTTTCCTTCCAATATTGAGAGAGGAATGTTGCTTCTAGGGCCCTCAGAGTTATGCCCCTGGCTGTCTTCCGAATTTTGAGAGCAGAATGCTGCTTCCCGGGCCTTCATGGGTGTGCCACTATTTGCCCTATGAATTCTGAGAGAGGAATGCTGATTTCTAGGCCATCAGGGTTACGTCCCTAAGTGCTCTCCTAATTCTGATCACGGAATGCTGCTTCCTGGGCCATCAGGGGTAAGCTCCTAGTTGCCCCCTTCGAATTTTGAGAACGGAATGCTGCTTCCCAGGCCCTCACGGATACGCCTCTAGTTGCTTTCAGAATTTTGAGAGTGCAATGCTGCTCCCAAGGTCCTCAGGGGTACGCCTCTATTTGCCCTGTGAATTTTGAGAGTGGAATGCTGCCTCTGCCTTGAGGGCAATGCCCCGATTTGCCTCTGAAATTTGAGAGTGTAATGCTTCTTCACGGGCCCTCAGGGGTACGCCCCTATTTCCCCTCCGAATTTTGAAAGCAGAGTGCTGCTTCCTGGGCTCTTATTAGTACACCCCTTGTTGCCTTCCGAATTTTAAGAGCGGAAAGCTGCTTTCCAGGCCTCAGGGTTATGCTCTTAGATGCTCTCTGAATTTTGAGAGTGGAATGCTTCTTCCCAGGCCCTTTGGGAGTAGGTTCCTAGCTGCCCTCCGAATTTTGAGAGTGGAATGCTGCTTCCAGAGACTTCCGGGGCATGCCCATAGTTGCCCTCTGAAATTTGAGAGTGGAATGCTGATTCCTCAGCGCTCAGGGTTCAGCCCCGAGTTACCCTCTGAATTTTGAGAGCGAACGCCACTTCCTGGGCCCTCAGGGATATGCCCCTAGTTGCCCTCCGAATTTTCAGAGCGGAATGCAGCTTCCCGTGCCCTCAGGTGTATGCCCCTGTTTGCCCTCCCAATTTTGAGAGCAGAATGCTGCTTCTGGGCCCTCATGGGTACGCCCCTAGTTGCCCTCCAAATTTTGAGTGTGGAATGCTGTTTCCCTGGCCCTCAGGGGTACGCCCCTAATGGTTCTTCGAATTTTGAGAGTGGAATGCTGATTCCCAGGCCCTCAGGCATACACCCCTAACTGCCCTCCGAATTCTGTGAGTGAAACGCTGCTTCCCGGGCCCTCAGGTTTACATACGTACTTGGCCTCAAAATTTTGAGAAAGGAATGCTCCCTCCAGGGCCCTCAGAGTTACACCCCTGGTTGCCTTCCGAATTTTGAGAGCAGAATGCTGCTTCCCGGGTTTTCAGGGGTATGCCCCTATTTGCCCTATGAATTTTGAGAAAGGGATGCTGATTTCCAGGCCCTCAGGGTTACGCCCTTAACTGCTCTCCAAATTCTGATCATGGAATGCTGTTTCCTGGGCTCTCAAGGGTATGCCTCTAGTTGCCCTCTGTCTTTTGAGAGCGGAATGCTGATTCCCAGGCCCTCAGGGTTATGCCCCTAGTTGCCTTCAGAATTTTACAGAGCGGAATGCTGCTTTTCAG
>SJYW01012932.1:0-14599 GCA_006410735.1 Raphicerus campestris
ACAGGGGGCAAATCAACCTACTGCTGGGGGCCAGGAGAATCTGGGCCCAACGCCCTCACCTCTGTGTGTGTTCAGTTGCTAAGTCGTGTCCTACTCTTTGTGGCCTCATGGAATGCAGCATGCCCGGCTTCCCTGTCCTTCACCATCTCCCAATTGCTCAAATTCACACACTCACCTGTGTGACCCTCTTGTCTATCTGCTGCCTGACCCTGTGTATGGGAAGCACACAAAGCTTTGTCCAATCACTGTCTAACCAAATGACTGAATCAATGAACTCTTCTTGGGCAGAGAGGCAATTTAGAGTTGGTGATGGTATCTAACCATCTACAGACAATAACTCTCAGAACATAAAGACCTAATGTCATATCTCTGAACCTCTTTCTGGATTCAAGAACAAGAATTGGAGACCTCATCACAAGCCAGGAGAAGTCAGCCTGTGGAAGAAGGTGCCCATGCCCAGTTCAGCAAGAACAGGCACCAGCTGCCAGAGCCGCTCATCCTGGAAAGAGCCATGTGGGTCGCCTGACTCACCTGTGCCCCCCTCTTGTCTATCTGCTGCCTGACCCTGTGTATGGCAGGCACACAAAGCTTTGTCCAATCACTGTCTAACCAAATCACTGAATCAGTGAATTCTTCTCGGGCAAAGAGGCAATGGCTTGTCTTTAAAACTGCAAGTGAGGGCATTAATCAACTGTACACATGGCAAAGGCCAGATGACTTAGAGTCGCCCCTGAGCGGAACCCAGGCTAGTATCCCAGGCCCTTTCCCATGACCTTGGTCCAGCTACACACCTGGGCTCAGTTCCCTCCATGGGTCCGACCCTTTTGGGGGCCCTTCCCCCATTTTCCAGCCAAGGAGACCCTCTTCACTATGAGACCCAGACCAGATGACACTCCTATCTAAAAAGCCCTTGATGTGAGTCAGTGTTTGGTTCCACACTCTTCATGCTCCCCAACCTCTGCTTCATTTCAGGCTCTGCACTTTACAGATCTGCCTGGAAGATGTGCTCCAGCCTCTCCACCCCCGAACCCTGAGTGATAAAGGGGTGAGTGGAGACCTGATGCCCTGCACGGTGGAGGAGCCTCTTGCAGGACGGGTGTCCTTGGAATTGAATGTGCTTTGCCTCATGAGGTCTGGCACTCAGACCTGCCCAATCACATCAAGTTGTGCTTACACCAGGGCTAGCTGACGGCCAGGTGGCCAGCACACTGGAAGCAGCTCTCCTGCCCAACCCAGCAGTTGTCTCATGCAAAAGGCGCCAAGAGCCCCTCCCACCAGGCTGCATGCAGGGCAAAGCATGGCACTTGGCGTCCTGTGTGTACACACAGCCACCGTTCAGGCACCAATTCCTGGTTTTAGTTCTCCCGTTTGGTCAATAGTGATCACGAGCCTCAGGCACTGTGAGGGCCCGATCACCGGGGGCCCACTGTGGACACCTCCAATGCCTGTCTGTGCTCTGTACCTCCCGACAGGCTGGCAGGAACTGTCAGGTCAACATCACAGGTGAAGGGATGCCCTGCCCACCCTGCCTGCTCCCTGTCCCCTTAGTGGTGAGTCCCCAGCCAGCCTCTAGCACCAACTCTCCCCCACCCCACCCCCGGGAATAGCCTCACGAAGGACCCATCCTGAGGAGGCTGGCCCTGGGGTGGTCCAAGGAGAGGTGGCGAGATGGAGCCTTGGTATGGGGTTGACATCCCCTGACACACTGCTTATGAGATCCCATCCTGGGAGTAGTCAAGTGCACTCAGCCCTGGGCCTCAAGGCCACAGCCCAGCTGCTAGAACTTTCACTGGGCTGGCAGGGGGAGAGGAATTCCCTGGCAAGTGAGAAGACCCAGGAGTGTGGGACAAGGGGGAAACAGAGGGAAGTGGCTTCTTTGCTGTTCTGTCCACAGGGGGTTGAGCAGCTCAGGGTGAAGAACTGGGGCTAGGGAGCCAGCATCTCCCCGGTATCTGACAAAGCTTCAGGCAGTGGACAAACATCAGCCCAGGATTCTACAGGACTGGCTGAACCTCAAAGACACTGAACAGTCCACTAAGGCAGGCCTGACCCACTGGCATCAGAGGTCCTCTTGGCATCCTTGACATGAAGGCCAGGGAGACCGGGAGGCAGGCCCCTGAAGACCAGGACTACCCCAACGTCTCTGAACTTCTGAGCCTGCAGCAGTAGCCCATCCCCCCACCTGATAAAGAGCTAGTGCCTTCCCACCCCCTCCCCCAAGGGAGCAAATGGGACTAGAGCCCTCCCTCACAGGTGCCCTCCATCACAGGAAGCAGGGGAGCTCACTGCCCCAAGTTGTGGCAGGACCCACAGCACCACCAGCAGGAGAACCAAGGAACCATGGGAAGAGGTGGTCACATGCTGCTCGGCCACCAAGCAGAATGAAGTCACCACACAACACAGGCCAGGCTCACCAGGCCTCATGACGGACAACACCCCAACTCCCTGTCCTCACTGCCCAGGGATTGCAGCAGAGTTTGCAGGGTCGCACTGAGTGGCCAGGAGTCTGGGCCATGATGAGGGCTGCCACTGCCCTGAAGACCAAACCCACAGAGCGAGGCAGGTGGTCAGTACAACACGGCCTCCTGGGGGCTCAACGGATGGGCATCGGTTTAAGGTACACTCCAAAATGACGCTGAGGCCAAGGGCAGCCACCCCAGTAAACAGGTCAAGATCCCTCGTCCAGGTTCGGCCCCCAAGCCAACTCTCAGATCAGGAACCGAGGAACAGGGATAGGGTGGGCCCCTGGGGGAAGGACGCTGCAGCACCACAGCAAACAAACCAGGGAATGACCCCAGCTCTTCCCAAAGGGACCTCAGGCTCTTGGTCAGTGACCCCATGAAGGGAGGTGGGACCTTCAGAGGGGTGGATGTTGCCAGACACAGGGTCACCTTGACACTGATGTGACAGACCTGGTTAACTCTGACTCTGCAGTCACTTTGGGAGGATCCCCTGGGCTGGGCATTCTGAGCAGAGGGGGTCAAGGGGCAAGGGACACAAGGCCAGTCCCGAGGAATCATCAGTCGGCTTTGAGTTGGGAGAGCCTGGAATGCAGTATCCCCCAGAGCCACATGCGGGGCTTAGTGAGACCTGGGCGAACATGTGATATGAGTGAAAGATGGTAAGGCCAAACGGAAACCCTGTGTAAATCCCATTGAGTAAAAGAAACGCACTGAAAAAGAGGAGGGGATACACGTCCCACTGATGAACTGGAGAACCTTCTCACCTCTGGTGGCACCTCATGGGCATTCTCTGCTCCTGACTCCTCACACCCTCTTGCTTAGCCAAGTTACCACGGTGTGCATGCAAGTACTCAAAGGGTAGCCAGATGGGGCTCTCGCCCAGAGCACAAGAGTCCACTCACTGAAGTCTTCCCACCATAGGTATGGGATGGCAATGTTCCCTCCGGGCCGCCCTCCCTGCTCCTTGATCTCAGAAACAAAACAGCTGGACCCATTCAGTGGGCTGCAGCCTGGTGTCCTAAGCCCCCTCCAGGGTTGGGGGGCCTGGTGCCCAGGTCATGGACAACCTGTCCAGATGGAGAACAGTGAAGAGCACGTAGTCCCCAGAGTTCAGGAGAGATGGAGACACGCAAACCAGCATCTCCTGCAGCTGGGTCAGATGTGATAAAAAGGCCTGTGATGTGAATGTGAGCAGGGCAGCGCCAGAGGCTCACATAAACTCCCGAGGTCCCCCTGGGCAGTGCCCCATCCCCTGGGTGGTGCCCCATTCCCTGGGCATGCAGCACCCGAGAAGTGGCAGCAAAGTGGACACCCATGTCCTGTCAAGGAACTGCAGTGAAACGGAGATGAAATCAGAAGTGCATTGGGTTCTCAGGCTGGCCCCTCGATCTGGGCCACATGGAGAGGGGCAGAGCCAACAGGAGCTGCCCCGGAGATAGAGAGGAAGGTTGGTTGATGTCCCAGAGCTACCCGGCTGCTCCTGGGCTTGTCCTGGGGAAGTCCAAGGCCTGGAACTGAAGCTAGGCAGGGACCAAGGGACTGACACGGACGTGAAGGAGCCGTGTCTCACAGGCAGAGTGCTGGACGCCAGGGCAGTGTCTCTTCAGGGACTGCTCACCCCAGTTGCCAAGCCTGGGGATGGACTGCAGCCCCGAGTGGGAGGGCCTGAGGGACACGCGCTGACCTCTGGAGCACTTATGGCTCCGAGAGACCAGGCAATTTCTGAGTCTGTTGCTAGCTTGCAAACAGAAGAAGGAAAATCTGAAACACAAGAAATCCAGGGCAGGATGAGCGGCCAGACCCTGAAAGAAGTGCCCACAACTCAGCACAGAAAGGACACACAGCTCAGCAGAGAGATGGGCAACAGGCATTTCAGAGAGGAACCCACATTGGCCAAGGAGGACCCGAGGGAAACTGAGAATCTGGGTTGAGCCTGTCCCAGGTCAGTGCTGCCTGCAAATGCACAGCAGGAGCAAAGTGGAAACCTCACCAAGCCTCAGAGCCCCAGGTGGGGTGGGAGGCAGCACTCCCCATGGCTTGGTCCTCACATCTGGGCACGTGAGAAGAGCTGGGTCCAGCAGCAGGGAAGGGACAGGTGTGGAGAAACGCCACGGAGCAGGGCCTCACAGCTGCCCCATCAGCAACCACACGTCATAGGTCTCCATACCTGGGCAAGGTCTACTTCAAACCAGGATTTGCTCCAGTTTCATCCACCTCATTAGAATTGATTCAAATGTATTCTTTTTAACCATAACCCTGTATGCGAGACAGCAAACATGACACAGATGTATAGAACAGTCTTTTAGACTCTGCGGCAGAGGGAGAGGGTGAAAGAATGGCATTGAAACATGTATAATATCATATAAAAATTAATAAATTAATGTAAAAAAAAAACAGGATTTGGGAGGAACAGCAGCAGCTCACCCACCGTTCACAGGACCCTCCCTCATTATCTGAAACCACTACCAGGAGATTCTGGGGTGTCTAGAGGCTGCTGGTAACCACTCTTGGGGTGAGGAGCAAGGCGCCAGCATGAGGGAGTTGGGTCTGGTGACCACTCGGGTCCTGGCAGTGCTGAGGCCTCAAATCCAGGAGGCAGCCTCTGCCCCTCAACTTGCGGCTGGGAGGCTTCTGCAAGGAGAGAGCAGGCTGCACGCTGGAAGGGAAAGCACTGCTCCACCGACTCAACATTCCCACAGCAGCAGTTGTGTGGGTGCCCAGGTAACTGCAACCAGTGAGACACTGACCCTGCCTTCCTGGGACTCGGCTAACCTCAGCTGGGGGAGGGGTGCAGTCCACACTTGTGCACAGCAGCCACAGCCTGGGAGGAAGAGGGGGGCAAAGGCAGGCTGCAGCAAGACACAGGGTGCCCCAAAACTCCCTGATGAGGGCATCTGACACCCGGGCAGACGGAGAAAGGGATGTTATGGTCCTGCCTGGAAGGAGGACAGTAGGTGGTCAGGACAAGAGGAGCCAGTGGTCCAGGGGCAGAACTGCATGAGAAAGTGTTGGGTCCCGGCTGAGCTCTGTGCAGAGTGCATGGCCAGCACAGCCACCTAGGGTGCTGGGCGATCAGGAAGGAGACCTAGGACCACCAGAAGCCCCACAAGGGCACCATGGACATGTTGGGGCTGAAACAGGAGAGGGCTCGGCTGTGCTTTCCATCCGGGGTTGATGAGCACAGATGTGCATGCAGTGTGACACAGAACCATGGTATGTGAAACACCAGTGGGAGGAGGAGAGACAGGAGGGGTTCAGGCTGGTGGGGGTGCCTAGGCTGATAGCACCAACCCCAGGACATGCAGTCTGAACTCAGATAGTAGCAGTGGGGACAGGAAGAGAATTTACTCTGGTCAGGCACTTGGGAGGCAGGGACCCAGCAGGGAGGGTGGCAGTCAGGAGCAGAGTCATGTATGTGGTTGCCCTGGGTGGGCTGAGCCCCCAGAAGAGAGGAAGAGGACAGGAAGCAGTTTTGAAGGTGAAGTTGCCTTTCTTTGGGACATCTCAGGTCCCAGGGGCAGCAAGAAACACAGCGAGGATTGTCCTTCTCATCTGCAAAAAAAAAAAAAAAAAACAACAGATAAAGACTGTTGCTCAGCACTCGGCCAGCAGCCCCAGGGTGGCTTGGAGGGGAGCTGGCCTGGACTTTCTGCCCAGAGATGCGCAATTCTGCCCAGAGGCCCCTCCTCTCCCCGCTTGATTCCCTGGCTCCTGAGGTCCACGCTGAAGCTCGGATGAGGTCGCTGTCACTTTGCCTCTCGCCGAGTCTCTCGGACTGGACGCCTATGGCAAAGACTCAAAAGGGCACGGTCCGGCCTACGCCATTGAGTGGGTCAGTCCTAGCCTCCATGCACTCCTAGTACCCAAAGCTCCATCCCTGTCAGCCCCGCCCCGCTCCCCTGGTGGTTCCACCCAGCCCCAGCCCCGCCCCAGCCCTGCCTCCTTCTCCAGACGCTCCTCCTCACCCAGGTGTTACCCACACTTCAGCCACAGACTTCTCGCCCTGATCCTCCCACCTCCTCTCCTCTTTTCCGCTTGACCGCTCACTTCGGGTCCTCCCAGGGGTCCTGCTCCAGGCAGCGGGTCTCCAGGCTCCTCCCAGCCTGACCTTCCAGGCGCCTCAGAGCTTGGCGGATCCTATTTCGTCTCCTAGGGGACAGGGCTGGCTGGGGAATGCGCGATTGTTCCTATGTGCTTGTCTACATAACTGCGTGCCTACGTGAGTACGCACCCTAGTGGCTCAGAGGTTAAAGCGTCTGCCCGCAAGGCAGGAAACCCAGGTTCAATCCCTCTGTAGGGAAGATCCCCTGGAGAAGGAAATGGCAGCCCACTCCAGTATTCTTGCCTGGAGAATCCATGGAGGGAGGAGCCTGGTGGGCTACAGTCCATGGCTCACAAAGAGTCGGACACGACTGAGTCAACTAGCAGTACGTGAGTACAGGAAGCCATACACAGCGGAAATCAGGGGCTTCAGTGTTTGTGGACACGACGGGACTAAGGCCAGTCAGCGCTGTCACCTGTCAGCGGTCTCGGGCCCGGTGTTGGACCACTGTCCTGGCTAGTGGCTGCAGCCTGGCCATCCCAAAGCGCCTGGGACTAGCTCTGCTTGAAGGGAGGCGGAACCTGCCTCGTGTGCTGATCATACCTTTAGGCGGGGGTTTCCAGGCTCTGGGACAAGGAGCAACTGCCAGATGGCCAAGCTGCACTTCCAGTCCCCTCCATGCTCATAGTCCCAGCAAAATTTCGTTCCTCCCAGTGATGCCCTGGGACGTGACCTCCTTCCAGCCTCTGGCTCCTCCCCCAGACTGTGACCCCATGGGAGCCCCACCTGATCCCTGTGAGCCGCCCCCACCAGGCAGGACCTGACCCTGCAGGACTCAGTTGCTTGTCCATGGTTCCCCTCCAGGTGGGGCCCAGCCACAAGTCCATGGAGGGCAGTCCACTGTTTGTGGCAGCCCCCAGATCCTTCCAGAGTGGCAGTGTGAGGGGAGGAGTCGTTTTCTCTTGTTCCTTGCGCGGTCTCCTGGGCTATAGATCACCATCATTCCTCGGGGATGCATGCTGAGGCATCGTCCGATCCATGTCTCAGCCGCGTGAGGACAGGCCAGCTACTGTGATGAGCAGAACCAACCCTGAAGAAACCTCCATGTGTGTTTCACATCCGCTGGGCCCTCCTGGGTCCCTGTGGTGTAAGGCCCCTGCTGAGAAGAAAACTGGTGGCTTGTTGTCCAACACTGCTGTCTTGTCACAGGTGATTTCTCCCTGTTGCTCTGGTCCTTGTGCAGGTGAAGATGCCCAGACAAGCAGGCAGAAGTGTTTTCTCCTCTGGCCACCAAGCAGGCACCCTCTACTTCCAGAGGTAGGAGTGCTTGCAGCCCCTTCTTGCTCAGGCATCCCACCCACACGGTTGAGCTTCAGTGGCGCCAGGAGGAAGGCGTTGGGTTGGCTGAGACACTGAGTGCTGGAAACTGGGCAAGCCTGGGATCCAGTTACATACCCCAGTAGAGGACATAGCAATGGCCACACTCGAGGGGCCAGCCAGGCCCCCTGGAAACTCACCCAGACCCAGTGAGGAGGGTGACCCTTTGTCACCCAGCAGGTGGACAGAGATTCAGTAGGATGATGATGCTCGGGGCCAGCAGTGTGTGAGGACATGGCACCCTTGCCTGTGGTTGGGGGAATGGACATGGGAGAGCCTTTGTGGAAGGCTGTTTGCTGGTGTCTGCTAGCCCCTTGGGTGTGTGCCCTGTGCCCCAGGCCTCCTCCTGCATGGATCTTCAGTCAGTGAGTGTGTGGTCACTTTGAGTGGCTGTATTGGCAGAATGAGTTTTCCCTTCCCTTCCATCAGGAGGGACGAATCAGTAACTTGTGGGACCCCCAACACTGGGAGGTGTAAACAGACGTACGAAGTGGAGAGGGGGAGGTGTGTGCCCGAGGTGCTGAGAGTGTAGAAATCATCTCTCCCCTCCTCACTTGCCCCTGCCAAGGGATGTCTGGACAGGGCTGACTCTCTGGCTTCATTTGCTGGCATTCGCATCAGGGTCACATGGGCTGGGTGACTCAGACTACACACCATGCTGGTTCAGGAGGCCAGAAGCCAAGGTTGAGATGTTGGCTGACGCTGGCTCTCATGAGGGCTGTGAGAACTGTAGCTCTGCTGTGCTCAGGGAAGGAAAGGCCAGGGAGGCCCTGGGCTGGGAGCCTCTGGGACCTTGTCCCTGCCCTCACAGCCATGTGAAAATGGAGGCTCTGCAAGGCACTGAGACCCTGCTGAGGTTCAGGCCCGTGGCTCTGCCTCTCTGCCTCTCCCCCCTCCGGTAAACAAGGACCCCCTTTCAGACACAAGGATAGGAGTGAGGATGGAGTTGCCTGTGGTCAGCACCCCTGCAGTCATGATCTATCTCTCTATCCCTCAGCGCCTCTTGGGGCCTCCTCAGCCATCAGAAGGTGTGACAGTAACCTAGCACGTTGTTTGAGGTTTGAATTCTGTGATTCCCTGTGTGGTGCCATCCCAGGCCCCGGTGAGGACAGGGAGTACACCAGACTCAGTAGTTCCTGCTCTCCTTTGTTCTTTCTGTAGGCCCTGGGCAGGGGCTGGGACATCTGCTGACAGTGGATGCAGTGGTGTGGGAAGGGCTAGGAGGAAGGTGGTTCCCAAACGCATGGGGAAGACACCTGGCAGGGCCATCAAGGTCAGCCCCAGGGCCGAGGCCAGGTTGGTTAGCACAGATCTGTGCTCAGCAGGCCTGGGGTAACATGGGGGATCTGCAGAGTCGGCAGTGAAGGGGCCTGCAGGTGAGGGATGGAGTGGGGCTTGGGGGGAAGCCAAGCCCAGGACTGTGCCTGTCTGTGCTGAGAAAAGACCAGAGCCCGGCCACTGGGCTGCAAAGCCAGGGGGACCCGCCCTCCCTCCTCAGTGCTCCCAGGGTATCATGGCCCTTTATCTTGGAACTCACCACGTGCCTCATTCCACCTGCCACACCCTCCTTCCTGACTTCCCTGAAGACTGCACATGATGGACGGGTCCTCTTGGTTGCCACCCTTCTGTTAGTGGATAGCGTGGAGGCAGATGGAAATAGCCAGCCATCTGTGACCACCCCCTTCTGTGTCAACAGGCTTAGAGGATGCTCAAGCACATGGGGCTGATGTCTGGACCAGGGACTGTGTGTTTGGCACGGTGCCTGAATTCTAAATAAAGCTGTGAGGGCAGAGCAATACCAGCTGGTGTTCACCTTGTGGAAACCTTGTATTTGTCTTCAGGTTTGGGGTCACGTGTTTGCAAGGCCGTTGGCGGTTGGGGTGACCCTGCTTTCCAGTGAGGCTCTTGGGGAAGCCCCTGGATTGGGAGTTGGTGACACTCAGCTGCTGATCAGAAACTTGTGGCATTATCGGGGGACTCAGGAGGAGCCCCTTGTGCTTCAGGAGGCATGATTCATGGAAGGTGATACCCCCATGGTCAGGAGCCAGACTGGCTCTTCTGCTGTGTGGCAGGCAAGGCCCAGGGACCCGCCCGTCCTGGGATGGCCTCAGTGGAGGGCTCAGGAGCCACACTCTTGGCAGAATGTGTGAAATGCTGATGCTTCAGGGGAAAAGGGACTGTGGGGACTGGATTGAGGCCTGCCTGGGGTGTGGGCTTCCAGCCTCATCTGGCTCACCCAGTGCCATGTGAATAGCATGGACAGACAGAAAGAACACAGACTCGCAGCTTTCATTTGATTCTTTATTTACTCCCGTGGAGTTTTGGTGTACTTTATTAGAGCCAAAAATAGATTTTTGATTACAAAAGAGTCCTTTTGAGTGTCCCTGGGGACCTGGCAGCTCAGGGGTTGGGCTTGTCCTTGAACCCCTCACAGAGGACACACTTGTAATCTGAGGACTCCTCCTGCTCCTCCCTCCTCTGCTTCAGGGGCCTCGTTTGGGGCCACAACTGAAACGGCTCCCCTCAAGATGGAATCAGGTGTTGTACAAAGTCATCTCCAAACCATAATCTGGGTACCTTGGGGAGCTCTCGCACAGTTCCCCTGCACTGTCCCTTCCAGCAGTAGCCAGGGGTACAGACATGGCATTGCTGGATGTACCCTCTCCATTGGGACAGCCCTGCTCGCTGGGGAGATGGCTTGACCTGGGCTGCCCGGCTACACTGTCCATAAGCCAGAGGCCAAGAACTCAAATGAGCGCTGGCTGGGGGTTCCATCAACAGCTGAGGTTCGCTTCTAGACCTGCTTGTCAGCCTCTTTGGTGCACTAGTGATGGAATCGAGGAGAGCATCTGGCCACCACTGCTTGCTTCTTTCTCTTTGGAGTCTGTTGTGCCGGTGGTGGGCTGAGCAGTTCTTCTGGGGTTGCATTTCCTCTAGATGTTCTGCAGGAGGAGAGGCTTGTCTCTCTGGAACTTGGGGTAGTGATAGACCTGAAAGGAAATGAATCACTTTAGCCATCGTGGGGGAGAATAGCTTTTCCTCACAGCCCTCCTTCCCACCACTGTCCCGACCTTCCCTAACTATGGAAACAAGGTCTTCTCATTCCTGGCAGGTGTTATGGGCACTCCCTGAAATCAAGTGGCCTCTCAGGGTCTGGAGTCACCCCTGTGGATCCTGTCTAAGGGGATTTGTGGAACACGACAAGGCCTGCTTTCTTAACCACCCTCTCATGAGAAAAAAGTTCTCCTGGAAATTGAAATCCATCCAGCACTCGGCTTTTCTAGTCCGGTCTCCCCAGAAGGGCTTTCTACATTGCCATCATCCTTTTCTTCCTCACAGAGCAACCCAAATGGTGGATTTTACTGAACCCATGCAGATTCAGTTCACGGATGAAACTTTTGATGCTGTCTTGAAGATCCTGTCTGTGCCTCTGTGCTGGAGGACCTCGGTCTGGAAGAGATCTGCCTCAGTAACCACCATGTCTCCCTTGTCATTCCAGTGCACAGAGGTGAAGGCCGCATCCTCCACGATCATCCAGAGCTTCCTGGGGAAGGACAGCCCAAGGACGGCATTGTTCACTTCCTCATTGGCTGTTGCTGGGTTGGGCTCTGTGGGGCAGGTTGTCTTGGGGGCCTGGATCTGGGCTCTTGGGTTGGTCCCACCACTTCTCCAAAGCCTCTTCTGAATCCACATTTGGATCTGGGTGACATCAGGAGGGTGCCCTGCTGTGGGCTCTCCATCAGTGGATGGAGACTTGTTGGAACTCTGACTCTCCATGGAGCCAGTCTAGTTCAGGAGCATTCTCTACCCAAGCAGTGAATGGTCAGGGCAGAAAGGCCTTAGAGCAGGGTGGTAGTGCCCAATAAATACTATCTGGAGATTCTAGAATCTGGGTTGTGGGCCAGGCAGCCAATTAAGTGGTCCACTTCCTCACTTGTTTCATAATGTCACAGAGGTAAGGTGGAGAGGCAGCCCTGGCCCAGTGTGGGGGAGGGGGTCTGGGGACAGAGATGTGATCCCCAGCTTGTCTCTTGTCCGAAAATACAGAAAAGTATGTTTCAGGTTGCCTGCAAAGGCTCCCATCTGCTGCCATGCGCCTTATTTCAGGGGGCCAGGCCCTGGATGGGTTGACAAACATGCCCCTGGCTCCACCCCTACCCTACCAACGGGTAGGCCTGTGGCTGCCTTCTGCTAAAGGGCCAGGCCCTGGTGAGTCCTGGTTCAGCTACCACCGAGAGAGACCCCAGGGTTCAGATGGGCCCCTGGCAACTGTCCCTTCCAGAAGATGGGGTCCATAGGGGGCTGGTTGGCCTAGCTTGAGTTGGTGATCCCACCCTCCCCCATCCCCAGGCCTTGTCCCTCTTCTGGCTTTGGTCTCTTCTGACTGGTGCTGCCAGTTGGTAGGTCCCACTCAGATGGCCCCAAAGTCAAGAGTCCTGTTTCCCGCCCCCATCGCCCCCCAGGTCAAGCTTTCTGCAGCGTAGAGCTGTGCTCAAGCACAATGATAGTGACCTCACGTTCCACTTGACTTCCCCAAGCACCCGAGACACAGATTCCCCAGGAGGCCGTGTGGTAGAGCACAGCCAAGTGCTCAGCTGAGCTTGCAGCCTCCTGAGCTCTGCCCACCCCCTGACGGCATCCCGCTGAAGATCACAGGCCGTCGTCTTCAGTTTCCATTTATTCCCATAAAGACCACTCTCGTGGCCCTAGAGTTCTCACTTTGGGACCATCTGTGTGTATGCTTTTCCCGCCCCCTTCCCAGAGTCTCAGACTCGGATTCAGCCTCCCTGGAGGCTGCCTCAAAAGCCCTGTTTCCTTTCGACAGTGGTGTGGTTGGGCTTCTGCTACCCCTGGTCCTGGCCTCCCATGTCCAACTTGGGTATCTGTGGTTCCCTGCCATTTCAAGGACTTGGTTGGGGGTTCAAGATATAGCCTGTTCTGTTGAAAACAAGCACTTCACTGGTCCTCTACGAGGCCAGCTCTGATCTTCTCTGTCCATTCCCCTGTGCCCACTACCATTGTGGACCAGTTCTCCCTTACCCAGATAGCAGGAACATCGAATAATTTTGCTGGCTCACAGGTTAGGTGTTTTCCAAAGGGCCTCCTTTACACACACTCACTCTCAGGGACATGTCTGACTTATTGAGATAGATGTGGCTAAAGGGAGCCCCCATCTACCTGTATTTGAAAATGCATGAGAGTCGGTATGGGACTGGATAAAACCCAAGTGAGTCACTGGTGTTCACTGCATATGGATGATGGGGCAGTGGGTTTCGAGGTACATGTTTTCTGACCTTTGTGGGGCACTGTTCTTCAAAATCACCATGTAGGGGACAGACTGGCACCTTGGAAAGGTATGTGTGTTGAGTACCCTAGGGCAACTGTCCACCTAGTTCTGCCACTCAGCAGGGTCATTTGCCCTGTGTGAGGGCCACAGCCTGGTGTCTGAAAGGGGAGAGCTAAGAGAGTGTGGAAGAGGCTCTCCCAGAGGCCCTTCGGCCTGAGGACTGGCAGCCAGAATGGAGCTCATAGGCCTTGAATTGAGCTTGCTCCCTGGCCTTTGCGCTCCTAAACAGGTTGATAAAGCATTCCTTCAGGTTGGTTCACCTGACTGGGACATGACCCTGGAGGCCGTGATCTTCAGTGGGGGTCCCTGGTGGGTCCTCCAAAGGGGACTGAAGACTGTGCTATCTGTGGGCAGCCTGGCTNGGAGATAGAGAGGAAGGCTGGTTGATGTCCCAGAGCTACCCGGCTGCTCCTGGGCTTGTCCTGGGGAAGTCCAAGGCCTGGAACTGAAGCCAGGCAGGGACCAAGGGACTGACACGGACGTGAAGGAGCCGTCTCTCACAGGCAGAGTGCTGGACGCCAGGGCAGTGTCTCTTCAGGGACTGCTCACCCCAGGCACCAAGCCTGGGGATGGACTGCAGCCCCTAGTGGGAGGGCCTGAGGGACACGCGCTGACCTCTGGGGCACTTACAGCTCTGAGAGACCAGGTGAATACTGAGTCTGTCACTAGCTTGCAAACAGAAGAGGGGAAATCTGAAACACAAAAAATCCAGGGCAGGATGAGAGGCCAGACCCTGAAAGAAGTGCCTACAACTCAGCACAGAAAGGACACACAGCTCAGCAGAGACATGGGCAACAGGCATTTCAGAGAGGAACCCACATTGGCCAAGGAGGACCCGAGGGAAACTGAGAATCTGGGTCGAGCCTGTCCCAGGCCAGTGCTGCCTGCAAATGCACAGCAGGTGCAAAGTGGAAACCTCACCAAGCCTCAGAGACCCAGGTGAGGTGGGAGGCAGCACTCCCCATGGCTTGCTCCTCACATGTGGAGAGCTGGGGCCAGCAGCAGGGAAGGGACAGGTGCGGAGAAATGCCACGGAGCAGGGCCTCACAGCTGCCGCATCAGCAACCACACGTCATAGTTCTCCAGGCCTGGGCAAGGTCTACTTNGTGGAGAGCTGGGGCCAGCAGCAGGGAAGGGACAGGTGCGGAGAAATGCCACGGAGCAGGGCCTCACAGCTGCCGCATCAGCAACCACACGTCATAGTTCTCCAGGCCTGGGCAAGGTCTACTTCAAACCAGGATTTGATCCAGTTTCATCCACCTCATTAGAACTGATTCAAATGTATTCTTTTAAATGATAACCCTGTATGTGAGACAGCAAACATGACACAGATGTATAGAACAGTCTTTTAGACTCTGCGGCAGAGGGAGA
>SJYW01012933.1:6500-16907 GCA_006410735.1 Raphicerus campestris
TTGCTGTCACTTCTCATGTGCTTACTGCCGCACTTCAGGAGGACTTGCTCCAGGCATCAGGCACGAGTGCAGAGTGCAAGCTGTGTGTTCAGCAGCTCTGGCCTCTGATGCCACTCACTCACACAGTTGGCACCGAGACCGTCGGCCCTTCCAGCACTGGGCTTCTGCCTCGGCACTGGCCTGGAGCATAGCTGGCACCCTGATACAGGTGGAACATCCCCGACAGAGACCAGTAATTCCCGACTCAGCAGATGGGCCAGGCCAGTGACCAGCCCGTGCGTGGCCAGCTGCCAGATGGGCTCAGGAACCAGCTTCTCTCCCTCTCCATCACCCCGAGTCCTGTGATCTCAGGGGCCAAGCTTTCAGCTCCCAGTCTGTCTGCTCTCTCTAAGTTAACGTGTTTGCAGACATTCTTTTCCTGTGGCTATGGCAGGTTTTTCAAACCAGCATCTGTTTATTGTGGGGTGTGCGTTGTTGTCTTGAAAGCAGTGGAGTGTTTCCCGCCACATCAGCAAACAAGGGTGTCATGTAGACGAAAAGCGTGGTCAACCTCAGATCACCTGCACGTGGGACGTGGCTGTAGTTTCCTGTGAAGACAAGATCCTTCGGTCTTCGAAACCCATGCAGTGACCGAGGGGCTGCCGTGGCAACTGTCCCAGTCCAGGCCACTGAGCACGGGGCGTGTGACTGTCCATGTTCACACTCACAGAGGACTTTAAAGATCACGCCCCAAAGTGAAAGCGGGCAGTGCGGCCGCGCGCATCCGTCCTGAAGGCCGTGACGGACACCAGCTGTGAGAGTCCTGCCCGACGTGGGGGACGCTTTGTAACTGCAGCCGTGTTCACATGCTGTCCTTCGCCCCGTCCAGCCCACACCTCCCTGGAACTAAACCCAGCGGTGAGCACGGCCTTCTCTAGGTTCACCCCGTGAACCGGGTTCTGCCCGGGCATTACCCGTGTGCTTCCTGAGTTATGAGAGGCCGCTCCACCGACGGCCAGGAGTCATCACTCCGGAAAATGGGATCGGCAGGGCGCTTCGGCTGAAAACTTTGAAGGGAGCAGAAAGAGTCACTGAAACCCAATTCTAAAATGAAGTCAGTGGTTTCTGACGCTGACTCTGTGACAGCCCTGAGCTAACCATACAGGTGGGGCTCAGCCGTGAGCCACAGGCCTGGTCCCCGTCAGGGGGGACCTCTGAGTCTGAAAGGCGGCCACAGCCCTGAGCCTGCCTGGGGAGTGCTTCATGACAGCGTACCGCACTAAACCGAGTGCCCTTGTGGAGAATTTGCATTTTCAGATACCCTTGTCGCACTTTCAGAGGAGCCATTAAATAGCCAGAACCTAAGCGTTGCTATTTTTAGTGGGAAGGCAACAGTCATGTTATGAGAAGCAGCTCCTGACTGTTGGCAGTTAGTGACGATGACTATGGAGCAGATGGTACCCGGGAACCCTGCCCAGACTGTTGGGTAACGCTGGAGGCTCCACCACGTGTCCAGGCAGCTCTGAGGGCTGCGGGGTGAGTCCTGCCCGGTGACCCCTCGGCTGGGGGCAGCACCGTGGTGTTCGGGTGGCCGAGTGTTCCCGGCCCTGCCTGGGACACCTGACTGACGTGAGTCATACCAGCCGCCGGCTCTGTTTCACCTGGCGGACTTGAAAAGCCAGACCACAGCAGGACAGGTCTGGCCACTCGTCAGCCACCCGACACGCCTCGTTCTGCTCAGTGGACCCTCCGACACCAGCACAGAAGCTTGCGTGGATTTTGACTCTTTCTTGAGCTGCAGTCAAGACATTTCCCCTGAGCTCTGCCTGTGAAACAGAGCAAACACTTGGCACCTCCAGATGCCTTGTGAACGATTTTTGCACAGGACCATTTCTTAATGGTGTGCGGCTAAGAGAAGGTCAGAGCATGGACCAACCCCATTGGAACAGCTCAAGATGGTGGAGACTGAGGACTTAACACAGGGCTGTGAAAAGTCTGGGAGCAGCCAAGACACCTCCACAGCCCTGGGGTTGCCCAGTTAGAGTTCATGAGGCTGCACGGTTGAGAGACAAACGTGAGAAGTGGGAGGAAACATAAAAAATAGAAAAGCAATGGGGAGCCTCCAGATGAAGAATCAACACAGCCAGGAGCCCAAAGCCCGCGTTTCCTAAGGAGTTTGCATAATTTACATGGTTTAACATGATGGTAAAGACCAGGCTTCCCAATAGCTCATGAGGGTTTGATCCCTGGGTTGGGAAGATCCCCTGGAGAAAGGAATGGCAACCCACTCCAGTTTTCTTGCCTGAAATATCCCATGGACAGAGGAGTCTGGTGGGCTCCAGTCCGTGGGGTCACAAAGAGTTGGACACAACCAACCAGCTAAACAATAGCAACAGTCTTGGTAACACTGAAAAGTGGAAGCGTTTCTGCAGCAGATAGAAAGCAGTTCTTATAAACAAAACTTTTCGTTATAGGTTTTAAATAATTTTCTTAGAAAGATAATAGAGTCTGTTCATGAGAAATACTTTGGCATAATCTAGCTCAGAGCTTCTACAAACAAAGCTAAGTAAACATATCATGGTTCTGTCGACTACAAAAATACAGTCGCAACCTGAAAGTAGAGAGTTATTTATCAGGAATGTTAAGGATTCCAAGCTCGGGAAAAGGCATCTCAGTAACCCTGAGAAAACTGCTCCAAGGGGGTGGGAGGGGGAGTCAGGCTATACACCAGTTCACAACAAGGAAGGCAGGCAGTCTAAACATCAAAGATTATTAAGTAAGGAAAATCAGATACCAAGTTAAGGAATTTAGTGTTCTTCTATGCATGGGAAGTTGCAAGAGTCTGGGATGGTTGAAGTCATTCCTGTCATACGCCTCTTGGCTATCTGGGGCCAGCACCCTGCATATTTAAGGAGACATTTTTCTCTCTTTTGAATTCCCTTAGGGCCTTCTGGCTCACACTGGAGGGCTGGAACTGCTGATGCCTGCGACATCCTTAAGTTCCTCCTATAGGGAGTGGGGCCGCTTGTCAGCCCAGTTTGGAAATTGACGTGGGAGGGCTGGAATCACAGATTAGCCTTGGCGTCCTTGTTTATTGGTGCGGCAGGGGCTACCCCATGTCACAGCACAGCCCGAGCACGCCCAGTGCCCCTGCAGCGCTGCCAAGTCCTGGGGTGGGTCCATCCCCTCTTCCCAACCCAGCAAGCATCACTGATTCCCCTCCCCTCCCTCCATCACCTCCTTCTTCCTTAGAAGTTTCACAAAAGCCCAAAGACAGGCTCGACCACGATTTGGGTCCCAGACCCCTTTGAAAATTTGAGGACGCATGCTGGTGGTTTTGTTCAGCAATTTGGGGTCGCACAGAGTCGGACACGACTGAAGCGACTTAGCAGCAGCAGCAGCCCACCTAGTATTGGTACTATTTCACGGCGTCTGTGGACACAAAACCCCCAAATATGACAAAGTCTTTAGATCAATGACTTAACTGCAAGAA
The DNA here is from genome assembly GCA_006410735.1 of Raphicerus campestris. NCBI lineage: Eukaryota > Metazoa > Chordata > Mammalia > Artiodactyla > Bovidae > Raphicerus > Raphicerus campestris. The sequence continues at coordinate 9,973 of SJYW01012933.1, forward strand.
GGGCAGAGGACAGAGAGCCTTCTAAGTGATACCACAGAGATGTAGCTTGCAAAGTCCTGTGATCAGCAAAAAAAAAGAAAAAGCAAGCAAGCAAGCTTTCTTTTTGTAGAGATGTAGTAAGGTGAGCCATCTTTCTGTCATTCTGTAACAAAGAGAAAACTAAACGAAATTTCAGAGAACCTATAGACTAAAAAAAAGACACACCAACCAGTTCAAAGCAGGAGCTCTATTTGGATTCTGACTCCAACAAGCAGATTAAATTTTGACAAGGACAACATAATTGGGAATGGAACATTGAATATTTAATGATATTAAGAGATGATTGTTAAAATTTTCAAATGTCACATGGCATTATAATTAGGCTGAAAAACCTAAGACTCCTTATCCTTTAGAGGTGTGTTTAGAAATATTAGTGTGTCTAGAATTTGCTTCAGAATGCTATAGGGATCGGGCACATAAGCTGATAATCTTTGAGACTGGCTGGACAGGGACACGGAAGGCCTTTATTTTTGTATACGTTTAAATGTTCCTTTCAGGAAAAGGTTGAGCGGGTTGGGGAAACAGACGCACTGCATTGAGGGGAGTTATTTCCAAGCCCAGGAGAAGCTGACAGCCAGGGAGGGGAGGCCTGACATCAGGAACACTAATCAGGGAGTTAGCAGGGCCGGGGCCTGGGAGACCGCACTGGGGACTGAGAAGGACTGCCCGCGGAGCCAGCAGGTGGGAAGTTACGCTGGCTGATGCCCTGGCCCCGGCCAGGCCCCCTCCGGCTGGAGATGCAGCCCCGCCCCTCACCGTGGGGTCCCCTGTCCCCGCAGCTGGTCGGTGGGGAACTGGAGCGCCTGCAGCCGCACGTGTGGAGGGGGCACGCAGAGCCGGGCGGTCCAGTGCACGCGGCGTGCGCACTATAGATCAGAGCGGGTCTCGGCCAGCCTGTGTCCACAGCCCGTCCCCTCCAGCCGACAGGCCTGCCAGCCTCAGAGCTGCCCCCCGGCGTGGAGCACCGGGCCCTGGGCAGAGGTAAGTTGGGGGGGGGGTGCCGCTGGCACCGGTCGGGTGGTGAATGAGGTCCCTCCTGTGCAGTGCGGGGTGTGGCTTCGGGGCTCAGGGCTGGAGCCCCAGCTCGGTCCCATCCCCCCTCGAGGGAGCCGACACTCGCTCTCCCCTCGCGCAGTGCTCACGAACCTGCGGGAAGGGCTGGCGGAAGAGGTCGGTGGCCTGTAAGAACACGAACCCCTCGGCCAGGGCGCAGTTGCTGCCGGACGCCGTCTGCACCTCGGAGCCCAAGCCCAGGACTCACGAGGCCTGTCTGCTCAGGCGCTGCCACAAACACAAGAAGCTGCAGTGGCTCGTGTCCGCCTGGTCCCAGGTGGGTACACCTTCCCAGGTGGGTGTGCCTGGTCCCATGTAGATGCACTGGTCCCAGGCAGGTGTGCCAGGTCCAGGTGAAACGGGGTCGACCACCTTCCACCTCGGGGCCACCCCTCCTTGCTGGGTTCCTCTGCTTCCACTCTTTTCCTCTAAGTCTCCGGTCCCACTGCCCCTGATATTCAGCCCCACACCTGGCCTCCACTCCTTGGCGTGTCCTCTGGCTTCGTATCACACCCGTGGAGCACCCCACCCAGGTCAGCCACACAGTCATCCCTCCGTCAGTGTGGAGTGGATGGGTGGGTGAACAGGTGCCAGCCGGGGGGAGTGTTCATCATGCCTGCTATGGGCTGGGGGACCCACCTTACCCCAGGCAGCTGCAGCCGTTTACCAGGATGTGCCTAGGTGCTGGGGCAGGGGGGTGACCACAGGAAGAGACAGCATGTCCTGAGATGCATGCGTGTACGTAGCCCACACAGCTGGTTTCCATAGCAGTTGGGGAAAGAAGGCCCCCTGATCCCTGGCTTCCTCATCACTCGCTGGCATCATCTTCATCTCCCCTGGCTTCATCATCCTTACAGTGAGCATTCAGGGTTGATTTCCTTTAGGATGGACTGATTTGATCTCCTTGCAGTCCAAGGGACTCTCAAGAGTCTTCTCCAACACCTCAATTCAAAAGTATGAATCAGGTGGCCAAAGTATTGGAGCTTCAGCTTCGGTCCTTCCCATGATTGTTCAGGGTTGATCTACTTTAGGATGGATTGACTGTTCACACATCTATAAATATTCAGGCTGATGTAATCAGGAGGCACCTCCACTCAACGATTGTGCGAGAGAGACAGCCACCACGTGGGGAGACATGCCTTTCACACGCGTCCTTGGTTGTCTTCTTTTCAGTGCTCTGTCACCTGTGAAAGAGGAACCCAGAAAAGGTTCCTAAAGTGTGCTGAGAAGTACGTGTCTGGGAAGTACCGTGAGCTGGCCTCCAAGAAGTGCCTGCACCTGCCGCAGCCCCAGCTGGAGCTGCAGCGTGCCTGCACCCGCTTTCCCTGCCCCAAGCGCCCCGTGTTTGCTGCTGCAGGACCGCCGCGGGCCGGCTGGTTTGCCTCGCCCTGGTCTCAGGTAGGGATGAAGGGGTGGCGGGCAGAGCCCCTCCTCGGTGTTGCCAGCTGCCTTGGGCCGGAAGGTTTCTGCCAGAGTGTAGGCCCCCGGAGCCAGCTCCAGGCCCGTCCCTCGGAGCCCGTGAGGTGCTGGGTTTCTGGGGTCGGGGTTGCGGGGCACTTCCACAGGGTGCTCTCCAAAGGTTACTCCATCTTGTAGGGCACATGTGATTGTTCTAGGTCTTCCCAGCTGGTGCGAGTGGTGCCTGCCGATGCAGGAGATGGAGGATTTGTGGGTTCCATCTCTGGATTGGGATGATCCCCTGGAGAAGGAAATGGCAGCCCACTCCAGTGTTCTGGCCTGGAAATCCCATGGACAGAGGGGCCTGGTGGGCTCCCGTCCATGGGGTCGCAGAGTCGGACACGACTGAGCACACAGGGGCAGCGTGGTTGTTCTAAACCTTCACCCTGTGGAGGGTAAGAGGATGTCATGGTTTGGGTAAAAGCTGGGCTGAGCTCCCCAGAGGTGATTATGGATGAAGATAGATCTGAAAGAAACAGGTGATTGTAAGTCTGTTTGGGTCAACCACAAAGCTGAGAAAATGAGGATGGGGGCTGAGCCCCCAGAAAGGCTGTGACCCGCCTGGTGCCCAGCCTCGGCCAGCTCAGGCTGAGAGGGGCTGCGGGATCTCTCCTGGGGTCTCCGTGTCCCCGGCTCCCTCCTCCTTCCCGGCTCCCTGCGGCTGTAAGGGAAGATTCTGCACTCACTCCTGTTGACCCACCCTCCTCCCTGGCCCTGCTTCTGGCTTTCGGTTCCTAGCAGCCCTCTCTGCCTGTCCCGTTGCCGTCTGTGGGTGAGGGCAACACAAGAGCCGCTCAGAGCCCAGTGTCTTCCTGGGCACTTGGGTCTGGATGGTCAGTTTTTAAGAAGCAATGAAAGGGACTTCCCTGGCTGTCTGGTGGTTGGGACTTGGCCTTCCAGTGCATGAGATGCAGGTTCGATCTCTGGAGGTAAGATCTCACATGCCTCGAGGCCAAAAAAAGCAAAACAAAACGTAAAGCAGAGGCAATATTGTAATAAATTCAGTAGGGACTTTAAACCGGTCCACATCGAGAAAACAGAGAAAGCAGGCGAGCACAATGGCGGGACGGCCACGAGCGCCTTGGCTCCCAGCTCGGCCAGCTCGCATAGCCGCATCAGGCAACACCGGCTCCAGGACCGCCGAGGTGAAGTCCTACCACGTTTATGGGACCCACGGGGCACCAGGCCACCAGGCCACCCCCACCACAGACGGCCTCTCGGCGCCAGCAAGTAGGATCTTCACTGACTCCAGAGGCTGATCCCAGGAACCACAGGAGGATGTCTGCTCCCCGTCGCTTTCAAAGGAACTTTCAGGAGTCTGCGTCTCTCTCCAAATCACTTCCCAGAAGGCATGCTCCGTGCCTGGTGCCACAGGAATGACCCGAGCAGCTGCAGGTGGCCGTCTTCCCTGCCCAGGTAGTGGCTGCCCTCCCAGGAAGCGCGTCCCGCATCCTTGAGCTTCCCGGGCGCCTAGTGCTAAAAAGGAAGCAAGGACGGACAGAAAGCACACTCCGGAGTGGAGAACCGCGCCCCCTGTCCCAGAATCACGCCAGGTCCATACTGCGGCCTCGTCAGAGGTCAAGGCCGCCCCCGCTGACGTGAGCTGCTTGAACGGGATGCAGTCGCAAGACAGCCATCCAGACCGGTCGCTCCGTGGAGAGTGCCCTGCTGTCCTGCGATGTGTTCCCCATAGTGACATACGTGTACACATACATGCCTGCGTATTTCATATACACAGTCCCCAGTGTCTGCCAGGGCGCATGCTCCATACTCAGTATTCAGGGAGTGTTTGCTGAATGTGGGATTCCAGACGAAAGCGAATCCACGAATGCCTGAGGGCAGCCCCGCAGGGTCCTTGTCTGGAGGACTTTCCCCCCGCCCCCGCACAGCCTCACCCTCGTCTGGGGCTGTGGTCACCGTCACCAGAACTGTGCGCTCTGCTGCCAGGCCGTGTAGGGCGGCAGCATCTTTAACGCCCACCCGAGGCTGCTCTTGCTTGCCGCCCACTCTGCCCCCTGCCCTCTAGCCGTGTTTTCTCCTTTGGTTCTGCTTATCTTTAGACTTGGGGCTTCCTAGTTGGTGCTAGCGGTAAAGAGCTCCGGCCAGTGCAGGGGCTAACTAAGAGACATGGGTTCAGCCCCCGGGTGGGGAAAATCCTCTGGAGGAGGCCATGGCAGCCCACCCCAGTATTCTTGCCTGGAGAATCCCACGGACAGAGGCGCCTGGCAGGCTGAGGTCCATGGAGTGGCAAAGAGTTGAACACAGCTGAAGTGACTTAGTACCCACATCTTCAAATCTGATGTCGCTTTTTCATTTAGAAGTACATGAACTCCTCACCGGATGGTATTGGAAATTGCTTCATTTAAAATACTGGGCCACGGGACATTTGGACTGTATCCTTTTCAAGCATTTCCTATTTTAAGTAGGTCAAAAGTATCAGCATGTAAAAATGTGGATTTTAATTGCAAAAACTGTTTTCTATGAATATAGTTATATCGACCTCTGTGCCCACAGCTTGGCTTCAGTATAAACAGATATGATATATGCAGGAAGAAGCAGTCTGCCCCTGCTGCTCGTGATGAAAGAAATTCAGCTCAGAGGCAGAGAGGCTCAACACTACGGATGAGAAAGTGAGGATGAGAACTAGGAACCACATCCCCGAGTGAGTTCCCAGCCCGGGACAGGGGCTGAGGGAGCGCCTGGGACCCGAGTCAGAGGCTGCCAGGCCAGGAGAGTGGTTCTACTAGGAAGCTCAGAGATGCCGCAGCCCCAGGAAGACAGCTGGAGCGGCCAGGCGGGCCTGACGACTCAGGGTGCGTCACGAATCCGCCCGATGCTATCATGCCCCTGGCTGCCATGCCCCTGGCTGCCGGTGTCCTACCCTGAAACGAAGCGACCCACGGCATTCATCAATGTTGGCTTTGAAGAGCAGGGCTCAGCCTCACAGGGTGGGTTCCAAACCCATATGCTCATCAGCAAAAAGCCCTGGGTTTTCTCTCCAGTGGCCCAGACATCCTGTCCGGAAAGAGTGAAAAAAGAATGAACGATTCCTTCAGCTGTGAGCTCTGGGGACTCTGTTTCCAACTTCTCTCCTCCATCGAGGGGCAGACCAAGATGTTCTACTCACCCCGTCACTGCGTTCCTCTCCCAAGGGGTTTACAAGCCCCGTCCCTGGGCTCTGTCTGCAGCAAGTCCCCAGCATCTGGCCATGGGCGGTTTCGGCCATGGAAGACCCCCTGCCGGCCACTGCTTGGGGGAGCCCGGCACTGGTCCTGTCCGCACATCTTGGCAGCAGCCTGGTTCTCTGTGTGTCTCCAAATCAACAGAGCTTTATCCTCACACGTTGATGTGACTGTTTAACGTAACCCACCGCACACCAGGATCTCCAGATCGTTTTCTGACTCCATCTTTCTGCAGGGGCTCCTCTAGCACTTAACATTCTTAGCATTCTTGAACACGCAGCTTTGTGCGAGCCATGCCATGAGCTAGTCAGAATTTGGTCTAGACTGTGAGCCGCTTTCTTTCTGGGCAGATTCATTGCTGCAGGTTTGGGTTCCTCCGTCTCTGATCGCTCCCATCTCTCCCAGTTTCTTGCCGGCCGTGGGTCTCTGGTGGACCCACCGCCGTGGTATATGGGGTAAGTGCCCGGCCCGCTGGTGAGGACCGGTCTGACTAAGCCGCCTCTCCCTGCCCTGGCTCTGCTGTGCTCAGCCTCAGAGTGCGGGGCCCCAGCGTAGGGACACAGTGTTCCTGAGAGGGGGCGGCCACGCCCAGGCATCTGGAGTCCCTGCAAAACTTGGGGTCGGGAGGGGTGAGTGTCAGCACGCCTCTGCGGTGAGGGGCTGGCTTGTCAAGCTTTTCTGAGTCAGGGGCACCAGAAAGGCTGGCTTGTGAGAGTGTCTCGTGACAGATCTGCAGCCTGTATCCCCAGACGTGTGCCACTTTGTGTGTGTGTCCATCGAACCCTTGATGATTCAAAAATCTTCAGACTTCTGGGCCCGTCTTCACAGTGTCTATACCTAGGAAATATGCAGCTGTGTTCAGCCCTCCACCCCGGTCCAGAGACAGAGAGAGACTGCCTTGAGGAGCCTGCGTGGAGGGGACCCGCAGAAAGGGGTGGCTNACAGTGTCTATACCTAGGAAATATGCAGCTGTGTTCAGCCCTCCACCCCGGTCCAGAGACAGAGAGAGACTGCCTTGAGGAGCCTGCGTGGAGGGGACCCGCAGAAAGGGGTGGCTGGACGGCCGGGTGACCCAGCGTGACAGTGGCTCGTGTCTCCCACAGTGCACGGCCAGCTGCGGGGGTGGCGTGCAGAGGCGGTCTCTGCAGTGCCTGGCGGGGGGCCGGCCAGCCGCGGGCTGCTCCGTGCTGCAGAAGCCCGCAG
>SJYW01012936.1:0-52872 GCA_006410735.1 Raphicerus campestris
GATATGCAGATGACACCACCCTTATGGCAGAAAGTGAAGAAGAACTAAAGTGCCTCTTGATGAAAGTGAAAGAAGAGAGTGAAAAAGTTGGCTTAAAACCCAACATTCAGAAAACCAAGACCATGGCATCTGGTCCCATCATTTCATGGGAAATGGGGAAATAGGGAAAACAGTGACAGACTTTATTTTGAGGACTCCAAAATCACTGCAGATGGGGACTGCAGCCATGAAATTAAAAGACACTTGCTCCTTGAAGAAAGGCTATGACCAACCTAGACAGCATATTAAATAGCAGAGACATTACTTTACCAACAAAGGTCCATCTAATCAAAGCTATGGTTTTTCCAGTAGTCATGTATGGATGTGAGAGCTGGACTNCTATGACCAACCTAGACAGCATATTAAATAGCAGAGACATTACTTTACCAACAAAGGTCCATCTAATCAAAGCTATGGTTTTTCCAGTAGTCATGTATGGATGTGAGAGCTGGACTATAAAGAAAGCTGAGCATTGAAGAATTGATGCTTTTGAACTGTAGTGTTGGAGAAGACTCTTGAGTCCCTTGGACTGCAAGGAGATCCAACCAGTCAATCCTAAAGGAAATCAGTCCTGAATATTCATTGGAAGAACTGATGCTGAAGCTGGAACTCCAATACTTGGACACCTAATGCGAACAACCAACTCATTTGAAAAGACCCTGAGGCTGGGAAAGATTTGAAGACAGAAGAAGAAGGGGACGACAGAGGATGAGAAGTCTGCGTGGCATCACCATCGCAATGGAAATGAGTTTGAGTAGGCTCTAGGAGTTGGTGATGGACAGGGGAACCTGGTTTGCTGCAGTCCATGGGCTCACAAAGAGTTAGACATCACTGAGCAACTGAACTGAACTGTAAATCAGCTATCCTTTAATTTTAAAAGAGAGTCTAAAAACTAAAAAGAAGCCTCAGACTTCATGTACATGTACAATATCTACATCCCACTTTTCCTCTGAACTAAACGTTTCTTAAAGAGTATTAGTTCATTTCCAGGACTCTATTTGCAGAGACCATAGTCTCTGATGTCAGAGAAGTCTAGGCAGTGGCTGCAAAGAGGTGACTATATTTGGGAGGCAGGCAGTAACTCTCACCACTGTGTTTCTAGTTCTCTGTGGCCTTTTCATTCATTTGTAGTGACCTGAATTTCCTGTGATTGTTAATGGTCTTTAGAAAGATATTGGTGACATATCCAAGGTGGCCTTAAGAATAATCACAGATTGATGGATTCCCAGAAGTTCGGTGACTCCATAATTCTTGGCACACTTGTGGTTTCCATTAAAGAAGATTCTGTTTCCCTTTATGATCCAGTCTAATGTCTGAGAGCTTCAGCGAAGTATTAAAAAATGCAACCATGAATTAAAAGGATACAAAAAGGAAAGTAGAGCTGTTGGATTCCTTTAAAAATGTTTAACAATCAACTGGAAGGCCTCTAAGCAAAGTAATGTACTGTTTATGGCTATTTTTACCCTCAACAGCAACACTGGCTAGTTGTGATAGAGACTTTGTGGCCCATAAAATCTAAAACTATTTGCTTACTGGCCCTTTGTGGAAAAGTCTGCTGCTGATCCCTGCCTCAGAACCTGGCTGTGTTTTAGACATGAGTCTGAGGGCTTAATGTTCCATCCAGAGATAGAGGTAAAATCCCAAGGAAACTTATATTTGCCAAAGTTGTTAAAATTATTGGTTGAATTTTTGATCAAAATTCATGATCATTCATGATCATTCACCTTTTCTTTTCTATTTTTAATCCAATTTGTAAATACAGTACAGTTAAATCCTTTTCATAATACATAGTACATCATTTAAGATAAGAATGGCTTGGTCAAAATCCCACTCTGATTATGAGGACTTAAGTCTTTAATCCATTTTGCATTTATTTTTGTACATGGTATAAGGAAACATTCTAATCTTAGTGTTTTACCTGTAGCTGTCCAGTTTTCTGGACACATCCTCTGGACTCCAGAACTATTTACAGACCAAGTAGGATGATGATCCTGAAGTTACTCGAGAAGAGATGCCAGAGACCTAAGTGTGAGTTTTGATGCTAATACAATATCATCTGTACCTGCAAACCAGGGGGACCTAACCACATTCAAACTATATTTCTATTCCACACCTCCTGCCTTGTCTGACAATTGCTTAATTAAATTTCAATCATCAGTCTTCCCCAAACTGCCTTTCAGCCTCGCCTCCCAGCACTATTCTTACTTGTCTCTGCTCCTATCATTTGCCAAAAACACATCTTCCTGATTCATGTACTTCAGTGCTCTGTGCTTTTTGTCCTATTTTCTCTCTCCCTGGAATAGTTATCTCATTTTTTCATCTCTCAAAATCTTAGTCACTCTATAAGGCTTAACTAGGTCAAATGCCATCTGTTTTCTTTTTAAAGATTTTTTTTTCTTTTTTTGAATGTGGGCCATTTCTAAAAACTTTATTGGACTTGTTACAACATTGCTTCTGTTTTATGTTTTGATTGTTTTGGCTGTGAGGTATGTGGGATCTTATCTTGCTGACCAGGGATTGAATCTACACCCTCTGCAATGCAAAGTGAAAGTGAAAGTCACTCAGTCATATCCGACTTTTTGCAACCCCAAGGAATTCTCCAGGCCAGAATACTCAGGTGGGTAGCCTTTCCCTTCTCCAGGGGGTCTTCCCAACTAAGGGGTTGAAGCCAGGCCTCCTGCATTGCAGGCAGATTCTTTATCAGCTGAGCCATAAGAGAAGCCCAAGAATACTGGAATATGTAACCTATCCCTTCTCCTTTGGATCTTCCTGACCTAGGAATCAAACCTGGGTCTCCAGCACTGCAGGTGGATTCTTTACCAACTGAGCTATCAGGGAAGCCCCCGCATTGGAAGGCTAAGTCGTAATCACTGAACCACCAGGGAAGTCCCCATCTGTACTCTTGTTTCTCAAAGAACACAGAATCCGCCCCAGTGCATTCATGGGTCATTTCATATTCCATAAATCATCACGTGGTGTTTCAAATCTTCCTAGTTCTTGTTCCCTCTTCCTACTGTATGATATGTTACCTGTGCTTTATTTCCCCACTGACCAGCATGACTGGCCCTCAATATATAAAAGAAGCAATAAATATTATATATTTATTACATCATTGAGCTGAACTCTGGCACAAAGTGTGAATGTTTAAAAGCTCTCAAGCACTTCGATGGGGAGTGCCATTTTGCCTAGACACTTCAAGTCATTGCTGTTTTCTTGTAAAATTGTAAGAGATTGCAAATTCACTCTAGTTTTCCAAAATATACATGTTGATTACCTTCCACGGCTTCTCTGTGCATTATTATTCAAATGAGTCTCTTTATGGCATCCCTGACAGGTGGTCTTGAGTGACTCAGATTAAATGAGTATTTTCCTGTGCTCATGGGGAAGGCTTTGCTTCAGCTTATAACTGGCATTGAATCCATTCAAAGCTACTGAAAAATGTACTCTTCAGTTTTACATCCTAGTGAGTTATCTTCCATTCAGCAACATTTATTACAAGTTTCAAAAACATAAGTGAGTGCTGTATATGGCTTATTTTCTATCTTTTTTAGATGTTATTTCCTTACTTTGGAAAATGCTTCTGATATTCAATTAATTTTATATCCTTAAGACAAAGAATATACTCACAGATCAAATAAGAAACAAATTGAACATGTTCTTACAGAACCATGCCCTCTCTGGGGGCTGTTGGCATAGAGTTTCCTGCGCTGCCTAAATCCACTTGCTCTCCTAATAATTGTTTGCTTGTGGGATGTATCTCCACTTGAAGGATAAGATAAGCATCTCCACAAGGCAGCCACAGTGATTATCAAATGAAATGCACTGCAGACTGTCAGGAGCCGTTCTGACTTCTCTTGCTTTCTCGTTTCTCCAAGGCTGATCTTTGACATTTATTCAGGTACCTTTTTTTTTAAACATTTTTATTTATTTATTTTTATTTTTTTTAATATAAATTTATTTATTTTAATTGGAGGTTAATTACTTTACAATATTGTATTGGTTTTGCCATACATCAACATGAATCTGGTCTTGATTGGAGCATTTTCAATTCCTGAGGAAGAAATTACACAAATCTGTCAGAAATGAACCTTTCTGAAGCTTCTCTTAACAGCTGCTTGAAGCAGCTGGACCCATAGGCAGTTTAGAATATGACAAGTCATCTTATTCCTTTGACATTGAAAGTTGGCTTGGCTTTAAAACCTTGAACTGCCACTATCAGAGTGAAAAAGTTGATAAGGATTGTTTAGTTTTTTAAGTGGGGAATTTCTGCACTTATTTTGCCATTCATTGATTTAGTACTTCCATAATACAGAATGATAGCAAATGCCAAATATAAATATTGTGTTATTAAGAAGAGGTGGTTATTGGTTTGGATGGTTGGTAAAGGGAGGTCTGTGTTGAGGAGCTGAATCTTAAAAATCAATCAGTTTATACTCTTTCAAAAAGAAAATAATTTAACACATTTTATACCAAATACTTTACTAGTCAAAGGACAATTGCTGCTGCTGCTGCTGTTAAGTTGCTTCAGTCATGTCCAATTCTGTGTGACCCCACAGATGTCAGCCCACCAGGTTCCCCTGTCCCTGGGATTCTCCAGGCAAGAACACTCGAGTGGGTTGCCATTTCCTTCTCCACGAAAGACAACTAGAAGAATAATATTGATACATGCACCTTGCCTTTTCTATATATTGTATCTTAATGTGATTTAAGCTAAAACATTCATTTACTCATTATTTTACTTAAACTGCATAAATATTCAAGACACTATGCTCCTCTATATAAACTGAAGAGTATTTTTACATTCTCAGTGCATTATAGAAAGAAGAAATACTTTCTTTATAGGGGTTTCCAAAGAATTAAGAAGCTCAGTATTTTAGGTTAAATCGCAAAGTCCAGGAAGGGAATTTGTCTTTACTATTAACTAGGCTAAGTAACTGTTTGCAGAGTTAATGAAGCGNATGTGGGCCATTTCTAAAAACTTTATTGGACTTGTTACAACATTGCTTCTGTTTTATGTTTTGATTGTTTTGGCTGTGAGGTATGTGGGATCTTATCTTGCTGACCAGGGATTGAATCTACACCCTCTGCAATGCAAAGTGAAAGTGAAAGTCACTCAGTCATATCCGACTTTTTGCAACCCCAAGGAATTCTCCAGGCCAGAATACTCAGGTGGGTAGCCTTTCCCTTCTCCAGGGGGTCTTCCCAACTAAGGGGTTGAAGCCAGGCCTCCTGCATTGCAGGCAGATTCTTTATCAGCTGAGCCATAAGAGAAGCCCAAGAATACTGGAATATGTAACCTATCCCTTCTCCTTTGGATCTTCCTGACCTAGGAATCAAACCTGGGTCTCCAGCACTGCAGGTGGATTCTTTACCAACTGAGCTATCAGGGAAGCCCCCGCATTGGAAGGCTAAGTCGTAATCACTGAACCACCAGGGAAGTCCCCATCTGTACTCTTGTTTCTCAAAGAACACAGAATCCGCCCCAGTGCATTCATGGGTCATTTCATATTCCATAAATCATCACGTGGTGTTTCAAATCTTCCTAGTTCTTGTTCCCTCTTCCTACTGTATGATATGTTACCTGTGCTTTATTTCCCCACTGACCAGCATGACTGGCCCTCAATATATAAAAGAAGCAATAAATATTATATATTTATTACATCATTGAGCTGAACTCTGGCACAAAGTGTGAATGTTTAAAAGCTCTCAAGCACTTCGATGGGGAGTGCCATTTTGCCTAGACACTTCAAGTCATTGCTGTTTTCTTGTAAAATTGTAAGAGATTGCAAATTCACTCTAGTTTTCCAAAATATACATGTTGATTACCTTCCACGGCTTCTCTGTGCATTATTATTCAAATGAGTCTCTTTATGGCATCCCTGACAGGTGGTCTTGAGTGACTCAGATTAAATGAGTATTTTCCTGTGCTCATGGGGAAGGCTTTGCTTCAGCTTATAACTGGCATTGAATCCATTCAAAGCTACTGAAAAATGTACTCTTCAGTTTTACATCCTAGTGAGTTATCTTCCTTTCAGCAACATTTATTACAAGTTTCAAAAACATAAGTGAGTGCTGTATATGGCTTATTTTCTATCTTTTTTAGATGTTATTTCCTTACTTTGGAAAATGCTTCTGATATTCAATTAATTTTATATCCTTAAGACAAAGAATATACTCACAGATCAAATAAGAAACAAATTGAACATGTTCTTACAGAACCATGCCCTCTCTGGGGGCTGTTGGCATAGAGTTTCCTGCGCTGCCTAAATCCACTTGCTCTCCTAATAATTGTTTGCTTGTGGGATGTATCTCCACTTGAAGGATAAGATAAGCATCTCCACAAGGCAGCCACAGTGATTATCAAATGAAATGCACTGCAGACTGTCAGGAGCAGTTCTGACTTCTCTTGCTTTCTCGTTTCTCCAAGGCTGATCTTTGACATTTATTCAGGTACCTTTTTTTTTAAACATTTTTATTTATTTATTTTTATTTTTTTTAATATAAATTTATTTATTTTAATTGGAGGTTAATTACTTTACAATATTGTATTGGTTTTGCCATACATCAACATGAATCTGGTCTTGATTGGAGCATTTTCAATTCCTGAGGAAGAAATTACACAAATCTGTCAGAAATGAACCTTTCTGAAGCTTCTCTTAACAGCTGCTTGAAGCAGCTGGACCCATAGGCAGTTTAGAATATGACAAGTCATCTTATTCCTTTGACATTGAAAGTTGGCTTGGCTTTAAAACCTTGAACTGCCACTATCAGAGTGAAAAAGTTGACAAGGATTGTTTAGTTTTTTAAGTGGGGAATTTCTGCACTTATTTTGCCATTCATTGATTTAGTACTTCCATAATACAGAATGATAGCAAATGCCAAATATAAATATTGTGTTATTAAGAAGAGATGGTTATTGGTTTGGATGGTTGGTAAAGGGAGGTCTGTGTTGAGGAGCTGAATCTTAAAAATCAATCAGTTTATACTCTTTCAAAAAGAAAATAATTTAACACATTTTATACCAAATACTTTACTAGTCAAAGGACAATTGCTGCTGCTGCTGCTGTTAAGTTGCTTCAGTCATGTCCAATTCTGTGTGACCCCACAGATGTCAGCCCACCAGATTCCCCTGTCCCTGGGATTCTCCAGGCAAGAACACTCGAGTGGGTTGCCATTTCCTTCTCCACGAAAGACAACTAGAAGAATAATATTGATACATGCACCTTGCCTTTTCTATATATTGTATCTTAATGTGATTTAAGCTAAAACATTCATTTACTCATTATTTTACTTAAACTGCATAAATATTCAAGACACTATGCTCCTCTATATAAACTGAAGAGTATTTTACATTCTCAGTGCATTATAGAAAGAAGAAATACTTTCTTTATAGGGGTTTCCAAAGAATTAAGAAGCTCAGTATTTTAGGTTAAATCGCAAAGTCCAGGAAGGGAATTTGTCTTTACTATTAACTAGGCTAAGTAACTGTTTGCAGAGTTAATGAAGCGTTTTTTTGCCTCATGTAAATACTAAAATTAAGAATATAATTTTATGTAGGCATATCAGGATTATAAGTGATTTATTAGATAGTTAATGGAGGCAACTCCATAAAAATAGCCATTCAATTCTGTGAACTTAAGCTGCCCATGATGTATGTTATCTATAAATATAGAGCTTTGGAAAGGGTGTTTGTATTAGGTTGATATGGAAAAAGAGCACACTAAAATGCAGAATACTTATTTTTCTAGTCTTTTTCTAGAGGTTATAAAATGAGTTAAGATAAGCTTTGCATAGAGCTTTGTAAAACCCAGATGGACCTGAGACAGTGGAGTGATGTCTCAGGTATCACGTTGTATGGAACATGAGTAGAAGTGGAAAATATAAGCAGGTTAATTAGAATAAATCAAGATAAATGCTGTCATAGCAGTGCTGGGTAGACAGAGTGGGTGTTTAGAGAAGTGAAAAGAAAGTGAGGAAATAGAGTGTGTTTGGATTAAAAACCCGAAGTTCACAAGCTCAGTGTGTTTGATCAGCAGAAGGGAAGACCTGGACTTGAGCTGAGGACTTAATTTGGAGTGAAATATACAGAAAGATCAAGTTAGCTGAATAAGACAACATCAAAGCAGTGATGACCTTTTTCCTATAGCTCTTAAAAAACAATGGCAGATTTTGAACAAGAAAGGCTAGATGATTGTGAAGATCAGTTGGGGGAGCAGAAGCATAGAGAGTAAAAATGAAATGTAAGTGAAACATCCTGGCCATAGTCTAGGTATGTAGTGGGGAGGGGGCTGTAGTAATAAAAAAGTGAGAAAATTGGAGAGGACGGCTGACAATTTAGTGGCAGATTGAAAGAAAGTTGGGTACTAGGAAATTAGAAAAAGCATTGGCACAAATGAAGACATCAGTTTGGACAGGAGATATGAAATTAAGCCTAATTTAGAAATAAAAATATCAAGAGGAAGGGTATATGTGTATACACATGGATGATTCATGTTGATATTTGGCAGAAAACAATAAAATTCTATGAGCAATTATCTTTCAATTAAAAAAATAAATGAAATCAGAAAAAATAAAAATAAAAAAATGCATATTTTTAATTTGAGGAGATGGTGAAATAACCAAGGAGTGATATCATGGAGGAAGCATGTGTGAGGACAAATACAGATTAAAAATTTGAAACTTAATTCTCATTTACCTTAGAAAGCTTGTAAGTACTTTCTCTCATCTGTCCAAAAGTATATACATTCTTTTGAAAATGATATACATCTTTTGTCATCTTTATGACCTCCAAATGTCCTTCTCTTGAACCTGCAAGCTTCTGAAATGCAAACATGAAGGGGGGCAGCATTCCACTCCCTAGTTTCTATTGGGAAGGTAGGAGCCTAACTTGCAACTCGGTGAGCTCTGACTCGCTCTGAGCTGCAAAACTGCATCCTATTATTGAGTGNCTTGAACCTGCAAGCTTCTGAAATGCAAACATGAAGGGGGGCAGTATTCCACTCCCTAGTTTCTATTGGGAAGGTAGGAGCCTAACTTGCAACTCGGTGAGCTCTGACTCGCTCTGAGCTGCAAAACTGCATCCTATCATTGAGTGAGATGTCTTATGCTAACTAGCTCACACAAGGGTCACTCCAATACCCTGGTGAAGTTAGGATGAATTATGTGTGACAGGTGACAGTCCTCTTACTTGAGAACTGGTTACAGATTATCTTAAGAGTATGTATGTGATGGGTTGTATCTGCTTGGCTGTATTACAGGGTGAGATTTACCAAATTTATGATTATCAAAACAGAAATGGGGGGGGGATGAGTTGGGAGCTTGGGATTAACAGATGCACATACTGTATATGGAATAGATAACCAAGAAGGATCTATTGTATAGCCCAGGAAATTATATTCAATATCTAGTAATAACCTGCAACCTATAACAGAAAAAATCAGAAAAGGAATATGTTTATATATATACACATACATGTGTGTGCGTGTAACTAAACCACTTTGCTGTATACCTGAAAGTAATACAACATTGTAAATCAACTATACTCCAATAAAATTTTTTAAAGGGAAAAACAACAAAAGGGTGATATTTATTTTTGTCTCTGCCATTCTCTTAGGTGATTGCCTATAACACATATCACATTCAAGGTTTAATGCATAGTCAGTAAGAAAATTTGTTTCTTTGTCTTCCACCTTTGCAAAGAGGTTTTCTGGGCTAGAAGAAGATTTTGTTTTTAATTATATTTTCCCCATGTCTGATGTTTGAGACAAACGGTCAGGGTTGAATATAGAGATTTAAATCTGTCATCATAGAAACAGCCAGAAACACAAAACCTTGAGAGGAATGACGGTCAACTAAGACAGTGAAAATGAAAACAAGTTAAGGGCCAGAGTACATTTTTTACAGGACCAGTGGCAGGGATGGGAGAAGAAGTGGGGTAGTGAGTCTCCAGAATGGGAACCTTGTCCAGTGAAACAGTGGTTAGGAGCATTCTGCGTAATAACATGGAAGACAGAAGCAGGAAGCAGGAAAATATTTTGTGGGATGAATGTCCAGCTATCCAAAGTCTCCCATGACCTGGCCTCTGTCTGTCTCTCCCGCCACTCGTTACCTCTCAACATTCAATTCCTCTCAATATTTAGAATCTGCTCTTTATTTGAATCTCAGTGGTGATGCCTGATCTGGAATCCCCTTCCTTCAGCAAGATAAGCTCTCCTCAGTCCTAAGGCTCAGTATCGGCATCTCAGCCTCCAAGACCCTGTCCTAACCACCTTCCTCCTAACTAGAGGCCCCGCCCCGATCCAAGTGCTCCTGTAGCACCCTATGCATATGTCCTTTTCAATCCTATACGTGGTCTTTATAGTGACTTTTTTGGTGATTCATTTGTCAATGCAGTGCATCCCTTTGGGAGCGAGGGTAGGGGGAAGTAAGGATGGCTTATCTATTGGTGTGCTTTTAGTACTTAACACAGGGCCAACCACATTTATATGCTCGTTTAACCTAAAAGTGTGTCAGGAGGGCTTAATAGAATGGGTCTTCCTTTGTGGAGTGAATTCATCTTAATCAGCATTGTTCAATATGGAAGCCACTAGCTATCTGTGACTTGAAATGTGACTAGTTCAAGTTGAGTGGTACTGTAAATGCACAATACATGTTAAATCACTGAATCCAAACATTGTTAAATATCTTTTCTAAAAAACAAAAAGTATTTTTACTTGGAGGATAATTGCTTTACAGTATTGTATTGGTTTCTGCCATTAAACAACACGAATCAGACGTAAGTATACATATATTTCCCTCCCTCTTGAGTCTTCCTCTAACCCCCCGGTCCTTCCTTCCTAGGCCATCACAGAGTACTGCACAGAACTTCCTGGGTTATAACACAGCAACTTGAATGATTTTCTGTTGATCACGTGTTTACCAATATAACATGATAAAATGATATTTTGAATATATGGGGTTAAGTATAGTACAAAGTTCCCTCTTTTCATTTTTTGAAATGTAAAATTATATATATGACTCACACTATATTTCTATTGAACATCATTAGTCTAAGGGAAAGGGCTTCTCAGCTGGCTCAGCAGTAAAGAATCTGCCTACCAATGCAGGAGATGCGAGTTTGATCCCTGGAAAGGGAAGATCCCCTGAAGACAGAAATGGCAACCCACTCTAACATTCTTGCCTGGGAAATCCCATGAATGGAGGAGTCTAGTGGGTTATAATTCATAGGGTCACAAAGAGTCAGACACAACCTAGTGACTAAACAACAACTACAAGTGTAAATGAAAGAATTTCCACTAATATGAAGAAATATGGAATAGCTAAAATCAACGTGCCTAAGTGCTAGAACAGTCTATGATACTTCCAGCTTAATAGATGGTGGTTCTTTGATCAACTCAGGCAGTTCTCCCATTTTTAAAATGATAGGTCTGGAAAACTAGCTTTCTTCCTGGTAAAATATGCAGAAACCATTTACTAGAATAGACAGGTTAAGATTTTTACTTTTAAGAGATGAATTCCTAGCATGCTCAGTGAATGGGTTCTTATAATATCCCAGGTCCAGCATCCACCCTGATCACCCCATTTGTGATCCAAGAATATGCAAAGCAGTATTAAGTTAACTGTTTACATTCACTTGTCATCCATGGATTCAACATACATTCACTGAATGTTACCCATGCACCAGATCTTCCTACAAAAATAGAAGAACCCACATGGAAGTAAAGTGAAGTCGCTCAGTCGTGTCCAACTCTTTGCGACCCCATGGACTGTAGCCCACCAGGCTCCTCCATCCATGGAATTTTCTAGGCAAGAGTACTGGAGTGGATTGCCATCTCCTTCTCCAGGGACATGGAGGTAAACATGATCTTTATTTTAGCACAGCTTACATTTTAAGCAGTAGACTAGAAACAAGGATCAAGTAAGTAAATGAATAAATAAGATCACTTCACATTTCTTCGAGAATTACCTTTGGCCACACATAACAGAATACCCAGACAGCAATGAATTAAACTGCAAAGATGATCAGTGTTTATAGAATAAAGAATTCAGAGAAAAAGCAGCAATCAGTTAGGGTCAGGTAACCAAAGAGTTACCCAGTATTTTTTCTCTTTTCAAACCATTGTTCTTAATGTGATTGTTTTTAGTTCTTATGTTTGTTTACCCTCAAGTCTTTAAAAATGTATGGCACAGCTCCAGGAATCTCATCTGAGATCAAGAAAACTCGTTTTGTATTACTTTTCCTTTTAACAGGAAATTAAATACCTTTCCCAGGAACCCACAGCACTCTTGCCCTTATTGAACAGAGCTGAGTCACAGAGACTCGTTCAAGCTGTAAGAGTCTGGGAAAGCAAGTGTTTACTGACCCTGTGGTGAGGCTGGCAAGAGAGAAAGTAGTTGCAAAATAGACATAGAGTGTTTTCTTTCTCTTTTGATTGCATTTGGATAGGTCTTACAAAGAAAATAAAACAGAATAATGAAATAGAGTGCAACTCATGTAAGGAAGAATATTTGAAGATAACCTGAAATGGCAGTTTGAAGGAGATGATATATGGGGAGAGACTTAAATGATGAGATGATAACAACCTTGTCAGTATTTGTAGGAAAGGGTTCCATGGATATGTCAGCCCAATAGAAAATTCAAGACTTCTTGTTTACAAAGAGGATCCTGTACAATTTCATGTTGAGACTGTATTAGTCAAGGTTTTCTTAAGAACCTGAACAAGTAGAGTATGTGATTATTAATATAAAATAACTTCTTTTAATGCTTTATTCATATAACTTTTGACAATACACTTTACTACTGTTTTACTTCTCTAGAAGATTTTGAGCTTTACTAATATTTTTAAATGAATATTCTAAACAGTCACTCCTTTTAACAACACTGTACTAATAAAAAGACAAGTGCAATGAATATTCTTGAATAAGATATTAAATTGACAGAAGCCTAAACAGAGAGTGAAGTACCTGACACTTTCCTTGCAAGTCATGTTGATATTAAAAGGGATGAAACATAGCTACACATGTTTTAAGACATTAGATGACAGTTTCCCATTATTACAATGACAATGCTCCAAAGAGTTTCATTTGGCAGGCTGAATACAGAAATATAAATTACATGGAATATAGGATTGAAAAGAATATCAGATTTGCAAATCTCTGATTAAAAGTATCTATTCATTTCTTCCTCCTTTTCTTTCTAGAAACGCTCACTCAATTCCCTGTCTCCTGCCCTGCAGATGGACTCTTTACCAGCTGAGTTACCAGGGAAGCCCCTCCAAACATTTAGTTATAGCAGAAACACTCAGAAACTCATATTCCAATCAAACGAAAGTAGTGGAGAAGCAATAGATCTGATGTGTCACAGTGATGCCAGATCTGCTGTATGATTCCTACAGGCTGGAAAGAGTAGGTGGATAAGAAAGAAAAGAGCAGCTGTAATGAGAACAGAGAAAGAGACGTCAAATACAAAATGGACAGAAAAAAGAAATACTGGAACCTGCCAAAATATCACAACAGCACTAAACTGAGAGTTCAGAAGTGCCAATAGCAAACTATAGCGTCAAATCTTTTATGTACTGCTTCAGTTTAAGTTACAGTATTTCCTAGTGCCGACCAATCAAGATAGTAATAATAAATAACTGTATTTAGAACTCAGATACCTATCATCCAGTATTCAATTGTACTCTCAATATACCGTATACTATTGAAAATGTATATACAGTTTTGAAAGTATATATCCAGTTTTCACTGTGCCAGGCACTGAGATCGCAGATCCACTGATGGATCTAATGTTGGTTGTAATTAAGAAGATCATAATTTAATTGGGAGATATGAGGGTAAGGACCATGACAATGGGCACTTATAAGATGGAGAATTACAGTATAATATGACATATGCTCTACACACACAAAGCTGAGACCTGCATTCATAGACCGATATTCACAGGGCTAATCAGGTAATATTTTACACAGCAAGTGTCACTCCCATTGGAGTCTTAAGGATGATGGAATTATTAAATACAGTGAGTCCCCTACATATGAACATTCAAGTTGCAAAATTTCAAATATGCTAATGTATGTTCCATCAGCATCTGGCACGAGTGAAACAGTAGCTTGCTCTCCATCTCCTATTGCTGCTGATCCTTCAGCTCTGCCATGCCCCACCTCCTCCAATCAATAACTCTTTTTACCTACTCACTCGATGCCAGCCCCAGTACGCCAGCAGTTGTACTACACTAAGGAAATGGCAACCCACTCCAGTGTTCTTGCCTGGAGAATCCGGGGGACGAGGGAGCCTGGTGGGCTACCATCTATGGGATCGCACAGAGTCGGACACGACTGAAGAGACTTAGCAGCAGCAGCAGCATACTTTTCAAGGTACTTTACTGTAAGATTTAAAATATTTTGTTTTTGTGTTTGTTTGTTTATGTATTATTTGTGTGAAAAGTATTATAAACCTATTACAGCACAGAATTATATAGGCGATTGTGGTTGTTGGGTACGTAGGCTAACTCTGTTGAGCTTACAAGCAAAGCGGACCTATGAATGCACTCTGGGAATGGAACTCATTGTATGTAGAGGACCTGTGCTGTAGGTTGATTNTTTATTATTTATTTAATATAAATTCTATTAAATAAATCTGGCCCAGGCTTCCCTGATAGCTTAGTTGGTAAAGAGTCTGTCTGCAATGTAGGAAACCCCAGTTCGATTCCTGGATTGGTAACATCCCCTGGAGAAGGGAAAGGCTACCCTGGCCTGGAGAATTCCAAGGACTGTATAGTCCATAGGGTCGGAGTTGGACACAGCTGANTGGTAAAGAGTCTGTCTGCAATGTAGGAAACCCCAGTTCGATTCCTGGATTGGTAACATCCCCTGGAGAAGGGAAAGGCTACCCTGGCCTGGAGAATTCCAAGGACTGTATAGTCCATA
Source organism: Raphicerus campestris (assembly GCA_006410735.1). Classification (NCBI taxonomy): domain Eukaryota; kingdom Metazoa; phylum Chordata; class Mammalia; order Artiodactyla; family Bovidae; genus Raphicerus; species Raphicerus campestris. The sequence continues at coordinate 14,967 of SJYW01012936.1, forward strand.
GGGTCGGAGTTGGACACAGCTGAGGGATTTTCACTTTCCCTTTCTTTCCAGTTGTAAACTCTGCAGTCTAAACCACGCTGAGGCAGGGCAGAGAGGTTGCTGCTGAGGAACAGAGAAGATGACGTTGACAGCCTTTCCCACCTGTGTCAGTAATCACACATGTCTTTACATGTCTGTGTTTTGCTGTGGCTGAAAGAAAAGTTAACTGATGGAGTTTGTTGATTTGTTTTATCCCTTAAATGCATTGATTGTCTTGTACAGAATGAAAATATTGGAGAGCCACATCCATTTCTTCCTCTGTACATAATGTTGAAGGGGAAACTGTCCCAATTGCTTTTCATAGAGTGTATGGGATACCAGATGAGATATTCCAGGTGGAAATTCCCTAAGTGAATAATTCATCCATAAGTTATTTATTTATTCTTGATGCATTCTATGTGTAAGGCACTTGGTAAAATGCTGTAGATGATTTAACATTGAATGAGATGTGTTCCTTGTCCTCATGGAGATTACATTCAAACAAAGAGGTATGCCAGTAACCATAGTGTGAGAAAAGCAATACAGATCATTCATGAGGCACAAAGAAACAGAAGAGAGGGTTTCCAGTCATAGGGATTAGGAAATATCACAAAAGAGACAGCAATCAAGTCTGTGCAAGTTTTCCTGGTTCTCCTTTTGAAGACAATGTAGGTTCATTAGATAGAAATTGGGAAATGCATACAACTCATTAAAATAATGTTACCATATCCCTCAGAGGTAAGTCTCACTGACTTTTCATAACATATTTTTTCTATGAAAGTCTCAGTAGCTCAGCCCCATCCCACTCTTTGCAACTCTGTGGACTATAGCCTGCCAGGCTCCTCTGTCCATGGAATGTCCCAGGCAAGAATGCTGGAGGTGGTGGTCATTTTCTCCTCCAGGGGAATCTTTCTGACCCAGGGATTGAACCCAGGTCTCCTGCATTATAGGCAGATTCTTTACCATCTGAGCCACCAGGAAAGCCTTACACTCATATTTTTTTTTTTCAAAATCATAAAATATGAAATACATGAACTTACATTTTCTTCATTTGCTTAAAATTGTGGTCTCATCATTTTCNGGTCTCCTGCATTATAGGCAGAATCTTTACCATCTGAGCCACCAGGAAAGCCTTACACTCATATTTTTTTTTTTCAAAATCATAAAATATGAAATACATGAAGTTACATTTTCTTCATTTGCTTAAAATTATGGTCTCATCATTTTCCTTTGCTATTGTATTTCTATAAATTAGTATGTTTACTCTCCTGTGATAAGGCATACCTCCAGATTTGTATAGTCTATCCAATTATAAGAAAGCCTTAGACAGGATAGGCCATCTGAAGCAACATGGATGGACCTAGAGATTGTCACACTGAGTGAAGTCAGACAGAGAAGGACAAACATGTGGAATCACTTATGCATGGAATCTAAATAACAGGTACAAATGAACGTAGTTACAAAACAGAAGTGGAGTCACAGATGTAGAAAACAAACCTGTGGTTACTATGGGATAGAAGTGGGGGGGGGACAAATTGGGGGACCTAGACTGATACGCCCACACTACTGTCTAACAAAGAAAACGAAACACAACTTACTGCATAGCACAGGGAGCTCGACTCAACACCCTGTAATTGCCTACATGGGAAAAGAATCTTTAAAAAGAGGGGCCATATGTATATGCTAGGCATTCAATCTTGTCCGACTCTTTCTGATCCTATGGCCTGTAGCCCACCAGGCTCCTCTGTCCATGGAATTCTCCAGGCAAGAATGCTGGAGTGGGTTGCCATTCCCCTCTCTAGGGGATCTTCCCAATCCAGGGATTGAATCTGGGTCTCCTCCAGGGCAGGGGGTTCTTTACCATGTGAGGCACCAGTGAAACCCTTTATTCGGTGAATTCTCATTTTGACATTTATTGTGCCTTTTCTTTTTGCTATTACATATAACAATGTGATGACCTTCCTTATATGAGAGTCTTGGCTGACAGGAAAGATATTCCAATAGTGAAAATGTGAAGTAGAATAAAAAATAAATTCATACACGGAAAGAACTGGCTTGAGAAAATATGTGAAACAGCAGCAACCTAGGCATGATCGACATACTATATGAAGTTGGGCTTATCAGAAGACCAGTGTCCCCATGGAGAGAAGTTCACCATCAGGCCACAGTGGTGAGACTGGGTTTGTCCTGTGAGCCTGAGGGCTGCAGAGTCTGTATTCATTTGAGAGTTGGTAGATTGAAAGTTGCCCTCCACATATTTTTTTCCACCTGCCTCTCACTAGCATCTAGCATGATACTTCTGATTTTGTAGAGTGATTGTCAGGGAGGTTTAGACATACAAAAATATTTATGAAAATAGTAATATTATAAAAGATTTGGTTTCTAAAAACCAAGATTATTTACTAGGTTTTTGCAAAAAAAATAGCAGTGACTCATTTCGGTCTAGAATGGTGAATAGTGAAATTCTGACCTTTAACGAGCTGAGAACCAGCTGAAATAAAGGGCCAGAAATAGATCTAATACCATCATTGACTCTGACAGGGAGTTCTGAAAATTATTCACTTTATACAATCATTGAATATAGATAGAAGCAATTATAATAGACAAATGCCTTTAAATAGATGAGGTACACTGCATAATTTTATTTATCTTTTACCAACACCTTTTATTCTAAATCATAAATTTGAAACGTAACCCAGACTTTGAGACATGAACTCTGGGATAGCTATTTCGAAGCCTATTACTCTAAAAGCTTAGCCTTTAGTTAAAATTCTATGGACCTAGTTTCAAGTCATTGAAACAAATCATCCTGTTATAGAAATATTACATAAATCCATTAACTCTTCACTGGCTTACTTGTGAAATACTTATGAATTTCCTAATATTCAACCAAGTTTCCTATTCAGTATTATGTTCTAAAGAGAGTATAATCAATGAGTCTATTAGTATCCAGTGTAGGGTCCTTAATAACAATGTCAACCCTAAGACATACAGAATCTCTATGCTTAAATTGAACCAACAGTTTCTCATTCACATGTCTTCCTTTAGTGGAGCTGTTTTCATTCTACAAAAAAACAACACAGGGACGCTTAAGAGGAGTATACATGAGGTGTTTCCTAATTTTTGTTTTAATCAGATTTTTAAACATTCTATGTATGGGGTGCTTGAAAATCTGATTCAAACAGAAATTAAGAAACATTTCATGTATATTCCTTTTAAGTTTTTCGGTCTTTTATTTATTTTGGAGAGACAGTATTTAAATGTATGATTATCTTTTATACAAACAGATTAGGTGAGTGAGCGTTTAGTTGATTTTGAAGGCCTCTGGACAAGACAGATGGCACTCAGAATGCTCCAGTTATCAGTAAAGGATGGCCTTTGTAGACCTGTCAGCCTCCGTGCGTGTGCCCTGAGCAGCACTGTGGCAGATGTATTGTGCAATGGTGCCTGCTTGTGCCGAAGCCCACAGGTCAGAAACCCCAGTATGTGATCTGCTGCGGTGCTGCACACTTTGATAAACTTACCCTTGATGACATAGGGCAGGGACATTCTCAGTGATCTTTGGGGTGCATTAATCACAGCTGAATTTGTCAGAGATCCATTCCCTGGCAGGTTAGATCTAGAGAGAGATGGAGAGAGAGGCAGTGAGAGGCCCCAAGTTAAATTTCAAGGCCCTAAACTGTCCATGTCAAAAAGGACTAAAACTTTGACTAGAGTAGCAATACAGGAAATATTGTGCCAAATTAAGTTGCACCAGTGGTGTTTAGAACAATCACATCATGCCTCTGCAGACATGCAAGTGCAGCAGAGAGAGAACGTGATTGGTGTGGCTTAGTGCAGCGCATGTGAATACCTGTAGGAACCAGTCTCACAGGTCAGCCTGCCAACAGCAAGCGCCACAGGGATGGTGAAAGACACCAGCCTTAGATTCAGAAGAAAGGAGCTTTTATTCCATGCATTGACATCTGCTTATGTTACCCTGGGCTCGTTTATCACCAACCCCCCTCCCTGCCCCCGCTGTCAACTCTTTATTGGCTACAGAAAAGGAGCAGATTTCTAATAGGTTTTTATTTTTCTTATTAATAGTAAGAAATTTTGCCTGTAAACATTAGCTACTAGTGACAACACGTAGTGTATAAGCTAGCAAAACTGTATGAAACAGAAAATAAGAACAATTCCAGGTGACTCAGTGGTAAAGAATCTATCTGCCAGTGGAGGAGACATGGTTCGATTCCTGGGTCAGGAAGATCTCCTGGAGGAGAGCATGACAACACACTCCAGTATTCCTGGCTTGGAAATCTCATGGACACCAGGAGCCTGGTGGGCTATATAGTTCATGGAATCACAAAGAGTCAGACACAATTTAGTGACTAAATAATAGTAACCAATATTCTTGCTTTTCAAATCTGAAGCAGATACAAAATTGAATTTTTAATGAAGGGATCCCATTCCCTTGCTACTCAAAGTGTGGTGACACTGGAAGCATCTTAGAACTGGAATCTCAGGGCCCTTCCCAGATTTCCAGAATCAGAATCTGATCCTTGGGTGATTTGACTACAGAGTGATGTTTGAGAAGCATTGCCCTGGATCATGGCTAGTATGTAAAATTCACAAAAATCTCACCTCGAGTTATCTTCACATTTGGCTTAGTGCCTGGTGCGTGGTAGGAGGGCCACACAGTGGGAAGAGAGCTGGATGGATGGATGCTTTGGGAAAGGGCCTCTTGCATTCCTGAACTTACTTTTCTTTCTTTTTTTTTATTATTTTATTNCGTGGTAGGAGGGCCACACAGTGGGAAGAGAGCTGGATGGATGGATGCTTTGGGAAAGGGCCTCTTGCATTCCTGAACTTGCTTTTCTTTCTTTTTTTTTTTTTTCTTTTTTTTATTATTTTATTTTTTTATTCTATTTTACAGTACTGTATTGGTTTTGCCATACATTGACATGAATCAGCCACAGGTGTACACAATCTCCCAATGCTGAAGCCCCCTCCCACCTCCCTTCCCACCCCATCTCCTCGACTCATCCCGTACACCAGCCCCAAGCATCCTGCATCCCATTTTGAACATAGACTGGCGCGTCATTTCTTATATGATAGTATACATGTTTCAGTGCTGTTCTCCCAGCTCATCCCACCCTCACCCTCTCCCTCAGAAGCCAAAAGTCTGTTCTATACCTCTGTGTCTCTTATATTCTCTCACTTACACGGTCATCATTACTATCTTTCTAAATTCCATACATATGTGTCAGTATACTGTATTGGTGTTTTTCTTTCTGGCTTACTTCACTCTGTATAATTGGCTCCAGTTTCATGTGGATGTATGATTCTTCTGGCTCCTCTCTGCCCCATCGCTTACTCCTTCTCAGGCGTAACATCATGGCATTGATTAATTCTAGAAGAAAAACTGGGAATGCTTTGTTTAGTTTCTGCCTTCTTTCTCCAGGAATTAGCTGCCCACCAGGAGTATGCATTCTTTGCTTTCCTCCAGCCTGCCCTCCCCTGCATCCCTCCTGGAGGAAGCTGGCCCTCATCCAGCCCTGTGTATACTGCGGCTGCCTGCCTGAGCCTGCCTAATTCTGGCTTACCTTAGGAAGTTCATCTGATGCTCTACGCAAGCTACATCTTCCACCCTTGCTGTCATCAGAAATAAAGATGGTTATGCTTTGCCTTCTTTTATACTGTGTTCAGAAATTGGGTGCGGAGAAGGTGATGCCATTATTTAGATGCCCTCAATCATTCCAACAATTATCAGCAACTCTGAACCTTTTTTTTTTTTTTTTAATTTTTACTTGGAGGATGATTGCTTTACAGTTTTGTGTGGTTTTTGCTGTACAACAATGTGAATAAGTCATAGGTATACACGTGTCCCCTCCCTTCAGAGCCTCCCTCCCACCCCACCCCACGCCAACCCTCTAGGTCATCACAGAGCACCAGGCTGAGTTCCCTGTGCTATACAGCTGCTTCCCGTTAGCNATCACAGCATCTGGTTCCATCACTTCATGGCAAATAGATGGGGAAACAATGGAAACAGTGACAGATTTTTATTTTCTTGGGCTCCCAAATCACTGCACTTGGGGACTGCAGCCATGAAATTAAAAGATGCTTACTCCTTGGAAGAAAAGCTATGACCAAACCAGACAACATATTAAAAAGCAGAGACATTGCTTTGCCAACAAAGGTCCACCTAATCAAAGGTATGGTTTTCCCAGTAGTCATGTATGGATGTGAGAGCTGGACTATAAAGAAAGCTGAGTGCCAAAGAATTGATGCTTTTGAACTGTGGTATTGGAGAAGACTCTTGAGAGTCCATTGGACTGCAAGGAGATACAACCAGTTAAACCTAAAGGAAATCAGTCCTGATTATTCATTGGAAGGACTGATGTTGAAGCTGAATGTCCGATATTTTGGCCACCTGACGCAAAGAACTGGCTCACTGGAAAAGACCCTGATTCTGGGAAAGATTGAAGGTGGAAGGAGAAGGGGATGACAGAGGATGAGATGGCTGGATGGCATCACTGACTCGATGGACGTGAGTTTGAACAAGCTCCAAGAGTTGGTGATGGACAGGGAAGCCTGGTGTGCTGCAGTTGATGGGGTCACAAAGAGTCGGACATGACTGAACAACTGAACTGAGTCTTATTATTTAAGAAATACATTTAACAAGGTTGCATTTGCCGTAGATAAGATTTCTCTGATGGATCTGGGCAAGATCCATTGAACCCTTCTCAAAAAGATGCACCGTTCTGGATGCTATGAAGAACATTTGTGATTCCTGGAAGGAGGTAAAAATATCAACAGTAACAGGAGTTTTGAAGTTGATTCTGACCCTCATGGATGACTTCCTAGGATTCAAGACTTCAGTGGAGAAAGTAAACTAATTGCAGATGCGGTAGAAACATCCACAGAGCTTGAATTGGAAGAGCCTGAAGGTATGACTGAATTGCTGCAATCTTATGATAAAACTTAAACAGGTAAGGAATTGCTTCTTATGAATNAGAGCTTGAATTAGAAGAGCCTGAAGGTATGACTGAATTGCTGCAATCTTATGATAAAACTTAAACAGGTAAGGAATTGCTTCTTATGAATCAGCAAACAAAGTGGTTTTTTGAGATGGAATATACTCCAGGTGAAGTTTTACTGTGGGTAAAATCCTATCAAATAGCATTACATGTTGCAGAGAAATCATTCATCAAAGGGAAAATCAAAGAATGTGGCAAACTGCACTGCTGTCTTACTTCAAAAATTTTGCCATGGCCACACCAACCTTCAGCAACCACCAACCCAATCAGTGAGTGTGCACCAGGGATCAAACCCGAGTCTCTTGCATCTGTCTGCATTGGCAGATGGGTTCTTTACCAGTGAACCACCTGGGAAGCCCCCAAAGCCCATAGTACCCAGTATTCCCAGGTGTCTCCCATCCAAGTACTAACTTCCCATCCAGGCCCAACCCTTCTTAGCTTCCAAGATCAGACATGATCAGGTGCATTCAGTTCCTGACCCAGGGATCCAACCAGTGTCTCCAAGTCTCCTGCATTGTGGGTCAATTCTTTACCAGTGAGCTTCCGGGGAAGCCCATGATCAATTAATTGTTGTCAGCATTGAGGTAAGACCCTCACCAGCAAAAAGTGTATGACTCACTGAAGGCTCAGATGATGGTTAGCATTTTTAGCAGTATATTTTATTTAGCATATATACATTGTTTTCTTTTTTTTTTTTTACCTTTTAAATTTACTTTACTTTATTTTACTTGAACATAATGCTATTGTCCACTTCAGACTATAGCATAACAGCATAGTGTAAACACAACTTTTTATATGTACTAGGAAACCAAAGAATTCATGTNTTTTTTTTTTTACTTTTTAAATTTACTTTACTTTATTTTACTTGAACATAATGCTATTGCCCACTTCAGACTATAGCATAACAGCATAGTGTAAACACAACTTTTTATATGTACTGGGAAACCAAAGAATTCATGTGACTCACTTTATTGCAATATTTGCTCAATTGTGGTGGTCTGGAATAGAGTCTGCTGTGTATCTCTGAAGTAAGTCTGTGATAGAATTGAGCTATTTTCTGCCNCTCCAAGTCTCCTGCATTGCGGGTCAATTCTTTACCAGTGAGCTTCCGGGGAAGCCCATGATCAATTAATTGTTGTCAGCATTGAGGTAAGACCCTCACCAGCAAAAAGTGTATGACTCACTGAAGGCTCAGATGATGGTTAGCATTTTTAGCAGTATATTTTATTTAGCATATATACATTGTTTTCTTTTTTTTTTTTTACCTTTTAAATTTACTTTACTTTATTTTACTTGAACATAATGCTATTGTCCACTTCAGACTATAGCATAACAGCATAGTGTAAACACAACTTTTTATATGTACTAGGAAACCAAAGAATTCATGTGACTCACTTTATTGCAATATTTGCTCAATTGTGGTGGTCTGGAATAGAGTCTGCCGTGTATTTCTGAAGTAAGTCTGTGATAGAATTGAGCTATTTTCTGCCACTTCTTGAGTGAGTGCATTTTTCTCAGCCTTTTTTTTCTCACAACTCTGCTTCTCCCCCAACCTTAATTTCACATCCAACATTTAATTAAATGGAGTCAGACTGATTATAAAACAATCATTACTTCCCTTTTCTATGCTTGAACCTTCCTATCAGCAGCAGCAGCCTTTGAGTGAGATTCCCCACTGATTACAGCAAGCCTGGGCAGCTAAATGGCCTCATTGAAAACACAATGGAATAATTGTTTAATAAGCCTTACCACTGGGCAGTCAAAAGCCGTCAGTCAACTTGGCTTTTATAGACAACATTAAAATCTACTTCTCTTAAATTCCCTAAACATGAAGCAATATGAATGACTTATTTTAAATAACGCTGTCTCCAAGAGGCCAGGCTGTGGGAGGAACATCAGGTTTTCCCAGCCGCACACATCCAGAAAACAGGCAGGGGTGAACAGAGGGCAGTAGAAGACGGTGACTGTGAATTCATACCCCCTGCCAGATATTTAATCACACTGATGGTGACTCACAGCACCTGGAATAAAGGCAAAGCTATAGCAGATAAACATAGACGATGATTACCGAAGATACATACCAGCTTGTGTCTTTGCAGAGTTGAATTGACAAGAAAGAAGCACAGAGAGAAACGACAATGGATTAATACAGTAAATCAGTTTTAAAGTGTTGTAGGCCTCTCTCTCTCCCTCTCTCTGTTTCTGCCTCTCTCCCCCATGGTTGTCAGAAGACAAACCTCAGATATTCAGTTTAGAGTATTGTACATTCTTAGATCTTAGGGGGTTGTCCATACGTATTTGTTTTGGCTGATATTCAGTAGTTAATTAATTTTCAACAATCTGGCAAGGTCATGAACANATCAGTTTTAAAGTGTTGTAGGCCTCTCTCTCTCCCTCTCTCTATTTCTGCCTCTCTCCCCCATGGTTGTCAGAAGACAAACCTCAGATATTCACTTTAGAGTATTGTACATTCTTAGATCCTAGGGGGTTGTCCATACGTATTTGTTTTGGCTGATATTCAGTAGTTAATTAATTTTCAACAATCTGGCAAGGTCATGAACAGAAACTTTTCCTTGAATTGCCCTCTGAGACTTTCTAAGAAGTCTTTCTGAAGACCTTTGAACAAATTTACAATAGTTTTCAACTGCAAGATTTTGGTGCTGGTTGCTTTTTTTTTTTTCCTATTTATTTGCATTGACCTGAGCTAGCAACTGTATCTGGTTTATGTCACTGAATATGATAATAATAATGACTTGTGTAATTGAATGCCATAATAATGATGAATGCTGACATTTCTTGTTGGGTCCTGGGTGCTAAACATGGATTCTCAGTACTTGGTGCAATTTATCTCATTTAATCTTTACCAGAGATCCTGTCTTTATATCTTTATTTTTACAGTTGAAAAACCTGACAGTAAGATGGTTAAGTAGCAGATTAAATAGTGTGTGTCAACATTTTCTATTTCTCTTAAATTTGATGAAACAGCATCAAGATGGAGAGTGTATGTCAACTGAACAGAACACATGCTTTATTTGGGAAGAAAAATACAGAAGCTTGGTTCCCTGAAGAGACAGCTCTAACATAAAAAGACACTGTGTCTTGTGGAAGATAGTGCTAATCCTCTAAAATTTAGAGACATGGCTTTGACATTTTTCACAAGTTCAGAAAACGACTAAAAATTAAAACACTTTCTATCATGCCCCAATATTCACACAGACACACACACATTTATGAAAATACTCTCATACATAATACTTACTCTTCCTATATGTAATAAAATCTGATATTTCTTATTTATTCTATTTGCTAAGTGCTGATAGGGAGTCATAAATTGATTCCATAAACCACCAATAGGTTATAACCTGCATTTTGAGGAGTAAGCTGTCTTGTATAGCAAATGGGAACCTAACATCAAAATGCAAATAAGTGTAAAAAGTTATCAGTACACTTCAACACACTCTGTTTAATGTCATCTCCTACATGAGATTAATGAATGATAAAGAAAGAAGGAAATTCCCTATCATGGTATTTCTTGGCTGTACTTCTGAGCTGGTTGTGAGTTTCCCTGTGGAAATGTAGAAATGTTATCATGCACCAGACAGCTGCAAAAGCCTGGCTGCTGGTAGCTAAAGGCAGAAGGACTCTAAACATCAGAATGGTATGAGAGAAAAGAGAATTTAAAAAAGAGAGAGAGAAATGGGTTAAGGAAAAGAATATTGAGAGTCACCTGGGATTTTGGAACTTTGGCCTGCAGAGGCTCTGCCCGTGTGATGGGTAGGGAGAAGGGAGAAGGCAGGACTGGCCCGGGGGAGAGGAAGTGTGGGCCACTGAGCTGGGTTATCCAGACCGGTGCAGCTCATTTAGGATTGACTCTGATGAGTCTCCAGACCAGGGATCCAATGGATCTACTGATGTTTCCCAGTAGGCAGAGACTGCAGACAGCCAAGATGTTCAGTCCTTAGGAAGACAACAAACTGTGGACGGAGGTAGTGGTCCTCAGACTAGCATATATAGGAGTTACCTGGGTGAACTTGTTTAAATCTAGGTTCCTGAGTATCATCCTCATAAAGTCTAATTATGCGGAGACTGGGAATTCCTTGCATTGTTAAAAGGAAACTCATGCCTTTAGAGATGCTGCTTTAGTTTTCAGATCAAGTTCTAAAGGCAGGTAGGAAAATGATAAGAGTGGACACATGATCAAGACTGGGCAGATTCTGTAAGTTTTTGAACAGGCTAAATTTCAGTGGGACTTTTTTTTGCTCCAGGCTTACAAGGCAGTTTGATGCCAGGTTTTTAGCTGCAAACCTGACCCTAGATAATGATGCTTCTAACTCTCAGAATACCCTGCCTGCTATGGAGGTAGAACTGGAGGAGACAGAGAATGTTTCAACAAAAACCACTAGATAGTTAGAAATTTAAAGTGATTTTCATGAATTAATGTTGCATCAGTTAAAAATGAAGGTGTGGAGAACAGTAATATAATTAGCAAGGATCTCTGTGGCTGGATGAATTTCTCAGGAGGGTCATAAACTAAATGACCCTGTATAGTCTACCTGGGTTTTCTTGGCATTGTTGAAAAAAGAAAAAAAAATACACTTTATCTGTTTTGTTGTTGTGAAGGGAGGGTCTGAACTTCATATGCAGTCTTGGGAAAGTTCACCCTACCTGACCTGGAATATCTGAAGTTCATATGAATACGATATATGTAAGGAACAATTTGGAAATCCATGCTGCAGGTCATTTGAGCATATTATGGGAGCTAATATTTTCTTTCATCTTTTCAAGTTCTTCTCTGCATGACCAAACAAGTGATCTGGGTGTGATGCTGATGATTATTTCTGGAGTTCAGAGCCAAGACAGAGAGACAAGTAATATTGCAACCTGACTTTCTTCTCTGCTTCTAAAAGAATGAGAGAGAGGTGCCAATTTCACTAAGTTTTAGTCCAAGGAATCTTGCAAAACAACACGTTACAGAAGTTTGCCCTTTTTAAAAGAGCATCGCTTGTAGAATATGCTTTCAAGTTGATGTCAGTAGTTTCATAAATTTAGGAAAACTAAGCTTATTTTCTCTGAAGTCTTATGGAAATTTGAAATTGGAAATGTTTAGAAGATAATATTTTTAGGTCATCAGAGTATTTGTTCTTAACATTTCTCTAGGAAAAATGATTGTCCATTATTGAATATCTTTATTATCTATATATCTTTGCTTTGGTTGAAATTTGTGTCAGGTATTTTCATCACAAGATTCTCCATACCTCTATCCTAGGAATGAGTAAATTTTATATGTGGATGACAAAGTGTCTTGTTATTAATACTGCTTTTATGAATACATTAAACTATGTCAAGTTATCAGTCCACAATGCAATTCTTTCTCCCCTTTCCTCTCAGTTTAAAATTGAACTTGGCACATTAATAGAAAACAGCAGCTACACTAAACTCCTTAAAAAGCTTTTCATACCTCTTGAACCAAAACCCTGCTTTCTCCAAGCTGAGGGTGGTGAGTATGGCTGGCGTTAAATCAGTGTATTGCAAGCTGAAGTTCTTTTTCCAAAACACAAACCTAGTATGGAAAGCTGTGGCTAAGACTTCATGACTCCCCTCTACTGAGGTGCCTCAAACCATAGTCATGGGGAGCCTTCTTCAGCAGTTATGACTTCCTGCTGTCACAGAGTCTCTAGACTCATCTGTGATTGTCACAACGTTATTTCTATCAGTTACAGACAGGTGCCCTTCAAACACACAAGCAAAATGAGTTGCGGCATTTTTGCCCAGACGACTGCTGAGAGAACAACTGCTGAACTACAACACTTTTGATTCCCACTGACTCAGATCAGAATGTATATTGGCAACCTGTCTCAGCCTTAAGGTCTCAATACCAGGCCATCATCCAGTCCCAACCTAGTACTCATTATGAAGAGTAACCTGGTGAGGGAATTATAGAACACTGAAAATAAAGCCTATTTTAAAACTGTTTAAACAAGTATTTGCATGAGAGATTCTTGACCCAGAAGGTTATTCATTCTGTTGTAGGTTCATTCCTTTGAGGGAGAGACAAGCATCATTAGGCAGAATCTGTAAAGACATGTTTAGAATTCTATCTCACATTCGTCAGGATGAGTCTTTCCCCATTTTATCTAGTTATTCTTCTATTCTGGAATGTTTCCTCCAGTTCTGAGGGAGCTTACCTGCTCTGTCCACTTGCTGCCAGGAAATTGTATATGAAATTGAAAACATTGCTCCAAAGACTCCATGTAAAAAAAAAAAAAAAGAAAATTCTTCATTCAATATATTAGTGTGCTCAATTAATAAACTGTAGGTCGTGTCCTTTTCATCAGTATTTCTAAAGAGCATGGAAGAAGGTGCCATGATTTATATAATCGCATTGATGGAAAATTGCAGAGCTGAGTAGATTTGAGACTTTTAGAGTTGGAAATATATGTTAAAAATCTCTAGGGCAGCTTTAGGTCTTAATTTATTATTTGTATGACCTTGGGGAGTCACATATCCTCTCTAAGTTAAAATTTTCTCTTCCATCATGGGTAATTTACAATAAGTTTCATCAGCCTCATAGAATTATAATGAATAACCCATGATATAATGCTTCTAAAACATTTAGAAGCAGCAAAGTTCTATAATCACTGGAAGGGTCAAATGTCTCCTTTTAGGCTTGGGGAAAAAAAAAAAAAAGAGCCTAGAAAATTTGGCGCCAGGAGTGGGACTAATGACTGAAGGTCTTAATGAAGCTGATGTAACAATCCAATTTGTGTTTCCAAATGTACACTTACTTTGAAGTGACTACAAGGTATTGGATTTTTCATTTAACAATTAATTCACTGAATATGTTATTATATGTCATCAACAAGAAAGAGAATGCAGTCACATGGCTGTTTCCTGAGGGGATGGCCAAGCTTGAATAACAGGCAGGTCTGTAGAACTGTGAGATGGGTTTTAAGAATTTATAGCTGCTCTTTGAGAAATATGACCAGAGATTCCCAATTTTCATTCACCTGAGAATGGGCTACCCAACCAGTTCTTGTGGAAGGAGTCTACAGATCCCTGGAAGTTCTCTGTAACAATAGAACTTACAGATAACCAGACAGAGGAAGAGAATTACTCAATATTTTACCTGAAGAGAGTCAGGGAAGAAGGCTTAGACAGCTTAGAGAATTCCAGGTAGCATTTTTAATGTTTGGTGGATACCTATAAAGAATTCTACTTACTAAAGTATGAGCTGCCAGTAAAAGACCATGTGGTATTTGCAAAGTAATTAAGCATTTCATAACCTCAATTTTTTTTAGCTGCAAAGTAAAGACAATAATTTTTCTACCTGCCTTCTAGGGTTTCTGAGAATCAAATGAAATAATAGTTGTGAAAGTGCTTTAGGCTCTATAATGTGCTAGAAATTTAAGGAAAGGTTTATACTAAAGTGAGTTTTACATTAAAGTGCCTCTGACTTAAGAAAATTCTACCCTTCTGTTTAATGTTTTATTTTGTGTTAACAATAGCACACATATTTCTGTTGAGATTTTTTCTTTTAATTTCCTCTCTGAACATCCTGAATAACTTCCCTTCTTTTCTTAAAATAACTTCCAATGTCTTTGAAAAACTATAACACCACCAAAATGAGTGACCTGAAGGTGAAATATTATGATGATAATATTTCCATTGATTTTATTCTAACAGGAAGCAGTGCAGTCCCGTGGAAACACTCACAGTATGACCTCGTCTGTAAATAATTTTTAATAGACAATATTTAAAGCTATTTATTGAAATACTAGTGAAAAGTTGTGGAGAGCTGTGTTTCTATAGGAAAACATGAAAGGAAGTGGAAAGTGATAGTTGCTGGAAGTAAAAAAACATGATTAAAATTGCTGGATGTACTGAAATAACTTATTTCCTCTTGTAAAGTTTATGTCATTTGGGGTTCCTGCTAACATTGTTGGACATCCAACAGACCATAGCCCCGTACTAGGTATCCACTTGCTAAAAGCATGATGCCCATATAACAGAATGTCAAGCTGGTGTTAATTCAAAATGATTACCAAGCCATTTAATTTATTTTCCTTCTTTGACACAATGAATTATAAGTTGTTTTATTGATTCATTGAGCAAGTATTGATCACACCAACACCGTATATTTAGTTTCTCAAGAAATTTAACATTGAGTGGAGAAGTTATATAAAAACATAAAGTTTATGTCATAAAAATCTGAAGAGAATTATAAAATATGAAGTTGTTGTTGTTCAGTCACCCAGTCATATACAACTCTTTGCAACCCCATGGACTGCAGCACGCCAGGCTTCTCTGTCTTTCACCATCTCCTGGAACTTGCTCAAACTCATGTCCATTGAGTCAGTGATGTCATCCAGCCATCCAATCCTCTGTCATCCTCTTCTCCTCCTGCCTTCAATCTTTCCCACTATCAGGGTCTTTTCTAATGAGTCAGCTCTTTGTGTCAGATGGCCAAAGTATTGGAGCTTCAGCAACAGTCCTTCCAGTGAATATTCAGGAGTGATTTCCTTTAGAATGGACGGGTTGGATCTCCTTGATGTCCAAGGGACTCTCAAGAGTCTTCTCCAGCATCACAGCTTGAAGACATCAATTCTTCAGCAATCAGCCTTTTTTGCTGTCCAAATCTCACATCCATACATGACTACTGGAAAAACCATAGCTTTGACTATACAGACCTTTGTTGGGAAAGTGATGTCTCTACTTTTCAATATGCTGTCTAGGTTGGTCTTTTCTTCCAAGAAGCAAGCATCTTTTAATTTCTTGGATGCAGTCACCATCTACAGTGATTTTGGAACCCAAGAAAATAAAATCTGCCTCTGTTTCCATTATTCCCCATCTATTTGCCATGAAGTGATGGAACCGGATGCCATGATCTTAGGTTTTTGAATGTTGAGTTTTAAGCTAGCTTTTTCACTCTCATCTTTCACCTTCATTAAGAGGCTCTTTAATTCCTCTTTGCTTTCTGCCAAAAGGGTGGTGTTATTTGCATATCTGAGGTTATTGATATTTCTCCTGGAAATCTTAATTCCAGCTTGTGCTTCATCCAGTCCACATTCTGCATGATGTACTCTGTATACAAATTAAATAAGGGTGACAATATGCAGCCTTGATATACTCCTTTCCCATTTTGAAGTAGGTTAAAATAGATGTCTTCAGAGATGGTAGCGCTTGGATTGGTCCTCAAAGTATAGAGAAGACATTGACAATTAAAGAAGAAGACAGACACAGATGTTTAGCAAAACACCTGGGAAATTACAGGCACGGTGCTGCTGATGAAGAGCCAGAGCTCATGGTGACATGGAGCAGAACACACGGGCATATGTTTAACCAACTGAGTCTCTATTTATGTAAGGTCTTGAATATGAGTCTGTTGATTTGCTTTTGGAACTGAAACAAAACGGAGATGCACTGAAGCTACTGAGTCATCTCATTGAGATAACCAAAGGATAGCGTTCACAAAGATTAAAGAGATAATCCGGCAGTACCTACAGGCTTGACTCTGATATCTATCCCCACAGTAGAGAAACAGTGGGTGGCTATGAGTAGAATAACGAAACAGCAGATCATTTTACAGTGAGGAACACAACTCAAGCTGTGTGCATTTGGTGGAAACTCNGGCAGTACCTACAGGCTTGACTCTGATATCTATCCCCACAGTAGAGAAACAGTGGGTGGCTATGAGTAGAATAACGAAACAGCAGATCATTTTACAGTGAGGAACACAACTCAAGCTGTGTGCATTTGGTGGAAACTCTAAGCTCCCCATTGCCATCTTGGGAAAGATGTTGAAAGATGATGACTTGAAAAATGTTGAAAGATGTTGTCTTGAAAGACGGTGAAGCAATAAAAATCTTGCTTGGATTCACAGGGGATTCAGAAATTTTTGTCAGATAAAAGATATGGAGATAACCCAGCAGGAAAATAAAAAGAAAAATTCTTTATTTCAAAAACACATTNGTAGTTTCAGGATGCTGTGAGTACACTGTATTTGTTGTGCATTTTAAAATTTCTATTATTATTACATTGTGATATATAATGAAATAATTGTACAACTCACCATAATGTGGAATCTGTGGGAGCCCTGAGCTTGTTTTCCTGCAACCAGTTGGTCCCATCTGGGAGTGATGGGAGACAGTGACCCCTGAAGTGAATTCTTTATGTCCAGTCTACTCCATAACATTTTGGTTGCTATCCCTGCAGGAAACCCTGCTTCACAAAGAAAGGATGTTGGAAATGGAAGGAAGTTTTCAGTGCTTGTGTGGCAATCTCAGGGATTCTTCCCTGACTTTAATTCAGACAGTATGGAGATTTAAAGTTTTCTCAAGCATAGTTTTAAGGCCACCATCATTTGTGATCTCAAGTGGTAATCTGAGTAATGGAAGGCCGTTATAAACACAGATGAAGCTCCGCTTGCTCTCCTGTGGCTCACCTCAGGCTGTGCAGCCTAGCTCCTAACAGGCCATGAACCAAGACTGGGGTTGGGGATCCCTGATCTAGAGGACATGACTGCCAATTGACCCAAGAACTGGACTTGGGGAATTGGAGGCCCTTCCCCATCCTGTCGTTGGNCCTAGCTCCTAACAGGCCATGAACCAAGACTGGGGTTGGGGATCCCTGATCTAGAGGACATGACTGCCAATTGACCCAAGAACTGGACCTGGGGAATTGGAGGCCCTTCCCCATCCTGTCGTTGGAATGTATGCAGGCACACAGAACATATAAAAAACTCAAAACTCCACAATAAAAAAATGCCCAATTTATTTCTCTGATAATGAGTGATGTTGAGCATCTTTTCATGTGTTCGTTAGCCATCCGTATGTCTTCTTTGGAGAATTGCCTGTTTAGTTCTTTGGCCCATTTTTTGATTGGATCATTTATTTTTCTGGAGTTGAGCTGCGTAAGTTGCTTGTATATCTTTGAGATTAGTTGTTTGTCATTTGCTTCATTTGCTATTGTTTTCTCCCATTCAGAAGGCTGTCTTTTCACCTCACTTAAAGTTTCCTTTGTTGTGCAGAAGCTTTTAATTTTAATTAGATCCCATTTTTTAATTTTTGCTTTTATTTCCAGTATACTGGGAGGTGTATCATAGAGGATCCTGCTGTGATTTATGTCAGAGAGTATACTATCGTATAAGAAATGAAGCACCGGTCTATGTTCAATACAGGATACAGGATGCTTGGGCCTGGTGTACGGGATGATCCCGGGAGATGGTGTGGGGTGGGAGGTGGGAGCGGGCTTCAGCATTGGGAGATCATGTACACCTATGGCTGATTCATGTCAATGTATGGCAAAACCAATACAGTATTGTAAAGTAGAATAAAGTATAAAAAAATGCCCAATTTAAAATGAACAATAAAGTAAATGGATGGTAAATAGATAAACACATAAAAGATGGTTAATATCATTAGCCATCCTGAAAATTCAAATCAAGTCAAATCAAACCACAGTGCTGTATCACTAATAGAATGGTTAATTTATTTTATTTTTAAATTTAAATTTATTTTAATTGGAGGCTAATTACTTTACAGTATTGTATTGGTTTTGCCATACATCAACAGGATCCACCTTGGGTATATACGTGTTCCCCATCCTGAATGCCCCTCCCTCCTCCCTCCCCACACCATCCCTCTGGGTCATCCCAGTGCACCAGCTCCAAGCATCCTATGTCCTGCATCGAACCTGCACTGGCGATTTGTTTCTTACATGATATTATACATGTTTCAATGCCATTCTCCCAAATCATCCCATCCTCTCCCTCTCCCATAAAGTCCAGAGACTGTTCTATACATCTGTGTCTCTTTTGCTGTCTCGCATACAGGGTTATTGTTACCATCTTTCTAAATTCCGTATATATGTGTTACTATGCTGCATTGATGTTTTTCTTTCTGGCTTACTTCACTCTGTTTAATAGGCTCCAGTTTGATCCACCTCATTAGAACTGATTCAAATGTATTCTTTTTAATGGCTGAGTAATACTCCATTGTGTATATGTACCACAGCTTTCTTATCCATTCATCTGCTGATGGACATCTAAGTTGCTTCCATGTTCTGGCTATTATAAACAGTGTTGCGATTAACATTGGGGTACACATGTCTCTTTCAGTTCTGGTTTCCTTGGTGTGTATGCCCAGCAG
Organism: Raphicerus campestris; assembly: GCA_006410735.1. Classification (NCBI taxonomy): domain Eukaryota; kingdom Metazoa; phylum Chordata; class Mammalia; order Artiodactyla; family Bovidae; genus Raphicerus; species Raphicerus campestris. The sequence continues at coordinate 34,150 of SJYW01012936.1, forward strand.
TGGGATTTCTGGGTCATAAGACAGTCCTATTTCCAGTCTTTTAAGGAATATTTTTAAGTTAAATTTTTAACTTAAGTTAAATTTTTAAAAAGTTGTACTTATTAATTATCAAATACCTATTAAGCACCAAGTATTTATTAAAATCAATACCTATTGCCAGGTACTGTGATCAGATATTAATAAGTAAGAAAGTGAGTGTGTGTGCTCAACTGTATATGACTCTTTGTGACCCCATGGACTGTAGCCCTCCAGGCTCCCCTGTCCATGGGATTTCCCAGGCAAGAATACTGGGAAATCTTCTTCCTCCAAGGGATCTTCCTTACCCATAAATTGAACCCATGTCTCCTGCTCTGGCAGGAAGAGTCTTTACCACTCTTCCACCTGGGAAGCCCTGATATATTAATGTAGTTATGAAAATGGGCTTTTATCTGAAATAATTCTGTATGCACTTTATTATTTTTAAAAAGATAAACGTTTAGAATAATTAAATTGTCTTATTTTCAAAATAACCACCATCTGGAAATATGTTGTAAATGTTAGTTTTCTAGTTAGAGAAAGTAGGAAACAAGCATTAAAATAAATCAGTACAGTTTAATATAATTAAGGTAGTCTAAAGAATTCTATTTTACTGAGTTTTTGGCCTGTGCCTCCTGTTCAGTACAACGGTAAAGAATCCACCTGCCAATGTAGGAGACATAAGAGCTGCCCATTCAGTCCCTGGGTAGGGAAAATACCCTGGAGTAGGAAATGGCAACCGACTCCAGTGTTCTTGTCCAGAAAATCCCATGGGTAGAGGAGCCTGGCAGGCTACAGTCCATCGGGTCGCAAAGAGTTGGCCAAGACGGAGCACGTATGCACAGAGCTCCTGTTTCAGGAGGACACACTGTAGACAGTCTTCCACGGTGTATTTGATCATGCACAGCGCCACAGAGTAAACAGATTTTTAAAAATTAATTTGTGTCGGGTCTTAGTTGTAGGTCTTAGCTGTGGCACACAGGATCTTCTTGTGTCATGTGGGATTTTTTATTGTGGTGCACAGCTCTCTAATTGTGATGCGCGGGTTCAGTAGTCGCCCTGGGGTATGCGGGATCTTCCTGGATCAGGGATCAAACTCGCTTCCTCTGTACTGCAAGGCAGATTTTTGGGTTTTTTTTCCAGAGAGAGAGAAGCGTTTTCTCTTTGACAAATTATTTTCTGAAGTCCAACACGTCGTCCGGTTCTCCCTCCTAACCCGTTGAGGATGCGTGGGGCTCCGTGTTCCCCGGCAGACTGGAGGGCGCCGGCCTTGCCCACCCGCCAGCCGCAGAACAAAGCACAGGGCCTTTGAAAGGCGGCGCTTCAGCTCCGCGCATATTTCAGGGATGCTCTTGAGGCAGGAATCGGAGTTCTTGTCCGCAGAGTGGAAGAACGGATCCACAAACACGCAGACACTCATGGTGGCAAGCGAACGGGATTTATTAAAGAGGAGGAAAGTATGAAGCTCCCAGCATAGACACGGAGAGGGGGTAAAGAGTCCCCCCGCAAGGCAGATTCTTAACGACTGGACCAAGGGGAAGTCTTGTGGATAGCCATTTTATGATTTTAACATTAAAATATTTGATTACATTCTGTTGAAATATCCTGTGTTGTTACATGTCTATATGTGGAGAAGCCATCTGCAGGAATTCTCTATGCACTTTTGTTTTCAATTTTTTAGTTTGGTAATGGATTTGGACAAACATGAAAACAACAGATTTATAAAGAAGCATTTATTTTAAAAAGTTTACAACACACAGCAGGTCTCTTTTTTCACTATTTTATCATATTGGTTGTTAAGCATTTTAACTTATTATATAATGGCAAAGCATAGAGAGGTTTAAAGGATAATGTAATAAGCATTCATTAACTAGTTTTGGTATTTGTTAAATCTTTGTCAAATTTAATACTTTAGTTTTTAAAAAATGCTTTAAAGAATTTAAAGTTAAGAAATTAAAGTTTCATTTGAAGCCCGCTGTGTATACCTCCCCAGTACTCTCTTATCTCCTCTCTATAAGTAGAACCACTATCCTATGTTTCGAATGTATGATCCCTATGAACATTTTTATAACTGTATTCTATATGAATAGTTCTATAAACCAAATATAGTAATTTTTGAGCAACGTTTTACATGCTTTTAACTTTATATAGAGAAAGAACACAAGTTCCATTTCCACTCAAAATTTTGTGTTTGCAGTTTGTCAGCTCTCATAAATGTAGCTTTAACATTTTTTTGGTTGTCATGGTAGTATTTAGTCTGAATATATCACAATGTATTTTCTTACACTTCTACTAAAGTATTTAGGTTCTTTCCAATGTATGGCAGGTAAGAAATTCTAGATGACTACAGATTCACATGTGGGAGCATTTCCCGAAAGTATATACACTTGGGGTTCACAAATATTCTTATTTGTGAAGTGGTTTTATCAGTTAACAGCCCTATCAGCAGTATTTGAGAATTCTCGTTTCTCCACATCTTCACCAGTATTGATATGTAATACCATTTAATTTTTGCTAATTTAACAAGTGCTGTAGTATTGGTTTTAAATGCATTTTTTAAATATTTTATGTATTAGTAAGCTTGGGCTCGCAAAGAGTTGGACACAACTGAGCGACTTTACTTTCACTTTTCACTTTCATGCATTGGAGAAGGAAATGGCAACCCACTCCAGTGTTCTTGCCTGGAGAATCCCAGGGACGGGAGAGCCTGATGTGCTGCTGTCTATGGGGTTGCACAGAGTCGGACACAACTGAAGCGACTTAGCAGCAGCAGCAGCAGCAAGCTTCATATATCATTCTTGATATATGAAATGTGTGAATGCAATTCATATTTCCTCTCCTCTAAATTGTGTGTCCATACATTTTGCCTGCATTTTTTAATTGTTTCTTTTTCTTACTGACTTTTGGTATTCTATTTCCTGAATGTGATGCTTTGTGAATTACATAAAGGAGCATGGCTAGGTTTAAACATTATTTATAATGTTTAAATATCTAGAATATTTTATTCAGTGTAATTATTTCAAATTTAGCAATCTTTTAAAAATATACCTTATATGTCTTGTATAAGAAATTCTTTGCTCCCTCAAGATCATAAATACTCTATCATTATTTATCAAAGTTTCAGAGTTTTGCTTTTTATATTTAAGTGCTTGTTCCACATGGAATTGACTTTGCCTGGTGTGGTGTAATGTTGGAATCTAATTTTATATTTCCCCCTATGGATAACCCTTAGTACCATTAGTACTATTTTTTATATGATCTTCCCATTACTCAGTGTTGACATATATCAAGCTTTTAAAGCTTGCAAATGTGAGAGAGATTCTGCAGCATCACTGGAGATTGTACAGCATAACTGGGGATCTTGGTACCTCATTCATCTCTACTTTTTTTAAAAAATTTATTTATTTTTAATTTAGGATAATTATTGTATTGGTTAGGATAAATATTGTATTGGTTTCTGCCATAGATAAACATCAATCAGCCATAGGTATACATACGTCTGCTCCCTCTTGAACCTTCTCCTTCCTGCCACTCTTCCCTCCCCTCTAGATTGTCAGAGAGCCCCAGTTGATGTTCCCTGAGTCATACAGCAAATTCCCACTGGCTGTCTGTTTTACATATGGTGGTGTGTATGTTCCTGTGATACTCCCTCCCTTCACCCACCCTCCCCGTCCTCCCTGCCCCTGCCCACACACCTGTGTCCATGGGTCTGTTCTCTATGTTTGCATCTCCATTATTGCCCAGCAAATAGGTTCATCAGCACCATCTTTCTAGACTCTATATAAATACATTGATATACAATATTTGCTTTTCTTTCTGACTCACTTCACTCTGTTTAATAGGCTCAAGGTTCATCCACCTCATTAGAATGGACTCAAATACAATTATTTTATGGCTAAGTAATATTTTATGGCTGAGTTGTATATATGTACCACAGATTCTTTTTCCATTCACCTACTGATAGACATCTAGGTTGCTTCTATGTCCAAGCTATTGTAAATTGTTCTGCAGTGAACATTGGGGTACATGTGTCATTTTCAATTTTGGTTTCCTCAGAGTATATGCCTAGCAGTGGGATTGCTGGGTCATACAGTAGTTTATTCCTAGTCTCTTAAGGAACTTCCATACTCTCATAGTGGCTCTATTAATTTACATTCACACTGACAATGCAGGAGGGTTCTCTTTTCTCCACACTCTCTCCAGCATTTATTGTTTGTGGATTTTTTTTGATGATAGCCATTCTGGCCAGAGTGAGGTGATAACTCATTATAGTTTTGATTTGCATTTCTCTGTATGTCTTCTTTGGAGAAATATGTTTAGTTCTTTTGCCCACTTTTTGATTTGGTTTGTTTGTTTGTTTGTTTTGGGGGGTATCAAGCTGAATGTGCTGCTGCTTGTATATTTTGGAGATTAATCCTTCGTCAGTTATTTTGTTTGCTATTATTTTCCCCCATTCTGAGGGTTTTACCTTGTTTATGATTTCCTTCACTGTGCAAAAGCTTTTAAGTTTAATTAGGCCCCATTCGTTTAGTTTTGTTTTTATTTCCATTACTCTAGGAAGTGGGTCATAGAGGATCTTGCTGTGATCTATGTGTTCTATGTTTTCTTCTAAGAGCCTTTTAGTTTCTAGTCTTACATTTAGGTCTTTAATCCATTTTGAGTTTATCTTTGTGTATGGCATTAGGAAGTGTTCTAATTTCATTCTTTTACATATAGCCTATCCGGTTTTCCTAGCACCACTTATTGAAGAGACTATCTTTTCCCGACTGTATATTCTTGCCTCCTTTGTCAAAGACTAGGTACCCATATGTGCCTGAGTTTATCTCTGTCTTGTTCCGTTGGTCTGTATTTCTGTTTCTGTGTCAGCACCATGCTGTCTTGATGACTGTAACTTTGTAATATAGTCTGAAGCCAAGAGGTTGGTTCCTCCAGCTCCATTCTTCTTTCTCAAGATTGCTTTGGCTATTCAGAATCTTTTGTGTTTCCACATAAACTGAAATTTTTGTACTAGTTCTGTGAAAAATGCAATTGTTTATTTGATAGGGATTGTACTGAATTTGTAGATTGCATTTGGTAGGTTATTCATTTTCATGATATTGATTCTTTCAACCCAGGAACAGGGAATATCCCTTCATCTGTTTATCTCATCTTTGACTTCTTTCACCAGTGTCTTATAGTTTTCTGTAGAGTTATTTTGTCTCTTTAGGAAGGTTTGTCCCTAGGTACTTTATTCTTTTTGTTGCAATTGTAAAAGGGATTGATTCCTTAATTTTTCTTTCTGATTTTTCATTGTTACTATATAGGAATGCAAATGATTTCTGTGTATTGGTTTTGTATCCTGTGACATTACTAACTTCACTGATTAGTCATTTGTGTAGTATCTTTAGGGTTTTCTATGTATAGTATAGTATCACCTACAGTCAGAGTTTTACTTCTTCTTTTGTTAACTGGATTCCTTTTATTTCATTTTCTTCTCTGATTGCCATAGCTAGGACTTCTGAAACTATGTTGCACACTAGTGACCAGAGTGGGCATCCTTGTCTTGTTCCACACTAGAGGGAATGTGTTCAGTTTTTCACCACTGAGAATAATATTTGCTGTGGGTTTGTTGTATATGACCTTATCTCTTTGGTTTTGAATATCACACTCCTTTCATCTGTTTCCTTTTCCCAAATAATTTCAGCTGTGGCTCTTTCTAATGAATTATATCATCAGCTCATTATTTCCTCCTCCTCATCCCCCAGAAATTTGCTGATACATTGATTCATGTACATATTTTATTGATATGACAAATGTGGTCTATTGGAGGAGGGAATGGCAACCCACTTCATGGACAGTATGAAAAGGCAAAAAGATATGATACAGGAAGATAAGCCTCATCAGGTCAGGCATCCAATATGCTACTGGGGAAGATTGAAGAGTAATTGCTAATAGCTTCAGAAAGAATGGAGCTGCTGGGCCAAAGCAGAAATGACAGTTGTGAATGTGTCTAATGGGGAAAGTAAAGTCCTCTGCTGTGAAGAACAATATTGCATAGGAACCCGGAATGTTAAGTTCATGAATCAAGGCTTGGAAGTGGTCAAGCAGGAGATGGCAAGATTGAACATCAACATCTTAGGAATCAGTGAACTAAAATGAATGGGAATGGGTGAATTTAATTCAGCTGACCATTGCATCTACTACTGCAGGCAAGAATTCCTTAGAAGAAATGAAATAGCTCTCATTGTCAACAAAAGAGTTCTGAAATGCAGTACTTAGGTGCAATCTCAAAAGAAGGGCAATGCCAAAAAATATTCAAACTACCATACAATTATACTCATTTCACATGCTAACAAGCTATGTTCAAACATCTTCAAGCTAGACTTCAGCAATTTGTGAACTGAGAACTCCCAGTTGTACAAGCTGTGCTTCTAAGAAGCAGAGGAACCAGAGATCAAATTGCCAATGTTAGCTGGCATCTACTCCTGCTTCATAGACTACACTAAAGTCTTCGATTGTGTGGATCACAACAAACTGTGGAAAATTCTTAAGGAGATGGGAATACCAGACCACCTTATCTGTGTCCTGAGAAACCTCTGTATGGGTCAAGAAGCAATAGTTAGAACTGGATATGGAACCACTGTCTGGTTCAAATTGAGAAAGGAGCACAAGTCTGTGTAGCACCCTGTTCATTTAACTTCTGTGCAGAGTACATCATGCAAAATACCAGACCAGATGAATCACAGCGGGAATCAACACTGGCAAGAGAAACATCAACAATCTCAGATATGCAGATTATTCTACTTTCATGGTAGAAAGTGAAGAGGGACCAAAGAGACTCTGAATGAAAGTGAAAGACAAGAGTAAAAAAAGCTGGCTTAAAACTCAACATTCAAAAGCCTAAGATCATGGTATCCAGTCCCATCTCTTCATAGCAAAGAGATGGGAAGAGGTGGAAGCAGTGACAGATTTTATTTTCTTGGGCTCCAAAATCACTGTGGGCAGTGACTGCAGCCTGAAAATAAAAAACACTTGCTCCTTGGAAGGAAAGGAGCAAACCTAGACAACATATTAAAAAGCAGAGACATCATGTTGCCTACAAAGTTCCATACAGCCAAAGCTATGATTTTTCCAGTAGTCATGTGTGGATGTGAGAGTTGGACCATGAACAAGGCTGAGCCCTGAAGAATTGATGCTTTCCAATTTTGTGGTGCTGAAGACTCATGAGAGTCCCTTCGACTGCAAGAAGATCGAACCAGTTAATTTCAAAGGAAATCAACCCTGAATATTCATTGTAAAGACTGTTGCTGAAAGTGAAGCTTCAATTCTTTGGCCACTTGATATAAAGAGCTAAGTCACTGGAAAAGATTCTGCTGCTGGTAAAGACTGAAGGCAAAAGGAAATAGGGTGGCAAAGGATAAGATGGTTGGGTGGCATCACTGACTCACATGAGTTCCAGCAAATTTGCACATGAGTTTGAGCAAACTCCAGCAGATAGTGGAGAACAGAAGAGCCTGGTGCACTGCAGTTCAAGAGGTTGCAAAACATCAGACATGACTTAGAGATGACTTAGAGACTGAGCAACAAGATTCCTATGCGGGAGTAAGATGTAATACAAAAAGAAATCCCATGTACACTTTTCCTGGTTTCTCCCAATGTAACATCTTACAAAACTATAACACAATAACCTAACTGTTTCTATAATATTTGTCATTTCAAAAATGTTAAATAGATTCATATAGGTTGTAATGTTTTGAAGCTGTCTTTTTTTTTTCCCCACTAGGCACAATTTTCTGGAGATTCATCCTGGTTGTTACATGTATTCATAGTTTCTTGTTTTTATTGCCAAGTAGTATTCTGTGTTAAGAATGTGCCACAGTTTGTTCACAAATCACTCACTGAGGGACAACCATTGAAGAAACTATGAGTGATTTGCAGTTTGAGGTTATCACAGATAAAGCTGCTGTAAATTTGTATTTATGTGTTTCTATGAACACAAGTCTTCATTTCTTCATGATAAAAGCCAAGGAATGCAACTACTGAGTTATATGGTAGCTCCATGATAACTTTTTAAAGAAATTGCTGAACCATTTTTCCAGAGTAACTATACCATTAAAAGGTTTATGAGATCCACTTTCTCTGCATTTTCACCAGCATTTTACGTTTGTCACTATTTCTTATTTTAGCCATTCCCGGAGATGTATAATGATATTGATATAAATTTTAGTTGCATTTCTCTGAACCTCTTTCCAGGTATCTATTTGCAGTCTCTATGTGCTCTTCATTGAAATGTTTCTATATTTTTTGCTTATTTTCTAATTGAATTGTTTGTTTTGTACTGTTTTTATTGTAGTGAGGGTGCAATTTATATGCTACATACTCACTGCTTTCTGGATCTGTGGTTTGAAAATATTTCTCATGGTCTGCAACTTGTCTTTCAATCTTCCTATTAGGCTCTTTCACAGAGAAAATGTTTCTAATTTTGATGCAGTCCAATTTTTTTCATTTTATGAATCATTACCAAATGAATGGTGATAAACATTCTTTGGGTAGAGTATATAGGCTAATGTCATTAGTATTAATATTCTAGAAGTTATATAAAATTCTAAAATTTGCATAGGTTAAAAAAATTTTTTTTATTTTACTTTGCAATACTGTATTGATTTTGCCATACATCAACATGCATCTTATTTTTAAAAATTTTATTTTAAATTTTATTTTTACTTTATTCTAATTTATACTACTGTATAGGTCTTTTTATAATGATATCAATTCTCAAACTACCACACAATTGCACACATCTCACACGCTAGTAAAGTAATGCTCAAAATTCTCCAAGCCAGGCCTCAGCAGTACGAGAACCATGAACTTCCAGATGTTCAAGCTGATCTTAGAAAAGCCAGAGGAACAAGAGATAAAATTGCCATCATCTGCTGGATCATCAAAAAAGCAAGAGAGTTCCAGAAAAACATCTACTTCTGCTTTATTGACTATGCCAAAGCCTTTGACTGTGTGGATCACAATAAACTGTGGAAAATTCTGAAAGAGATGGGAATACCAGACCACCTGACATGACTCTTCAGAAACCTGTATGCAGGTCAGGAAGCAACAGTCAGAAATGGACATGGAACAACAGACTGGTTCTGAGTCAGGAAAGAAGTACATCAAGGCTGTATATTGTCACCCTGCTTATTTAACTTCTATGCAGAGTACATCATGAGAAACACTGGACTGGAAGAAACACAAGCTGGAATCAAGAGATATCAATAACCTCAGATATGCAGATGACACCACCCTTTTGGCAGAAAGTGAAGAACTAAAAAGCCTCTTGATGAAAGTGAAAGAGGAGAGTGAAAAATTTGGCTTAAAGCTCTACATTCAGAAAATGAAGATCATGGCATCTGGTCCCATCACTGGTCCCGGGAGCCAGCATGGGGGATCCCACCCATGACAAGGTCATGCGGAGGAAACCTGACAGGCAAGGTGGATCAGGACTCGAGGGACTCCCTGGACCTGCTCGAGCATCTACCCCAAATCAAAATCTGTCTGTCTATTGTCTACTATATTACGCCTTTCACCAACTTTTCTGACATTAACAGGGGGCTATCCCTGACCACCTTTCTCTGGAGAAAATCAACTTAGAGCTCTAGTTGATAAGTCTCCTGGGCATGAAAAGAGCATTTCAATTCAACCCCCCCTTGTTAGCATTCTAGCTTGCTTGGCAGGTTTATCCAGACTCTTGCAACTATGCATATGATTGTTCACAAACCATGACATGGGAAGCCTAAGCATTCTAAAAATATAGAGCCCTTCGAGGGGTGAAAAAGTTTTATTAAAATAATACTGGTGAAGGGTTTCACTGTTGACCCAATGCTTGCTGCCAAGTTTCCATATCCCTTAAACATTGTATGCCTGGGAGTGCATTAGTAAATATAGTTGGAATGTAAGAAAAACAAGTAGTAGCCTTGGTATTAACCACATCAGACCTTTGAGCTAATAAGTTCTTTTTTGTAACCCACTGCACCTTTGCTCCATGAGAATGTAATTCTATTTAGTACTTTCTGAGGCTGACACAGATTAGAGGTATAAAGAAAAAACACTTCAAGGGAAAACAAGTTTTCTGGTTGATCAATTTTTATCAAAAAAGGGTCATAAAATGTCAACAGGCCTCCAAGGCCAGAAGATAATGTATACAACATAAGACCTTTGTTTATGGGAAAGGTATGCAGAAAAAAATCCTGGTTTCGAAAAGGGCAAAACTACAGGAATGTTTGAGCTGACTCTGCATCTTTCATTTTCTTCTATGTACAAGTCTGGGCATAAAAGCCCCTTTTGAAAATAAAGTTATGGGCCTCGCTCACTGAAGCTTGGTCTCCCAGTGTCATTCTTTCGCCAATGCCATTCATCCTGAGGGTATCCCTGGGCTCTGCTGGGGCTGGACCCCAGCACTTCATGGCAAATAGATGGGGAAACAGTGGAAACAGTGCCAGACTTTTTTTTTTTTGGCTCCAAAACCACTGCAGATCAACTGCAACCATGAAATTAAAAGACACTTACTCCTTGGAAGGAAAGTTACGACCAACCTAGATAACATACTCAAAAGCAGAGACATTACTTTGCCAACAAATGTCCGTCTAGTCAAGGCTATGGTTTTTCCAGTGGTCATGTATGGATGTGAGAGTTGGATTGTGAAGAAAGCTGAGTACTGAAGAATTGATGTTTTGAACTGTGGTGTTGGAGAAGACTCTTGAGCGTCCCTTGGACTGCAAGGAGATNTGTCATCTGCATATCTGAGGTTATTGATATTTCTGCCAGCAATCTTGATTCCAGCTTGTGCTTCCTCCAGCCCAGCATTACTCATGATGTACTCTGCATTTAAGTTAAATAAGCAGGGTGACAATATACTGCCTTGATGTACTCCTTTTCCTATTTGGAACCAGTCTGTTGTTCCATATCCAGGTAATATTCTTAGCTGGTTGCATAATTTTATTTTTCTGAAAGTAGCAAATTGCCCTTCTCGAATGGACTCATGAAAAGTTCAGATTATAGTATAGGTTGTTTGGCCAGGTTACCTAAGATGAAAAGATTTAACATTTAAAAGGTGAGATCTAGATTAGTTACTGTAAACCTGAATTTGATTCCCCTGTCCTTACCATGTGATGTTCCAAAGAAAGAATAATGGTAATATATGTGTTCTCTACCTTATTGCTGACAAAACACTTTTCGTAGCCACTTTTAACTTCAGTCACCCAAACAGCCTGTTTAGGTAGATAGAAAAATCATTTACCTCTGACTTCATCTGTCACATAGCTTCAAAAATACTCCCAGACCACCGTGAATTGTTGTGAGAACTAATTAATTAGAACCAATAATCCTTTCTCACTACCACAGTGGGTTGTGGCACTCTGGTGAGATAATGGTTATGAAAATACAAAGGCATACAGGCTTCTGAGTTATTATTTTGGTAGTAGAAACAGTCAAGTTCCTCCTTGTTAGAGCACATTTAGGAAAAGCTGGAAAAAGATACCGTGAGTGAGCACCAGATCTGTTGCATGGACCTGATGAATGTTCACTGATTGGTTAAGTATCAAATGGCCTAACTGGCACCAGGGTCATCTTAGGTGTGCCACCTGGACAGCCACATAAGGACCCCACCCCCAGAAGGACTCCATAATTGGTTCTGTTTTGTTGATGTGGACTATTTTAAATATCTTTATTGAATTTTTTGCAATATTGCTTCTGTTTTTGTTTTTTGGCCTCAAAGTATTCCGGATCTTAGCTGTCCATCTGGGGATTGAACGTGTACCCCCCTGCACTGGAAGGCGAAATCCTAACCTTTCCAACACTAGGGAAGCTTTACTGTTGCCTTCTAAAGATGCATAACAATGTTATCTTTGATCTGTGTTTTGTAAATGAAATCTGATGAAATAATGATGCAGGTGCATGAACAGTGGAGATGTGCTTGATGGCAGTGTGTGCACATGTGGGCTTAGGTTCACAGGAATGGCATGTTATGTGGGCACAAATAGACCTTTTGTATAGTTTGGCCCACATACGGCCCCAAGGCAGTCAGCCTAGGGAACTGGGTCCAGACTGGTGCTGTGCATGGTGGGTGGCCACAGCTACAGAAGCAGCAGCCCTGGTAGCAGGAGCTGTTGGTGCAGGAGTGAGCAACGACTCCACCCTGGGACACATAATGGGAAATGGGTTTGCCTGTCTGTCCCTGTAGGGTTTACACAAATATGAACTTGACATCCTGAATTCCATGACAAGAACTGCTCTCAGTTAGGCATTAAGCTTTGTCAGTAAATTAGTACAAAATAAAGGTGTGCATGTGGAATGGTAATAGTGTATATATAAAGGAGTTATTAGAATTCTTCTAAGAGTTTAGACTCTCTGCTTTTGAAACTGCTGAAACAGTGCAAAGTAAATACCCACAGGAGGTTTAGACATATAAATTAAATTTAAGCGTCATCCTATTCAACAGAAAAGAACACTGTTTTCATATGCAGCCTTGAATGAACCACTAATTAATGAGGAAGAGAAATTTTAAATTAATTTTCCTTATAATTGAGGGCTTCACACTTCCTCCTNCATATAAATTAAATTTAAGCGTCATCCTATTCAACAGAAAAGAACACTGTTTTCATATGCAGCCTTGAATGAACCACTAATTAATGAGGAAGAGAAATTTTAAATTAATTTTCCTTATAATTGAGGGCTTCACACTTCCTCCTGTACAATGTCCCGAACCCTCACAGTGGCTGACTTTATTTTTATGGGCTCCAAAATCACTGCAGATGGTGACTGCAGCCATGAAATTAAAAGACACTTACTCCTGGGAAGGAAGGTTATGACCAACCTAGATAGCATATTGAAAAGCAGAGACATTACTTTGTCAACAAAGGTCCATCTGGTCAAGGCTATGGTTTTTCCTGTGGTCATGTATGGATGTGAGAGTTGGACTATAAAGAAAACTGAGCACTAAAGAATTGATGCTTTTGAACTGTGGTGTTGGAGAAGACTCTTGAGAGTCCCTTGGACTGCAAGGAGATCCAATCAGTCCATCCTAAAGGAGATTAGTCTTGGGTGTTCATTGGTAGGACTGATGTTGAAGTTGAAACTCCAATACTATGGGCACCTGATGCGAAGAGCTGACTTGTTTGAAAAGACCCTGATGCTGGGAAAGACTGAGGGCAGGAGGAGAAGGAGACAACAGAGGATGAGATGGTTGAATGACATCACCGACTTAATGAACATGAGTTTGGGTAAACTCCAGGAGTTGGTGATGGACAGGGAGGCCTTGCATGCTGCGGTTCATGGAGTCACAAAGAATCGGGCACGACTGACCGACTGAACTGAACTGAACTGATGGGACTGGATGCCCTGATCTTAGTTTTCTTAATGTTTTGTTTTAAGGCAACTTTTTCACTCTCCTCTTTCACTTTCAAGAGGCTCTGTAGTTCTTTGCTTTCTGCCATAAGGGTGGTATCATCTGCATATCTGAGGTTATTCATATTTCTCCTGGCAATCTTGATTCCAGCTTGTGCTTCTTCCAGCCCAGCGTTTATCATGATGTACTCTGCATATTAGTTAAGTAAGCAGAGTGACAGTATACAGCTTTGATGTACTCCTTTCCCTATATGGAACCAGTCCATTTTTCCATGTTCAGTTATAACTGTTGCTTCTTGACCTGCATACAGATTTCTCAGGAGGCAGATAAGGTAGTCTGATATTCCCATCTCTTGAAGAATTTTCCAGTTTGTTGTCATCCACACAGTCAAAGGCTTTGGCATAGTCAATAAAGCAGACGTAGATGTTTTTCTCGAACCCTTTTGCTTTTTTGATGATCCAACAGATGTTGACAATTTGATCTCTGGTTCTTCTACCTCTTCTAAATCCAGCTTGAACATCTGGAAGTTCACGGTTCACATACTGTTGAAGCCTTGCTTGGAGAATTTTGAGCATTACTTTGCTAGCGTGTGAGATGAGTGCATCACCAACTCAATGGACATTAGCTTGAGTAAACTCCAGGAGTTGGTGATGGACAGGGAGAGCTGGCATGCTGCAGTCCATGGGGTCGCAAAGAGTCAGACAGGACAAGCGACTAAACTGAACTGAGATGAGTGCAATTGTGTGGTAGTTTGAACATTCTTTGGGATTAAAGGCCTTTGGGATTAGAATGAAGACTGACCTTTTCCAGTCCTGTGGCCACTGCTAAGTTTTTCAAATTTGCTGGCATATTGAGTATAGCACTTTAACAGCATCATCTTTTAGGATTTAAATAGCTCAACTGGAATTCCATCACCTCCATTAGCTTTGTTCCTAGTCATGCTTCCTAAGGCCCACTTGACTTCACACTTCAGGATGTCTGGCTCTAGGTGAGTGATCACACCATCATGCTTATCTGGTTCATGAAGATATTTTTTGTATAGTTCTTCTGTGTATTCTTGCCACCTCTTAATATCTTCTGCTTCTGTCTGGTCCATACCATTTCTGTCCTTTATTGAGCCCATCTTTGCATGAAATATTCCCTTGGCATCTCGAACATTCTTGAAGTGATCTCTAGTCTTTCCCATTCTATTGTTTTCCTCTGTTTCTTTGGATTGATCACTGAGGAAAGCTTTCTTATCTCTCCTTGCTTCTCTTTGGAACTCTGCATTTAGATGGATATATCTTTCCCTTTCTCCTTTACTTTTATCTTCTCTTCTTTTCACAGCTATTTGTAAGGCCTCCTCAGACAACCATTTTCCCTTTTTGCATTTCTTTTCTTGGGGCAATGGTCTTTATCACTGCCTCCTGTACAATGTCCCGAACCTCCATCCATAGTTCTTCAGGCACTTTATCTATCAGATCTAATCCTTTGAATCTATTTGTCACTTCTGCTGTATAATTGTAAGGGATTTGATTTAGGTTATACCTGAATGGTCTAGTGGTTTTCCCTACCTTCTTCAATTTAAGTCTGGATTTGGCAATAAGGAGTTCATGACCTGAGCCACAGTCAACTCCCAATCTTGTTTTTGCTGACTATATGGAGCTTTTCCATCTTGGGCTGCAGAGAATACAACCAATCTGTTTTCAGTATTGACCATCTGGTGATGTCCATGTGTAGAATCTTCTCTTGTGTTGTGGAAGAGGGTATTTGCTATGGCCAGTGTGTTCTTTTGGCCAGACTCTCTTAGTCTTTGCCCTGTTTCATTTTGTACTCCAAGGCCAAATTTGCGTGTTACTTCACATATCTCTTGACTTCCTACTTTTGCATTCCAGTCCCCTATAATGAATAGGACATCTTTTGGGGTGTTACTTCCAGAAGGTCCTGTAGGTCTTCGTAGAACTGTTCAACTTCAGCTTTTCAGCATTACTGGTCCAAGCATAGATTTGGAAATGAACAGAGATCATTCTGTCGTTTTAGAAATTACACCCAAGTACTGCATTTCGGACTCTTGTTGACTACGAGAGCTACTCTGTTTCTTCTAAGGGATTCTTGCCTACAGTCATAGATATAATGGTCATCTGAGTTAAATTCGCCCATTCTAGTCCATTTTAGTTCACTGATCCCTAAAATTTCAATGTTCACTCTTACCATCTCCTGTTTGACCACTTCCAATTTACCTTGATTCATGGACTTAACATTCCAGGTTCCTGTGCAATGTTGCTCTTGACAGCATCACACTCTACTTCCATCACCAGTCACATCCACAAATGGCCATTGTTTTTGCTTTGGCTCCATTTCTTAATTCATTCTGGAGTTATTTCTCCAGTCTTCTCCAGTAGCATATTGAGCACCTACTGGCCTGGGGAGTTCATCTTTCAGTGTCATAATTTTTTGCCTTGTCATACTGTTCATGGAGTTCTCAAAGCAAGAATACTGAAGTGGTTTGCCATTCCCTTCTCCAGTGGACCACATTTTTTTTAATGGGATAATATATTTTTTTTTTGTGATACTTATATCAGCTATATTTTATTTTACTCTTTGAAAGTAAATTCACCTATTTTTCATTTTTTAAAGATTTTTTATATGGACCATTAAAAAAAGTCTTTATTGAATTTGTTACAATATTGTTTCTGTTTTATGTTTATATATATTTTTCATATACTGATGTTTTTCCTTCTATGAGCTAAACTCCTAGGAATGGGATTTCTGTTTCAAGGATATGAATTCCAGAAATGAAATAGTGGTTCCCACCTCCAGTAGCAAATGGATGAGATTACCATGCCTTGTGACTTTAATTTGCATTTCTTTAACTGCTAGTGAGCATTTTCTCAAATGTTTACCAACCACTTGGATTTGTTCTCCTGTGAATTGTTTGCCTTTATATTATGCTATCTCTCCTTCTATTCCTGTCTCTCATTCTGTTATTTTTGAAAAAATATCTACCCCCCTGGCCAATACTTTGTATTGTCAGTTATTTTAATTTTAGCCTTCTAGTGGATATGAAGTGGTATCTGATTATAGTTTTAGTTTGCTTTTCTCTTATGACTAGTGACATTGAGCACCTTCTCATGTGCTTATATCTTCTCTTGTTAATGTCTTTTGACATTCTTTGGCTGTATGCAAGATTATAGATTTTAAGCCTTCTAGTCTCATAAGTGTTTAAATGATATGTGTATGTAGGTGTATGTGCATATTTAACTAGCCTATCAGTTGTCTATTAAATTTGTTTAGGATATATTTTGTCATTTAAATATCATTTTTTCACTGGGTAATATAAACATAATAAAATAATATGAACATATGATTCAGTGACATTAAGTATGTTACATTGTTATGCAGCCATGATTACTATCCATTTTCAGAACTTTTTCATCATCACAAACTGAAACTCTGTACCCATTAAAAATTATTAAATTTTAAAAATAGTCAAATATGTCAGGTTTTCCTTTTCTAATGTCTGTCCTTCTGATCTTGATTAAAAAGTTTCTTTGTCTGGATTGTATGTGTGAATTCTTAGATTTTTTTGCACTGTTTTTATTGTTTCATTTTTATGTCTAAATATTTAATTCATTTGCAATTTATTTTTATCTGTGGTGTGAGAGAAGGAGCAAACTCCATTGTCTTCCAAGTGGAGTGCCAAATATATGTATCAGTGTATACGTTAAGTAAAGAATCTTTCTCCCATTGAATTATCATCTATCATAAACTATCATAAATACTGGAATCTGTTTCTCAGCAGTTTGTACCCACATCTAGTTGTCTATTTCTAAGCCAGCATTATATTGTTTAGTTACAGCTTAATATTGAAAAAAATCAAATTCCACCTCACCATTGTCCTTCACAATTTTCCTAAATATTCTCAGACATGTGTGTTAATACTATTTTATTTAATTAAAAATATAGAAACCTATTGGGATTCTAATAGTTATTACATTCATTTATATATTGTTTTTAAGAGAACTGACACTTTTATAATATTGTCTACCTATCCAAGAAAACAATATATTCTTCTTTATTTTCAGATTGAATTTTATGCATTTAATAAGATTATTGCTGTTTTTTTTACCTAATTTTTGTACTTGTAATTATGAGTTTATTTCTTAATGTTAATATACACGCTATTGTTGATGAACTATCATCTCTCATTTCCACTTGATTTCCTTTGCTCAACTTAATGTATGTGAGATTCATTCATGTTGTATGTATAAGTAGTTCATTCTTTTGAATGCTGAGTAATATTCTTGTGTATTTAATATACTACAAGTTATTTATCCACTCATCTGTTGATGGACATTTGCCTAATATGAATAAAGCTGCTATAAATGACCTTTTACATGGTTTTTAAAAAATGAATACATGCTTACATTTCTTTTTGATAACTTCCTAGCTGTGGAGTTCCTCCAGCTCTATGTTTAACTGCCCAGCTTTTAGAAAGTGGTTTATACCATTTTAAGCTACCACCAGCAATGTAGAATAATTCCATTTGCTCCACGTCTAGGTCAACATTTCATCCTGCCGGTCTTTTTAATTTTAGCCATCCTAGTGGGTGTGAAGTGGTATCTCATTGTAGTTTTAAATTGCATTTCCACTATGACTAATGCTGTTGAACACCTTTTCATGTACTTATTGGCCATTTGTATGTCTTCCTTGAGTAGTGTCTGTTCAAAATTTTTTACCAATTTTTTTTAAGTTGAGTTTCCTTTTTATTATTGATTTGTTGGAGTTCTTTTGTCAATTCTTTGTCACTTGTATGTACTGAGAATATTTCTACCCACTCTGGGAAAGTTGATTTTCTTAACCATGTACTTTGGAAGAATAGATGTTTATAATTTTCAGTGACTTTCACTTTATCATTTTTTTTTCCTTTAATGCTTTCTTTACTGCCTTTTGTACTCTTATTAAGGAATCTTTATCTACTTCAAAGTCATCAAGATATATACCCATTTTTTTTTCTAGAAGCACTATAGATTTAGCATTTATATTTAGGCCTATGATACATCTCAAGGTAATTTTTTTTTTTTTAATTGCCTCTTAAATTGCCCATTTTTTATTTTTTTTTTCCTTTTAATACTTTATTCTATTTTACAGTACTGTGTTGGTTTTGCCATACATTGACATGAATCATCCACAGGTGTACACGATCTCCCCATGCCAAAGCCCCCTCCCAGCTCCCTTCCCACCCCACCTCCCCGGATCATCCCGTACACCAGCCCCATCCTGTATCCTGCATTGAACATAGACTGGTGCTTCATTTCTTATATGATAGTATACATGTTTCTGTGTCATTCTCCCAA
>SJYW01012936.1:56590-94681 GCA_006410735.1 Raphicerus campestris
GGGGTCGCAAAGAGTCAGACACGACTGAGCAAATTCACTTTCACTTTGCCACATATCAACATGAATCAGTCACAGTAAGCATGTGTCCCCTCATCCTAAAACCCTCTTAGCTCACTCCCCACACCATCCCTCTGGGCTGTCCCAGAGCACAGGCTTTGGGTGTCCTGCTTTAAATGTGCTTTTTAAAAGTTTTTGCCACTCATAGGCAGTTGTGTTTTACTCTGATGCTTTTGTAAAGATGCTTCATCTTTAAGAAGATTCATAGCAAGGACTTCTACACAAATACAGTTTTCTAATAACTTTCAGATCATACTGCTGAACTGGCTAAGAAATTTTAAAATTCTAGTAGAGACTCTGATGGTTCCATAAAACTGTTTACCAAATGTTTGTCTCCTTATAAATATAGAAAGAGAATTCTAGGGTCTTCCTACTCCATTAACATCCAGGTCTGTTTTGTTTTTCAGGCATTAAACCAGCCTTACATTCCCAAAATAAACCCCACTCAATTATGGTACATATATTTTTCTTATGGATCAGTGAATTATATTTGCTAATATTTTGTTAAGGATTTTTATGTCTGTTTGCATGCATATCATTCTATAGTTTTATTTATATTCTCTTTATCTGGTTTTGATATGAAGTTGATATTAAGATATAAATTAAAAATGTTTTCTTTTTCATTTTCTGGAGAGATTGTATAGAATTGGTATGAAATTCCTTTAATCTTTTGGTATAGTCTTCCAATGTAAACAATAGTGACTGTAGATTTCTTTGAGGAAGGTTTCTTTTGTTTTGTGCTGTTATGAACTTAGTTTCTTTAATATGCATAAGGCTTATAACATAGTCCTTTTCATATTGAATGAGTTGTATTAATTTGTGCTATTCAAGAAATTGTCCCATTTTACTTAAATTTTTAAATGTACATATTTGAGTTGTACTTGTAACCTTATACTTTTGCAGTCTGAAGGATATTTAGTAATATATTGTTTCATTTTTTATATTTAATATATGCATGCATGCTTTTGCTTCAGTCACTTCTGGCTGTTTGTGACACTTTGGACTATAGCCTGCCAGGCTCCTCTGTCCATGGGATTCTCCTGGCAAGAATACTGGAATAGGTTGCCATGCTCTGTCTTATTTCTTTTTTTCTTTGTCAATCTTGCTAAATATTTGTCAATTTTACTAACTTTTCAAAGAACATGGATTTGGTCTCATCATCTTTCTTTTTTGTTAAACATTTCAATTCTGTGGATTTCTGCTTGCATATTATTTCTTCTGCTTACTTTGGTTATCGTTTGTTTTTCTTTTTTTAGGTTTTTGAAGTTCAAGCTTAGACTTTTCCTCTTTTCTAATGTACACAGGTAGTGACATAATTTTCCCTATCATTACTACCTTAAGAGTGCTCCACAATTTTGATGTATTGAATTTTTGTTTTCATTTGGTCTACTGTATTTTAAATATCCCCCTAAGACTTTCTCTTTGATATATGGAGTATTTAAAAATCTGTTTTATCATTTCACAAATGCTTTGAGGTTTTCTTGTTTTCTTTATATTACTGATTTCCAGTTTGATTCCATTATGGTTAGAGAACATACTTGAAGTGATTTTTATTTCTTTATTTTTGGTGCTGTTTATTTAATACCCGAGGGTGTTTTATTTTGGCATATGTTCTGTGGCCACTTGAAAATAATGTGCTATTTACTTGTGTGACATATTATGTAAGTATTGGTTAGCTCCAGTGAGTTAGTGTTGTCGAGTATATTTATATCTTTGCTGAGTTTTAGTCCAATTGTTCTAATACTTATTGAGAGAGGGATATTGAAGTTTCCAACTATAAGAGTGAGGACTTTTCCCATATCTTTTTTTAGTTCTATCAATTTCATTTCATTTAGGCTATTTTTTCTCTTTTCTTTTTTTAATTCCTCTATTCTCACCTGCAGTCACCAACCCACTTATTAGCATTTAATATTTTGATCATTCTGACAAGTATGTAGTATTATTGCATGATAGCTTTAATTTGCATTTTCCTAATGACTAATAAAGTTGATCATATATCCTATATTTATTTATACTATACCCCCCTTTGTGTAGTGCCTATTGAAATATCTTATTCAATTTACTCTTAAGTTGTTTGTCTTTTTCTTTTTGGTTGGTATAGTTATTATAGATTTCAGACACTTTTTTGGGTCAATTATGTGTTTTGAAAATAGTTTCTTCCTTATCTATTCTCTTAATGATATTTTTGATAAACATAAATTTTGCCCTTTTTTTTTTGTATCTGCCTGTTTATTCTTTTTTTTTTTTTAACTTGGGAATTCGTGTACACCTGTGGCAGATTCATGTTGATGTATAGCAAAACCAATACAGTATTATAAAATTTTTCTTTTTAATGTATTTCATTTGATTTTTTTAATGGGTAAGATTTTCAGTATATTATCATATGTGGAACGGATTACCAGTCCAGGTTCAATGCATGAGACAGGGTGCTTGGGGCTGGTGCACTGGGATGACCCAGAGGGAGGGGGAACACATGTACACCCATGTGGATTCATGTCAATGTATGGCAAAACTACTACAATATTATAAAATAATTAGCCTCCAATTAAAATAAATAAATTGTATTTTTTTAAAAATGGATGGCCCATGCCATTAGGAGCTTACCTTCAAACTGAGTAAGTGATAATATGCTTGTAAATACTATGATATGTATGTAAGTGCTGCATGGCACTAGGTTTCAGATACTGTATAATGCAAGTAGAAAAACAGGGCTTCCCATATTTCTCTAGTAGTAAAGAACCTGCCTGCCAATGCAGGAGACTAAGAGACCTGGGTTTGATACCTGGATTGGGAAGATGCCCTGGTGAAGGGCATGGAAGCCCACTCCAGTATTCTTGCCTGGAGAATCCCATGGACAGAGGAGTCTGGTGGGCTACAGATTCACAAAGAATCAGACACAAGTTGGTGACTGAACAACAGGGGGAATTCCAGTGTGTTGAGACATGATGCAAGAGATGAGTTTTGAGCTAACACTGAAGAAGTACAAATTTTAGTTTTATACAAAGAAAAGGGAAAATGTTCAGGAATCTTCCAGAAAGCCATGTTAACAGAGCACATAGTATAAGTAAGTGTAGAAAAAGGAGGCAGTTAAGGTAGAGATTAAGCTTGCAGACTCTGGGACCACACTGCTTGATATCAGACTTTTGGTCTGCTATGAGTAGTTTTTCTTTGGGACCTTGGGCAAGTTGTATCACCTTTCTTTGGCTCAGTTTTCTGATGTATAAAATGGGAAGGGAAAAATGATCAACCATTACTTACCTGTTTCAGGATTAAAATTAAATCACCTTTTCAGTTCCATTCAGTTCAGTCGTTCAGTCATGTCTGACTCTTTGCAACCCCGAACTGCAGCATGCCAGGCCTCCCTATCCATTGCCAACTCCCAGAGTTCCCTCAAACTCACATCCATTGAGTCAGTGATGCCATCCAGCCGTCTCATCCTCTGTCGTCCCCTTCTCCTCCTGCCCCCAATCCCTCCCAGCATCAGTCTTTTCCAATGAGTCAACTTTTCACACGAGGTGGCCAAAGTATTGAAGTTTCAGCTTCAACATCAGTCTTTCCAATAAACACCCAGGACTGATCTCCTGTAAGATGGACTGGTTGGATCTCCTTGCAGTCCAAGGGACTCTCAAGAGTCTTTTCCAACATCACAGTTCAAAGGCATCAATTCTTCAGCGCTCAGCTTTCTTCACAGTCCAACTGTCACATCCATACATGACTACTGGAAAAACCATAGCCTTGACTAGACGGACCTTTGTTGGCAAAGTAATGTCTCTGCTTTTTAATATGCTCTCTAGATTGGTCATAATTTTTCTTCCAAAGAGTAAGCTTCTTTTAATTTCATGGCTTCAGTCACCATCTGTAGTGATTTTGGAGCCCCCGAAAATAAAGTCTGACGCTGTTTCCACTGTTTCTCCGTCTATTTCCCATGAAGTGATGGGACCAGATGCCATGATCTTCGTTTTCTGAATGTTGGAGCTTTAAGCCAACTTTTTCACTCCCCTCTTTCACTTTCATCAAGAGGCCTTTTAACTCCTCTTCACTTTCTGCCATAAGGGTGATGTCGTTTGCATATCCAAGGTTATTGATTTCTCCCAGCAATCTTGATTCTAGCTTGTGCTTCCTCCAGCCCAGTATTTCTCATGATGTACTCTGCATAGAAGTTAAATAAGCAGGGTGACAATATACAGCCTTGACATACTCCTTTTCCCATTTGGAACCAGTCTGTTGTTCCATGTCCAGTTCTAACTGTTGCTTCCTGACCTGCATATAGGTTTCTTAAGAGGCAGGTTAGGTGGTCTGGTATTCCCATCTCTTTCAGAATTTTCCACAGTTTATTGTGATCCACATAGTCAAAGGCTTTGGCATAGTCAATAAAGCAGAAATATATGTTGTTCTGGAACTCTCTTGCTTTTTCAATGATCCAGCAGATGTTGGCAATTTGATCTCTGGTTCCTCTGCCTTTTCTAAAACCAGCTTGAACATCTGGAAGTTCACGCTTGCTTTAACTGGTTTTAAACTACATTTTAGTATTGTATATATTAAATTGTCAATAATTGCCTGTTATTATAATTTAAAACAATAATACACTATTATATATTATTACATGCCAGAGACTGTAATGTTCTACATATAATATTTCATTTGGTCTTCAAAGCAACATGATGAGGATGAATACTATACTTAAAATAAGGCCATTAGCCTTGTTGAAGAACTGTATAAGGACAACCTTTATAAAAAAGCCTAGCTACTTATGACGGGCCATTTGAGGGCAAACTTTTGAGTCTAGAATGATAAATCTGAATATATTCCATGCTATGTGCCTAAGGTCTCTCTGGAGGTAACATAGTGATTAATGAAAAGGGTATTTTAGAAAAATTTAATCTAGAAGTATTTTACAAGATAGTCAGAAGTAAAGAGATACTGGAAGGAGGTATGAAAGGTAAGACGTATTTTCAGTAAAGTAAGCCTGACATTTCTAAGACTTTGGGACTAATGAAAAAATAATTTGCTAAAGTTATAGGTATTGTGTGTGACCTGAATTTCCTACCTACACAACAGTATATAGGAGGCCTTTGGCCACATAAGCAAAACTAAATAAAAAATAGAACACTTTTCCAGTGAGGTATTTGATCAATCTCATTCTGCCTGGACTGTTGCAACAAAATACTCAAGTTGTTGTTTATTCCCAAGTTGTGGCCAACTCATTGTGACCCCATGGAGTGTAGCCCACCAGACTCCTCTGTCCGTGGGATTTCCCAGGCAAGGATATGGGTTGCCATTTCCTCCTGCAGGGGATCTCCCTGACCCAGGGATGGAACCTGTGTTGCCTGCATTGTTGGGTGCATTCTTTGTAACTGAGCCATCTGGGAAGTCCAAAATACAATAGACTGGATGCTTAAACAACAAAAGTTTATCTTTTCCTAGCTCTAGAGGCAAAAGTGCAAGAGCAAGATGTTGGCTGTTTCAGCTCCTGGTGAGAGCTGTCTTCTTGCCTTGCAGGTAGCCACTTTCTCACTATGCCCACGTGCATCAAGGAGACAAAGCTCTCCTGTCCTTTCCTCCTCTTGCAGGAACACCAGTTCTATTGCATTTGAACCTCATCTCCATAACCTCATTTAATTTTCATTACCTCTTTATAAGCTCAAATACAGTCACATTAGGATTCAAGCTTTAACATATAGATTCTGGGGAAATGCAATTCAGTCTACAGCAGTCATGATAACTTGGGGACCATTTACATGAAGTCTTGAGGAGCCTCAAAGAAGAAAGAGTAAGTTAAACGTCTAAGGTTGGCAGGCTGCTCTTAAGTTACCATTTGTACCTGATGGGGAAGACCTTTCCTAATATATAGGGAAAATCAAAGTATTGAGGCAATGGTCAGAATTAGAGCAAAGAAACAACTGCTTCTAATTGTTTTCCGACCCAGGTCCCTTAGAGTTTCCTTCTAAGTTGTTTATGAGAGAAAATATGATGAAAACAAATTTGAGAGCTCTGTTATTAAATGAATAAAAGGAAATATTATTTTAAGGTAATATATGAGTTTGACATTCATAATAATAATCATAACAACTATATGT
Source organism: Raphicerus campestris (assembly GCA_006410735.1). Taxonomy (NCBI): domain Eukaryota; kingdom Metazoa; phylum Chordata; class Mammalia; order Artiodactyla; family Bovidae; genus Raphicerus; species Raphicerus campestris. The sequence goes on from SJYW01012936.1 coordinate 62,725, forward strand.
AACAGTATTTGCTAGGAAGAGCCATAGTATTATATTATCTCAGTTAATTTTTATAATCTTGGGAGATTATATATATAATACATATTTAACATAATATATATATATAATACATATATAACACATATATAATCTCCTAATATTATACATATAAAATGTATATATATATAAGTGTGTGTGTGTGTATATATATATACATATATATCAAAGTCCCAAAGTCCCAAATCACAGACTTGAGAGAAGTCAGTAATATAATTTGCTGAGGTCAAATGGCAAATAATGGAGTAAATTTACTCCTAGGTATGTTTGATATACTTGGTGTGAATCCTTGTGCTGTGTTCAAGGGTCAGAGTACTTAGGGCAAGGGAGAGCATTGCCTCCATTCAAGAGTGTAATGATTAGAATGGATGGGACAAGAAGGACCTACAATAGTACCAATGCTGTCAACTGTTTATCAGATCGGAGGCTACCATTAGGGTCCATGACAAGTCCAAATGTTATTTCTTGGGAACAAATATTCTAAATGGAAAAGAAATGGTAAGGACATACTGACATTTCAGCACCAAAAATATGGCTCAATAGTCCATTTTAAATCAGAGGAAAGAAACTCCTTAGATGAATATTCACAAATATGATAAGCATGAGAGTGGTTCTGCAAATCTCTTGTGTCCTGAGGCAACTTCAGTTCAGTTCAGTTCAGTCACTCAGTCATGTCCAACTCTTCACAACCCCATGAATCGCAGCCCTCCAGGCCTCCCTGTCCATCACCAACTCCCGGAGTCCATCAAAACCCATGTCCATTGAGTTGGTGATGACATCCAACCATCTCATCCTCTGTCGTCCCCTTCTTCTCCTGCCCTCAGTCTTTCCCAGAATCAGGGTTCTTTCGAATGACTCAGCTCTTTGCATCAGGTGGCCAAAGTATTGGAGTTTCAGCTTCAAAATCAGTTCTACTAATGAACACCCAGGACTGATCTCCTTTAGGACAGACTGGTTGGGTTTCCTTGCAGTCCAAGGGACTCTCAAGAGTCTTCTCCAACACCACAGTTCAAAAGCATCAATTCTTTGGTGCTCAGCTTTCTTTATAGTCCAACTCTCACATCCATACATGACTACTAGAAAAACCATATCCTTGACTAGATGGACATTTGTTTTGCAAAGTAATGTCTCTGCTTTTTAATATGCTATCTAGGTTGATCATAACTTTCCTTCCAAGGAGTAAGCGTCTTTTAATTTCATGGCTCAATTACCATCTGCAATGATTTTGGAGCCCCCACAATAAAGTCAGCCATTGTTTCCACTGTTTCCTCATCTATTTCCCATAAAGTGATGGGACCAGATGCCATGACCTTCATTTTCTGAATGTTGAGCTTTAAGCCAACTTTTTCACTCTCCTCTTTCACTTTCATCAAGAGGCTCTTTAGTTCTTCACTTTCTGCCATAAGGGTGATGTCATCTGCATATCTGAGGTTATTGATATTTCTCCTGGGAATCTTGATTCCAGCTTGTGCTTCCTCCAGCCCAGCGTTTCTCATGATGTACTCTACATATAAGTTAAATAAGCAGGGTGACAGTATACAGCCTTGATGTACTCCTTTCCCAACTTGGAATCAGTCTATTGTTCCATGTCCAATTCTGACTGTTGCTTCCTGACCTGCATACAGGTTTCTCAAGAGTCAGGTCAGGTTATCTGATGTTCCCATCTCAGACCTTTCCACAGTTTATTGTGATCCACATAGTCAAAGGCTTTGGTATAGTCAATAAAGCAGAAATATATGTTTTTCTGGAACTCTCTTGCTTTTTCCATGATCCAGCGGATGTTGGCAATTTGGGCTCTGGTTCCTCTGCCTTTTCTAAAACCAGCTTGAATGTCTGGAAGTTCACGGTTCACGTATCGCTGAAGCCTGGCTTGGAGAATTTTGAGCATTACTTTACTAGTGTGTGAGATGAGTGCCATTGTCTGATAGTTGAGCATTCTTTGGCATTGCCTTTCTTTGGGATTGGAATCCAGTGCTGTGGCCATTGCTGAGTTCTCAAAATTTTGCTGGCCTGAGGCAGGAGTGATTATGAATCCTTGACCTTGGGACTTCCCTGTTAGTCTAGTAAGACTCCATCTTCCAATGCATGGGTGTGGGTTCAATTCCTGATTGAGAACTAAGATCTCACATGCTACATGGTGCAGCCAAAAAAATACTTCCTTGTGCTTGATATATGTTTCTTATATTTCAGATAGATTTTAGTCAGTCTATGAATTCATGTATAACTGAAACAAACATGTGGAGATTAAACAGCATGCTACTGGGGACCAATGGGTCAATGAAGAAATCAAAGAAAAAAGTCTAAAAATACCCAGAGAAACAATGGAAATGAAAATACAACCTTCCAAGACATATAGATTGCAGCAAAACGTTTTAAGAGAGAAGTTGGTCACAGTACAGTCCTAGCTACAGAAAAGAAAATTTCAAATAAATAATCTAACATTTCACCTAAAAACATGGAGAAAGAAGAGCAAACAAGCTCCACAGTTTAAAAAATAAAGGAGATAAAGCTCACAGTGGATATAAATGAAATAGAAACATCCTCCAAAAAATAAAAGATCAATAAAACTAAGTGCAGGTTCTGTGAAAACATAAACCAAATTGACAAAATATTAGCCAGATTCTCCAAGAAAGGGAGCTAAAGCTCAAATAAATAAAAGTAGAAATTTAAAAAAATGTTATAACTGCTATCAGAAATACAAAGGATCTTAAGATCCAGGCTTTAAAAATGATACACCAATGAATTAGATGACCTAGAAAAAATGGATAAATTCCTAGAAGCATGCTATCATCCATAGCAATCATGAAAAAATAGTAAATCTGAATAGGCTGATTACTAATTAGGAGATTGAATGAGTAACCAAAACTTCCACCCCCAAATAAAATTCTAGGACAAGATGGCTTCCCTGGTAAATTCTACCAAACATACAAAAAGAGTTAACACCCTTCTCAAACTCTTCAAAAAAATGGAATAGGAAGTGAAATTTTCAAACTCACTTAGACTTATCCTGATACCAAAACAATACAAAAAAAAATCCATAAAAGAGAAAGTTATAGTCAATATTCCCATGACATAGATGTAAAAATGATCAGTAAGTTCAGTCACTCAGTCATGTGTGACTCTGCAACCCCATGGACTGCAGCACGCCTGTCCATCACCAACTCCTGGAGCTGCTAAAACTCATGACCATTGAGTCAGTGAAGCCACCCAACCATCTCATCTTCTGTCGTCCCCTTTTCCTTCCACCTTCAATCTTTCCCAACATCAGGGTCTTTTTCAATGAGTCGGTTCTTTGCATTAGGTGGCCAAAGTATTGGAGTTTCAGCTTCAACATCAGTCCTTCCAGTGAATATTTAGGACTGATTTCCTTTAGGATGGATTACTTGGCTCTCCTTGTAGTTCAAGGGACACTTAAGACTCTTCTCCAACACCACAGTTGAAAAGCATCAACTCTGGTGCTCAGCTTTCTTTATACTCCAACTCTCAACATCCATACATTACTGATAGAAAAACTACAGCTTTGACTAGATGGACCTTTGTTGGCAAAGTAATGTCTCTGCTTTTTAAAAAAATTAATTTATTTTTATTGAAGGATAAATGCTTTATAGAATTTTGCTGTTTTCTGTCAAACCTCAACATGAATCAGCCATAGGTATGCACATATCCCCTCCCTTTTGAAACTTCCCCCATCTCCCTCCCCACCCCACCACTCTAGGTTGATACAGAGCTGATGTTTGAGTTTCCTGAGCCACACAGCAAATTCCCCTTGGTTATCTATTTTACATATGGCAATGTAAGTTCCCATGTTACTCTTTCATACACCTCACCCTCTCCTCCCCTCTCCCCATGTTGATAAGTCTATTCTCTATGTCTGTTTCTCCATTGTTGCCCTGTAAATAAATGCTTCATACCATTTTTCTATATTCCATATATATGTGTTCAAATATGGTTTTTATCCTCCTCTCTCTGATCACTTCACTTTGTATAATAGGTTCTAAGTTCACCCAACTCATTAGAACTGACTCAGTGCTGTCTAGGTTGGTCATAGCTTTTCTTCCAAAGAGCAAGTGTCTTTTAATTTCATGGCTGCAGTCACCATCTGCAGTGATTTTGGAGTACAGAAAAATAAAGTCCATTACTGTTTCCATTGTTTCCCCATCTATTTGCCATGAAAGGATGGGACAAGATGCCATGATCTTCTTTTTTTGAATGCTGAGTTTTAAGTCAACTCTTTAGCTCTCCTCTTTCACTTTCATCAAGAAGCTCCTTAGTTGTTCTTCACTTTCGGCCATAGCATGGTGTCATCTGCATATCTGAGGTTACTGATATTTCTCCTGGCAATCTTGATTCCAACTTTGCTTTCATCCAACCCAGCATTTTGCATGAGGTACTCTGCATATAATTTAAATAAGCAGAGTGACAATATACAGCCTTGACATACTCCTTTCCCGATTTGGAACCAGTCTGTTGTCTCGTGTCCAGTTCTGTTTCTTCTTAACCTCTTTACAGGTTTCTCAGGAGGCAGATCAGATAGCCTGGCATTCCTATCCCTTGAAGTTTTCCAGTTTGTGGTGATCCACACAGTCAAAGGCTTTAGCGTAGTCAATAAAGCAGAAGTAGATGTTTTTCTGGAACTCTCTTGCTTTTTCGATGATCCAGCGGATGCTGAAAATTTGATCTTTGGTTCCTCTGCCTTTTCTAAATCCAGTTTGAACATCTGGAAGTTCATGATTCACATACTGTTGAAGCCTTGCTTGGAGAAGTTTGAGCATTACTTTGCTAGTGTGTGAGATAAGTGCAATTGTGCAGTAGTTTGAATCTTCTTTGGCATTGCCTTTCTTTGGGATTGGAATAAAAACTGACCTTTTCCAGTCCTGGGGCCTCTACTGAGTTTTTCAAATTTGCTGGCATATTGAGTGCAACACTTTTACAGCATCATATTTTAGTGTTTAAAATAGCTCAACTGGAATTCCATTACCTCCACTAGCTTTGTTCATGGTGATGCTTCCTAAGGCCCACTTAACTTCAAAGGATGTCTGGCTCTAGGTGAGTGATCAGAACATCATGGTTATCTGGGTCATTAAGAGCTTTTTTGTATAGTTCTTCTGTGCATTCTTGTCACTTCTTCTTAATATCTTCTGCTTCTGTTAGGTCCATACCATTTCTGTCCTTTATTGAGTCCATCTTTGCATAAAATATTCCCTTGGTATCTCTAATTTTCTTGAGATCTCTAGTCTTTCCCACGAAGAAGACAATGGCACTCCACTCCAGCCCTCTTGCCTGGAAAATCCCATGGACAGAGGAGCCTGGTAGACCAAAGTCCATGGGGTCGCTAAGAGTTGGACACAACTGAGCGACTTCACTTTCACGTTTCACTTTCATGCATTGGAGAAGGAAATGGCAACCCACTTCAGTGGGTTGGAGAATCCTAGGGATGGGAGAGCCTCATGGGCTGCCGTCTATGGGGTCGCACAGAGTTGGACACGACTGAAGAGACTTAGTAGCAGTAGTAATAGTCTTTCCCATTTTATTTTTTTCTTCTGTTTCTTTGCATTTATAACTGAGGAAGACTTTCCTATCTCTCCTTGCTATTCTTTGGAACTCTGCATTCAAATAGGTATATCTTTCCTTTTCTTCTTTTTGTTTAGCTTCTCTTCATTACTTAGCTATTTGTAAGGCCTCCTCATTTTGCCTCTTTTCATTTCTTTTCCTTGGGGATGGTCTTGATCATTGCCTCCTGTATAATATCACAAACCTCTGTCTGTAGTTCTTCAGGCAGTCTATCTATCAGATCTAACCCCTTGAATCTATTTGTCACTTCCACTGTATAATCATGAGGGATTTGATTTAGGTCATACCTGAAAGATTTAGTGGTTTTCCCTGTTTTCTTCAATTTAAGTCAAATTTGGCAATAAGGCGTTTATGATCTGAGCCACAGTCAGGTCCCAGTGTTGTTTTTGCTGACTGTATAGAGCTTCTCCATCTTTGGCTTCAATAACATAATCAGTCTGATTTCTGTATTGACCATCTGATGATGTCCATGTGTAGAGTCTTCTCTTGTGTTATTGGAAGTATATTAGTAATATTATACTACTAACATACAGAATATATTAGTAAATCAAATTCAGCAATGTCTTAAAAGGATTGTACAGCATGATTAAGTTGGATTTATCCCAGGAATGCAAGGATGTTTCAGTGTCTGTAAATTAATCAATGTGATATATCGCTTAACAAATTGAAGTTTTAAAAGTCACATGACCATCTCAGTTGTTGTGGGAAAAGATTTTGACAATTTCAATATACATTTATAATAAAATTCAGTAGAGTGTATATAGATGAAAGGTATCTCAATGCAGTAAAAATCTTATTGACAAACCCACAACTAACATCATACTCCACAACAAATAGCTAAAAGTGTTTTTCTGAAATGATAAATGCCCAGAAGATAAGAATGCCCACTGCTGCCATTGATATTGGATGTTCTAGCCACAATAATTAGGCAAGGAAAAGAAATAAGTGCTTCCAAATTGGAAAGGAGAAAGTAAATCTGTTACTTTTTGCAAGATGATTTGATAATATATGCAGGACTCTACTGAAAAACTATTAGAACTAATAAATGAATGTTGCAAAAAAATCAATATACAGAAATATGTTGTGCTTCTATATACTAATAAAAAATCTGATAGACTTATTAAGAAAAGAATCCTTTTTACAACGGTAACAAAAAGAGCAAAATACCCAGGAATAAGTTTAACTAAAGAGATGAAAAACCTGTTTTCTGAAATCTGTTAGGTATTGATGAAAGATATTAGAAAAGACAGAAAAGGAAAGATACTCTGTGCTCGTGGATTAAATAATATCGTTAAAATGTCCATGCTATCCTACCTAAGCAATCTACAAAACCTCAATGCAATACCTATCAAAATTCCCATAGAGTTTTTCTCAGAACTGGAAAAAATTAATTATAAAATTTTTATGGATGGAGAAGGAAATGGCAACCCACTCCAACAGTCTTGCCTTTGAAATCCCATGGACAGAGGAGTTTAGTGGGCTACTGTGCCTGGGGTTGCAGATGAGTTAGACACAACTTAGTGAGCCACAGGGCATTTTTGAGGGGAGGAAACAGGCCCAGAAAAGTTGAGGCACAACTATGCCTGAGGGACTCCAGCGCTCAGGCTTCTTGATCTTGCCTCTTTCACCAGATATTCATATGGAAAGCTAGAATCTAAACTATGCCTTAGGGCTTCCCTGGTGGCTCACTGGTAAAGAGCCCACCTGTCAATACAAGAGATGCGGGGTCAGTCCCTGGTCTGGGAAGACCCTGCATGCCACCTAGCAACTAAGCGCATGCGCTACGACTACCGCGCCTGTGCTCTAGAGTCCAGGAGCAGCAACCGCCGACGCGCATGCTGCAGCGACTACAGCCTGCGCTGCAGCGAAAGCAGCCACTGCAATAAGTCCATGGCCCACAGCTAGAGAGAAGCCCTTGATACTTGCTCACTGCGACTAGAGAAAAGCCCGCACAGCGCCAGAAACTCGGCATAGCAAAAATAAACAAGTAAAATTTTTAAAAAATATTTATGGAACCACAAAAGGCCCCAAATAGCCAATGTTGAGAAAGAGAATCAAGTTTTGACGTATTTTGCTCCCTAATTTCACGTATACTACAAAGCTATCTTAATGGGAGCTGTGTCATATTGACCTAAAAACAGATGCACACTCAATGAAATAGAATAGGAATCCCAGAAATAAACACATATGTGTGGTTAATTAACTTAGACAAAGGAGCCAAGGATATACAATGGGGAAAGGACAATTTCTTCATTAACTGGTGCTAGGAAAACTGGACAGGTAAATAAATATAAAGAAATTAGATGACTGTCTTATACTGCACACAAAAATTAACTCAAAATGAAATAATTTCAATGTAAGACTTGAAAGCATGAAACTCCTAGAAGTTAGGCAATTAGCTCCTGGATATTGGTCCTGATGTGGAATTTTTGGATCTGAACCCGAAAGCTAAGGCAATAAAATCAAAAATTAAAAAGTAGAATTATATCAAACTAAAAAAAAGCAAAACAAAACAAGACTCCATAGCACAGGAAGACCTTAACAAAGTAAAAAGACAATGTACTGAATGGGAGATAATATTTGCAAATCATAAATGTGATAAGGAGTTAGTATCCAAAATATATAAAGATTTCAGACAACTCAATGAAAAATAATTTGATTTTTAAATGGGCAGGAGTTCTGAAAAGATATTTTTCCAAAAAAAGGCATTAAAATGGCCAGCAAGTACATGAAAAGATGTCCAACATCACTAATTATCAGGGAAATACAATGCAGCTATTCCACTTCTGAGTATTTATCCAAAGAACAAAAACCTTAATTCAGAAAGCTACATGCTCCACTATGTTCACTGTGGCATTGTTTAAAATAGTCAAGATATGGAACCAACCTCAAGTGCCCATCAGCAGAAGAATGGATAATGACGTGTTGTATATGTACGAGAGAATATTACTTAACCATAGAAAAGAAGGAAATCTTGTGATTTATAATATCATAGATGCACCACAAAGATACTAAACTAAGTGAAATAAGTCAGAGGAAGGCAAATATCACATGATACCACTGGCATGTGTAAATATATTTTAAAAGCACAGCAAAACGAAACTCACAGAGAACAGAGAGGAAGGGTGTTGGGGGATGGGCAAGTGGGTAAAGGGGGTCAATATCATGGTGATGGATGGCAACTGTATATATTGTGGTAATCATTTTTAGTGTGTACACAAAAATAGAATTCTTATGATATATAAACTTTTACGTATATATATATGTATATATATAGAAAGAGAGAGAGAGACTATTATTTGTTGACAAAATAAGTTAATTGAAAATCTAAAAATCTTGTTTTTCCCACTTAATGACTTTCAGGTCAAAAAATATCCCTTCAGACTTCTTGCAGGATTGAAGGTCATTGTACTTCATTCAGAAAATGAATCATGGGATTTCCTTTTTTATTCTGAGTTAATGTAATTGTTCAGAACTACATATTGTGGGTAAAATTTTTACATGATATGCTAAAAATCACATAGTTTCAAATTATCTCAAATTTGCCTTATATAATGAATTATATTTATTTACATACATACGTATATAGGATACAGTGTATAAAAAAATAATGAAGCATCTCACATATTTTCTGAACTGTCTCAGGACCTAATTCTATGAACAACACAGTGAAAATACTCTGTGCAAAAAATAATTTGCCTTGTAATAAAGTTGCTTTGGGGGCATCTTTCTCAACTGATAGAACTGTAGTCTGTTGCCTGTCAAGATATGGACTTTTTTCAAAGTGTTAAAAAAAAACAAACCAAAAACCTGCGTTGATACCAACTCTCTCTCAGAGCTGCCTAGCAAGCAGAAAAGGTCACACAAGTTATGGTGGAGAATTCGTGTTTCTAATTTGGTGTCTGAAGCTGAGAGGACAAATTAATGTTATGACAAAGTGAGACTTTCCAGCCCTCTGGTGAGAACTGTTAATGCTGATGTATAGGTTGTAGTGGAGTAATAAACCATGCACAGACCTGCACACTGCAGTTAGGCAGAATGGAAAGGTTGCAGAGAAAAACATCTGCTGAGAGGTTGGACTTTCTGCTTGGAAAAAACCTGGCTTTTATTTGAGATGAAATTTTTCCTTTGTTTCCATCATTAAAGCTACTACCAAACCTTAAAGATTCATGTGAAATACCCAGTCATATTTCTAAAGCTGATGAAATATGTAAGTATTGTATTAGTTAACATTAAAAAATATTTTGATATTTCATAACGACACATTACTTTTAGTAACTGACATTGCTAAAAAGAATACACTATTGCATTCATTCAAAACATTTCTTCATAAGAAATAAACTCTATGTATATTATGGAATAAAAATTCTGTAAAGCATTTTAATACACAATCATAGAGGACACTGAATGGCATTATTAAGACGAATGTTATGTTTCTTAAAACCAAGATACTTGTTAAATTCCATGCACTTTTTTGGGTTGTTTTTTGGGTGTTGTTGTTTGCTAGTCAGAGAGAGAAGAATCATGGTGAGCTAGGAAAAACAAATCAAAATGTGCTAAAAACATAACACAAACTGAATTAAGGTAAACATTTTTGAGTACCTGAAGAAAGCAATTTAAAGAAGTACTAAATATTAAAAGCCACAGGGAGTTTTTAGGTACCAACTGTGCAATTATTTCATTTCCATTGATTGAGGAAAAGGCATCTGACTTTGACTTTCAAAGAGAGATTTTTCAAAGTAAAATTATTAAGACAGACTTCTAGGGAAAAAAGGATAGTTTACTAATAATAGAAATACAAACTGTGTAACTAGAATTATACTTTTGAGTTATTTGATGAAGAATGAAAAATGCCCTGAGTTTTGCTGTATCATAGTCCTTCAATTAGATGTTCTACAATAGAATCTATTATATTACCTGGGTATGTTAGTCATTAGCACCATTCACTACTCCCCCTCCATTTCTGTTTCTTTAATATATAACACAGAATTGCATTCTCGCACCCTTGAGAAGTCTGGCATGACCTCAAGGCTAGGACTAGGGTGAGGTAAGTGAGGCACTTGCTTCTGATACAAAATTTAAGGAGAGATGCCAGATAAATTCAGTAAGCAAAAGAAATAATATTTTAAGGCAATATTTTCAAGAATCAGAATTAACAAAAAATCCAAGATGCTAAAAATATCAAAATGTAAGTAAAGTAGGATAGTATTACTCACCTTTCCTTTTGCAATAGAGCTTTGTATGGCTATGTGATGATGGAGGAATGAATTGCATCTAATCATAATATGTGAATTTGAAGACATACTCATTGGGGACAATCAATTGTGAGCTATGCACATAGAACAAAACTTATTTATAAGGTGGAATGACACTCTCAGTCAAACTTATAATACCAAAACATCCAGTTTTATTAAATTATAACTCAATGGGCATTCCTTGGATCATTATTGCTCTATCATAAAACTCTATCTGGAAAGAGCTTCACAAAGGAAATATTATATTTACTTAAGAAGCAGGAAATTCTTCTCATGTACAAATACAGCCAGGCAGCTGTGTTTTCTGACTTTATTGATTTATTTTATAAATTAATAAACTCGTATCCTCATGTTCAGTGAAAGCTTTTCTAACTATTAGTATATAAAAGAAGTACAGGGAAAAGTCCTTGCCTTAACAGGACAATATCATTGGCAAGATGATATTCAATGTCCTTTTCCAGAAAAACTGAGTCACAAAAGTCTAATAAGTATTTGTTTAGAATTCAAACTTCATTCTCCCCTGGAAACACAATTGGTTGTTTCCTGAAGCTATATTTTAAACACCACTAAACTAAATAGGTTAGCAAGAGAAATTTCTAGCATACACTCACACTTGATTCTTCTCTCCCTTCTGAGCACTAGAACACTAGATATCTCACTCCCTTCAAATAATGTGAAACCATATGTCTGGTTTAGATACATAAAATGTTAGCAGAAGTGATATTACAATAGTAGTGGGTTCTCATGTAAAACACATTCACCGTTTACATTATCTGAAGGATGAAGATTCTGCAGATAAGAAAGGAGTGTGCAGAAAAAGACCTCCATGGACCATGGAGTTTTCTTGGTCAAATTACTAAAATTAATCCCTAGAGAGTGGGTGGTAAGATGGTACCCTACACATAAAAGCAGGCTGGAGTTTAGAAGCTAGAAACTCAGACAAGTCCCCTACAAAGTTATATCAACCCTATGGAGTTGGCATAATTGATTCAAGACTAAATGTAAAGTGGGACAGAACTTGCAGGTGGAGGTAGCAAATTTGGGGGGAGAAGCATCAGAAATATGTGCTATGAAAGTCATATTATGTTTATGTGTTTTTAATTACTAGGCTTATTATTTTTTTTAAGTTAGCAGCTAGGTAAATGTTTAGAAAGTTCTAATCTAGTTTACTTGCCCTAACTGGAGTCAGAAGAAAGATGCATGCTGATATTTAGGCTACATTGTTAAAAGAAGGGGGTGCATCCTGGTCTGTGTTAGGCATCATTTTGTTGTCTGGGATAACTAAAGAAAGAAACAGTAAAACTCAATAACTGAAAACTATATCAGAAGACTATCCTTTGAAGATAAACGTTGGAGGCGTTGCATCCTGTTCGTGCCTGTGTGTGTGTATTAGTCACTCAGTCGTGTCTGACTCTTTGCTACCCCGTCAGTCTCCTCCGTCCATGGAATTCTCCAGGCAAGAATACTGGGGTGGGTGGCCATTCTCTCTTACAGAGGATCTTCCCAACCCAGAGACTGAACCCAGGTCTCCTACACTGCAGACAGATTCTTCATCATCTGAGCCACTGGCAAAGCCCACATTCTGTTTTAGAGAATGATTCTGTTGCCCAATTAGACATCTACAGTTGAGGAGAAAACTGAGTTAGTGCAGACTCCAAGAACTTAATCCCAAATGACAAGAAGAATAATCGCAGCTTTACCAGCTCAGACAATCAGAGGACATTAAATGGAAGAGGGGGAGCTCTTATTTGAATACATTAGGCTTGAAAGGATGATGAAATAACACTGGGTGCTGATCGGGTGCCAGGCTTGCTTGTGCTGTGTGCCTGGGTTTCCTTCACGAATTCTGGTTGGAAAATGGGAATGAAGTTGAAATGATGATGGTAGTTAATAACATGTGCACTGTACCGTGGTGGGACGGAGGAGAAAGTAGATCAGTAACTGTGAGAACCCCACATGCTTTGTTGAGAATATAATATCTGAGTTTTATCTATGATGATGAGTGGGCATTTGCCAGGGAAAGTAGCAGGGAAGAAGGAAAGAACAAGCTATCCAAATAGAAGGAACAGCATGGCTCAAAGTGTATGAAGTCACGTGGTATGTTGGGCAAACCAAAACAGTAGGACTAGCTTGGTAGGGACTGAGAAGAAGAAAAGAAATACTGAAAGGTAACTTTGGAGAACATGATTTGCAATATCCTAAAGACTGGATAGCATCACAGACTTGATGGACGTGAGTCTGAGTGAACTCCGAGAGATGGTGATGAACAGGGAGGCCTGGCGTGCTGCGATTCATGGGGTTGCAAAGAGTCGGACACGACTGAGAGACTGAACTGAACTGAAAGACTGTCTGGGCCATGAAACAATTTGGATTTTATTCTGTAAGCACTGTGGAGCNATTTTAAAAGCACAGCAAAACGAAACTCACAGAGAACAGAGAGGAAGGGTGTTGGGGGATGGGCAAGTGGGTAAAGGGGGTCAATATCATGGTGATGGATGGCAACTGTATATATTGTGGTAATCATTTTTAGTGTGTACACAAAAATAGAATTCTTATGATATATAAACTTTTACGTATATATATATGTATATATATAGAAAGAGAGAGAGAGACTATTATTTGTTGACAAAATAAGTTAATTGAAAATCTAAAAATCTTGTTTTTCCCACTTAATGACTTTCAGGTCAAAAAATATCCCTTCAGACTTCTTGCAGGATTGAAGGTCATTGTACTTCATTCAGAAAATGAATCATGGGATAGAAATTATTTCCTTTTTTATTCTGAGTTAATGTAATTGTTCAGAACTACATATTGTGGGTAAAATTTTTACATGATATGCTAAAAATCACATAGTTTCAAATTATCTCAAATTTGCCTTATATAATGAATTATATTTATTTACATACATACGTATATAGGATACAGTGTATAAAAAAATAATGAAGCATCTCACATATTTTCTGAACTGTCTCAGGACCTAATTCTATGAACAACACAGTGAAAATACTCTGTGCAAAAAATAATTTGCCTTGTAATAAAGTTGCTTTGGGGGCATCTTTCTCAACTGATAGAACTGTAGTCTGTTGCCTGTCAAGATATGGACTTTTTTCAAAGTGTTAAAAAAAAACAAACCAAAAACCTGCGTTGATACCAACTCTCTCTCAGAGCTGCCTAGCAAGCAGAAAAGGTCACACAAGTTATGGTGGAGAATTCGTGTTTCTAATTTGGTGTCTGAAGCTGAGAGGACAAATTAATGTTATGACAAAGTGAGACTTTCCAGCCCTCTGGTGAGAACTGTTAATGCTGATGTATAGGTTGTAGTGGAGTAATAAACCATGCACAGACCTGCACACTGCAGTTAGGCAGAATGGAAAGGTTGCAGAGAAAAACATCTGCTGAGAGGTTGGACTTTCTGCTTGGAAAAAACCTGGCTTTTATTTGAGATGAAATTTTTCCTTTGTTTCCATCATTAAAGCTACTACCAAACCTTAAAGATTCATGTGAAATACCCAGTCATATTTCTAAAGCTGATGAAATATGTAAGTATTGTATTAGTTAACATTAAAAAATATTTTGATATTTCATAACGACACATTACTTTTAGTAACTGACATTGCTAAAAAGAATACACTATTGCATTCATTCAAAACATTTCTTCATAAGAAATAAACTCTATGTATATTATGGAATAAAAATTCTGTAAAGCATTTTAATACACAATCATAGAGGACACTGAATGGCATTATTAAGACGAATGTTATGTTTCTTAAAACCAAGATACTTGTTAAATTCCATGCACTTTTTTGGGTTGTTTTTTGGGTGTTGTTGTTTGCTAGTCAGAGAGAGAAGAATCATGGTGAGCTAGGAAAAACAAATCAAAATGTGCTAAAAACATAACACAAACTGAATTAAGGTAAACATTTTTGAGTACCTGAAGAAAGCAATTTAAAGAAGTACTAAATATTAAAAGCCACAGGGAGTTTTTAGGTACCAACTGTGCAATTATTTCATTTCCATTGATTGAGGAAAAGGCATCTGACTTTGACTTTCAAAGAGAGATTTTTCAAAGTAAAATTATTAAGACAGACTTCTAGGGAAAAAAGGATAGTTTACTAATAATAGAAATACAAACTGTGTAACTAGAATTATACTTTTGAGTTATTTGATGAAGAATGAAAAATGCCCTGAGTTTTGCTGTATCATAGTCCTTCAATTAGATGTTCTACAATAGAATCTATTATATTACCTGGGTATGTTAGTCATTAGCACCATTCACTACTCCCCCTCCATTTCTGTTTCTTTAATATATAACACAGAATTGCATTCTCGCACCCTTGAGAAGTCTGGCATGACCTCAAGGCTAGGACTAGGGTGAGGTAAGTGAGGCACTTGCTTCTGATACAAAATTTAAGGAGAGATGCCAGATAAATTCAGTAAGCAAAAGAAATAATATTTTAAGGCAATATTTTCAAGAATCAGAATTAACAAAAAATCCAAGATGCTAAAAATATCAAAATGTAAGTAAAGTAGGATAGTATTACTCACCTTTCCTTTTGCAATAGAGCTTTGTATGGCTATGTGATGATGGAGGAATGAATTGCATCTAATCATAATATGTGAATTTGAAGACATACTCATTGGGGACAATCAATTGTGAGCTATGCACATAGAACAAAACTTATTTATAAGGTGGAATGACACTCTCAGTCAAACTTATAATACCAAAACATCCAGTTTTATTAAATTATAACTCAATGGGCATTCCTTGGATCATTATTGCTCTATCATAAAACTCTATCTGGAAAGAGCTTCACAAAGGAAGTATTATATTTACTTAAGAAGCAGGAAATTCTTCTCATGTACAAATACAGCCAGGCAGCTGTGTTTTCAGACTTTATTGATTTATTTTATAAATTAATAAACTCATATCCTCATGTTCAGTGAAAGCTTTTCTAACTATTAATATATAAAAGAAGTACAGGGAAAAGTCCTTGCCTTAACAGGACAATATCATTGGCAAGATGATATTCAATGTCCTTTTTCAGAAAAACTGAGTCACAAAAGTCTAATAAGTATTTGTTTAGAATTCAAACTTCATTCTCCCCTGGAAACACAATTGGTTGTTTCCTGAAGCTATATTTTAAACACCACTAAACTAAATAGGTTAGCAAGAGAAATTTCTAGCATACACTCACACTTGATTCTTCTCTCCCTTCTGAGCACTAGAACACTAGATATCTCACTCCCTTCAAATAATGTGAAACCATATGTCTGGTTTAGNTGTTTCCTAAAGCTATATTTTAAGCACCACTAAACTAAATAGGTTAACAAGAGAAATTTCTAGCATACACTCACACTTGATTCTTCTCTCCCTTCTGAGCACTAGAACACTAGATATCTCACTCCCTTCAAATAATGTGAAACCATATGTCTGGTTTAGATACATAAAATGTTAGCAGAAGTGATATTACAATAGTAGTGGGTTCTCATGTAAAACACATTCACCGTTTACATTATCTGAAGGATGAAGATTCTGCAGATAAGAAAGGAGTGTGCAGAAAAAGACCTCCATGGACCATGGAGTTTTCTTGGTCAAATTACTAAAATTAATCCCTAGAGAGTGGTGGTAAGATGGTACCCTACACATAAAAGCAGGCTGGAGTTTAGAAGCTAGAAACTCAGACAAGTCCCCTACAAAGTTATATCAACCCTATGGAGTTGGCATAATTGATTCAAGACTAAATGTAAAGTGGGACAGAACTTGCAGGTGGAGGTAGCAAATTTGGGGGGAGAAGCATCAGAAATATGTGCTATGAAAGTCATATTATGTTTATGTGTTTTTAATTACTAGGCTTATTATTTTTTTTAAGTTAGCAGCTAGGTAAATGTTTAGAAAGTTCTAATCTAGTTTACTTGCCCTAACTGGAGTCAGAAGAAAGATGCATGCTGATATTTAGGCTACATTGTTAAAAGAAGGGGGTGCATCCTGGTCTGTGTTAGGCATCATTTTGTTGTCTGGGATAACTAAAGAAAGAAACAGTAAAACTCAATAACTGAAAACTATATCAGAAGACTATCCTTTGAAGATAAACGTTGGAGGCTTTGCATCCTGTTCGTGCCTGTGTGTGTGTATTAGTCACTCAGTCGTGTCTGACTCTTTGCTACCCCGTCAGTCTCCTCCGTCCATGGAATTCTCCAGGCAAGAATACTGGGGTGGGTGGCCATTCTCTCTTACAGAGGATCTTCCCAACCCAGAGACTGAACCCAGGTCTCCTACACTGCAGACAGATTCTTCATCATCTGAGCCACTGGCAAAGCCCACATTCTGTTTTAGAGAATGATTCTGTTGCCCGATTAGACATCTACAGTTGAGGAGAAAACTGAGTTAGTGCAGACTCCAAGAACTTAATCCCAAATGACAAGAAGAATAATCGCAGCTTTACCAGCTCAGACAATCAGAGGACATTAAATGGAAGAGGGGGAGCTCTTATTTGAATACATTAGGCTTGAAAGGATGATGAAATAACACTGGGTGCTGATCGGGTGCCAGGCTTGCTTGTGCTGTGTGCCTGGGTTTCCTTCACGAATTCTGGTTGGAAAATGGGAATGAAGTTGAAATGATGATGGTAGTTAATAACATGTGCACTGTACCGTGGTGGGACGGAGGAGAAAGTAGATCAGTAACTGTGAGAACCCCACATGCTTTGTTGAGAATATAATATCTGAGTTTTATCTATGATGATGAGTGGGCATTTGCCAGGGAAAGTAGCAGGGAAGAAGGAAAGAACAAGCTATCCAAATAGAAGGAACAGCATGGCTCAAAGTGTATGAAGTCACGTGGTATGTTGGGCAAACCAAAACAGTAGGACTAGCTTGGTAGGGACTGAGAAGAAGAAAAGAAATACTGAAAGGTAACTTTGGAGAACATGATTTGCAATATCCTAAAGACTGGATAGCATCACAGACTTGATGGACGTGAGTCTGAGTGAACTCCGAGAGATGGTGATGAACAGGGAGGCCTGGCGTGCTGCGATTCATGGGGTTGCAAAGAGTCGGACACGACTGAGAGACTGAACTGAACTGAAAGACTGTCTGGGCCATGAAACAATTTGGATTTTATTCTGTAAGCACTGTGGAGCCACGACAATCTTTTAGGAAAAACAGTAATTGATCCAGTTTATATTTTAGAAAGATCAACCAACAAGGCAGCATGAAGAATGGATTATATGAGGACAAGATACAGTTTAGAAATAACATTATTAAGCGTTTAAAAATTGGATTGGCCAAAAAGTCCATTTGAGTTTTTCTATAACATCTTACAGAAAAGCCCAATTGAACTTTTGACTAGACCAATACTTGAGATGAAGAATGGTGAGAACCTGAAAATGATGAGAATCTAATAATCCTATCAATGAGGATGGAAAAGAGGGAATGAATACACAAAGGATTTAGAACCCAAACTCTGTGTATTTGGATGACATCATCTGTGTCTTGTTCAATAATCAGACATGGTTCAGGATGGGGTTGGAAGGATGCAACACCTTAATCTAAGGAGAATATCTAGGATGACAATCATTTTCTTGGCTTAGGAACCATTCACCTTCACTAGCCTTTTACAGGATCAAAAAGAATGCCTACTAATTGGTGCTCTGCTGTGCTTGGTCATTCAGTTGTGTCTGACTCTTTGGGACCTCAAGGACTATAGCCCACCAGGCTCCTCTGTCCATGGAAATTCTCCAGGCAAAAATACTGGAGTGGGTTGCCATGCCCTCTTCCAGGGGATCTTCTCAACCCAGGGATTTATCCCAGGTCTCCTGCATTGCAGGTGAATTCTTTACCATCTGAGCCACCAGGGAAGCCCAAGAATACTGGAGTAGGTAGCCTATCCTTCTCCAAGGGAAGTTCCTGATCTAGGAATCAAAATGGGGTTTCCTGCATCGCAGATGGATTCNTTCTTTACCATCTGAGCCACCAGGGAAGCCCAAGAATACTGGAGTAGGTAGCCTATCCTTCTCCAAGGGAAGTTCCTGATCTAGGAATCAAAATGGGGTTTCCTGCATCGCAGATGGATTCTTTACCATCTGAGCTACCCAGGAAGCCCACTAACTGGTAATACATGCTAATTGATGCCACTCTTCTTGTTCAGTCACTAAGTCATGTCCAACTCTTTGTGGCCCTAGGGACTGCAGCACACCAGGCATCTCTGTCCTCCACTATCTCCTGGAGTTTGCTAGAATTCATGTCTATTGATTCGGTGGTGCTGTCTAACCATCTCATCCTCTACCACCCTCTTCTTTTGCCTTCAATTTCCCAGCATCAGGGTCTTCTGTAATGTGTTAATTCTTTGCATCAGGTGGCCAAAGTATTGGAGCTTCAGCTTTAGCATCAATCCTTCCAGTGAATATTCAGGGTTGATTTCCTTTAAAATTGACTGGCTTGATCTCCTTGCAGTCCAAGGGACTTTCATGAGCCTTTTCCAACACCACAGTTCAAAAGCACCAATTCTTTGACGCTCAGCAATTTTTATGGTCTAACTCTCACATCTGTACATGAGTACTGGAAAAAGCATAGCTTTGATTATACAGACTTTTGATGACAAAGTGATGTCTTTGCTTTTTAATATGCTGTTTAGGTTTGTCACAGCTTTCATTCCAAGAATCAAGTGTCTTCTAATTGCATGGCTGCAAGTCATTATGGATTGTTATCATAGCTGACAGTCAACATGAGGTCTGTGTTTTCTAGTCAGTCCTATCAGAATTACAGGGGTTTAGTGGAAAGCTGAGTGCCGAAGAATTGATGCTTTTGAACTGTGGTGTTGGAGAAGACTCTTGAGAGTCCCTTGGACTACAAGGAGATCCAACCAGTCCATTCTGAAGAAGATCAGCCCTGGGATTTCTTTGGAGGGAATGATGCTAAAGCTGAAACTCCAGTACTTTGGCCACCTCATGCGAAGAGTTGACTCATTGGAAAAGACTCTGATGCTGGGAGGGATTGGGGGCAGGAGCAGAAGAGGACAACAGAGGATGAGATGGCTGGATGGCATCACTGAGTCAATGGACATGAGTCTGAGTGAACTCCGGGAGTTGGTGATGGACAGGGAGGCCTGGCGTGCTGGGATTCATGGGGTCACAAAGAGTTGGACACCACTGAGCGACTGAACTAACTGAACTGAGCTGAGTGGAACTTTAGGAGTGAAGGGGGCAAATTAGTTTTAGTGTAACTGATAGAATCACTAAGAGATCACTCAGCTGAGAGGGATCCAACTCCTCTTCCAGCTGTGGCTGCCAAGGGGCTATCTTAGCCAATGTGTTCTAGTTATTTCCCATTCTCTTCTATTCCCCTTGCATTGTTGAGAATTGAAGTAATTGTCCCATTTCACCTTAATTTTTTTTTTTTATTTTTACTTTATTTTGCTTTACAATACTGTATTGGTTTTGCCATATATTGACATGAATCCGCCACAGGTGTGCATGAGTTACCAATTTAGAAAACAACATTTCAGNTGTTGAGAATTGAAGTAATTGTCCCATTTCACCTTAATTTTTTTTTTTTATTTTTACTTTATTTTGCTTTACAATACTGTATTGGTTTTGCCATATATTGACATGAATCCGCCACAGGTGTGCATGAGTTACCAATTTAGAAAACAACATTTCAGTCAAGTTCTAAGTCCAAAAGGGAGAGGATATATATATATATATATGTATGGCTGACCCATTTTGCTGTGCACACAGTGAACATACTATTAATAAAAACCAACACAAAATTGTAAGGCAGCTATACTCCAACAAAAATCAGTTAAAAAATAAAAGGGCATTTTTTAGATCAACAAAAATTACAATAAAATGGCAATAAAATATCCATGCATGATGAAAGTGAATGCGCTATTGCTCTTCTCATTTAATGGGTTACTTAACTGACTCTCCTTAGAAACTTCTATGAGAAAATAATATGAAATGCTTTGGTGCTGAAAGCCCAAGTTTTATTTTTGAAACATGGTTCAACAAAGTGTACCACTATCTTTGTTAATGCAAGTGGAATAATATATCAATTTTGATAACCCAGAAGAAAAGTTCTGCAAAATTTGACTTATATGTCCAATAATAGAGATAAAAATCCTGGTGTCCTTACACACTGACTAGAGCAGGCATTTGGCTATTTTCCCCTTTACTAATAAATATAGAGATTTCTTACTAGGCTCCACAGATACTACTGGCTGTCTATCAGCAAGCAGAGTATTTGAGAGGGAATGCAGAAATGGCAGCTAGTGAGAGAATAGAGAAGTAATAAAGGGGAGATAAAAAGCAAAAATATCCACAGGGCATCATAAATAAGGAAGAAATATACCAGTAAAGCAAGGAGGTTGATTTTGGTTTGGCTGATAAAAAGAAGAGGACCAAAGTTCACACATCCTCTTAATAAATTTCAAACAGCCAACCTCCCCTTACATATATACTAGTTTTTACTCAAAAGCAGTTTTTATAACTAGAGTAGACTTGTGTGTGTGTGTGTGTGTGTGTGTATTAATTGCTCAGTTGTGTCTGACTCTTTGCAACCCCGTGGACTATAGCCCATGAGGCACGTCTGTCCATGGAATTCTCCAAGCAAGAATACTGGAGTGAGTTGCCATTTCCTTCTCCAGGGAGACTTTTTGATTAGCAGGGTCAAAAAACAAGGTGTACCAGCTTAGAGCAAGCACTTACAGTGAGGAAAATGTTCTCTGATTGATACAACATATTGGTGTATGCCATTACAGAGGAGAAAGCGGTAGCATTAAAGTTGCATATATTGAGTATTAGGTCTCTGTGGAATACTGCTGGGAATATCTGACAGCATTAGGTATAAAGTTCTGAGGCTTCACAATCAGAAACAGAGATGGAAAAGATCTTGGAGAAAAGATGTTGATATGGAAACCAAGGAAAAAGTGAATTTCAACAATAACTGAGAACTTAACAGCTTGAATACCAAAATGATGTCTTCCTCTTCATATCAGCCCATTGACTTGTAACCCCTTCAACCACCACTCTGCTCAATTCTTTTCACTTCTTCTGTTGGATCTTGAATCTTCTTTCCATACTTCAGGGCTCTTCCTACTGTATGACATGATAAGGATATATCTAAGACAATGATTATTTCTTACATGATTCCTAAATACTGTTACTTGGACTGACCAATCCTATGCTCTTCTAACAGTCAATATACCATTAACGATGTCTGTAGGCAGCAAGAAACAGTTTTTAACATTTAGTCTGGCCTCTTTGACTCACTTGATTTTCAGAACGAGTCCTTATATCCTAACCTAATAATCTTAAGGAGGGGGCAATTAGACCCAGGAGCTGAGATTTTTGTCCAAGAGATACTGCATATCTTTGATAGCTAGCACTTACTTTGTCTTGATCTTACATAACCCACCTCGTCTTTTGTCAAAAATCTCCCCTACTTCCTGCACTACTCATCTTAATATACATAAATACCTGCCTTCCTGATTTCTTGATCACTTTTTCTGGTCTTTTCTTAGTAGTCTCCTACCAATTTATTCCTCTCTTTCAGCCATTAAACTTCTCAGTTCCTCAAACTTTAATTCTAATTATTCTTTCTTTATCACTATTTCCTTACACTCTTTTCCCAGGTTACAAAATGTACAGAGGACATTGTAGGGCCAATGACTACTCTACTCTAGAAAAATTCCCTAGTCCACATATGTACATCAAATTCAATGCTACCAAGGTCAAATCCATGATATTTACTTTACTGACCTTGTCCTTATCCAGAATCCCCTATCTTGTTTTGAGTGGCACCAATATCCTTAGAGTTATGCAAACCCAGAATAGAATCTCCACATATCTCTTTTCCACAAAACCTCTGGAACATATTCAACTTGTAATTTTCATTTTTAAATCATCTCTTGAGTATATCCTTTTGGTTTTTCATTTTCAATGTTATTGAAGTCCAAACCACAGCAGTGTCTCACCTGGACAGTTATAAGTAGTCTTTTGATAGGTTTTCTCTCATCCATTATGCTCCCTTCAACCTGTTGTCCACACCTCGATCAAAGTGATCTTTTAAAAGGCAAATATGTCATCACCCCCCCCAAGGGTGTTTATTTTTTTTAAATTTTATTTTTACTTTATTCTACTTTACAATACTGTATTGGTTTTGCCATACATTAACATGAACACATATGTCATCACCTTTAAAAACCCTTCAAAAATCTGTCATGGGTGTTAGTATTTAAAGAAAAAAAATCAATGTGCCATACTAATTCTCCAACCTCATTTACTGTGTTTTCATCCCCTCTTTCTGCACCCTGGCCTCTCAAGCTTCCTTTAAGTGTCTTGAGCTGCTTACTGGCTTTTGTAGATACTGTTCTATCCTTATGTATAAAATATGAAACATATTGTCTCATCATCTCTTGGAACTCAAATTAGGCACTACTTTTTCTGCAGTAGATTCAACACAAGCATATCTTTATCCAGAAAAGTATTTCTGAACTACTAGTATAGGTTAGATTTCTTTGTTAGAAACTCTTATTATTCTATTTCTTTTTGTTTTCAGAACAATTATAACTATTTCTCACATTAGTGTTACTTTTTATTGATGTCTATTTTCCTCCTTGAACTATAAGGTCTATGGTATTTAAGATCAAGGGCTTCCCTGGTGGCTCAGATGGTAAAGAATCTGCCTACAGTGTGAGAGACCTGGATTCAGTCTTTGGTCAGGAAGAGCCCCTAGAGAAATGGCTACCCATTCCAGTATTCTTGCCTGAAGAATTTCATGGACAGAGGAGACTGGTAGTTTATATTCCATGAGGTCACAAAGAGTCAGACATGAGAGTGACTTTTACTCTCTTATTTGATTTACCATTTGTTTCTGTTATCTGATAGATCATAATCGCCCAACTGATTTTCTGTCATCTCTCAAATCAGTACCAAAGCTACAATATGGACGAGTTATGCCATAAGATTCTATAATGTCAGATAAGGCTAACGTTTTGGTTTATTATTAATATATTTTAAGTAACTTCCATAGACGAGCGTTATGGAATGTGCTTGGTATTTTTGTTAATAAATCAATGGTGAATAAATACAAGAATGAATAAGATGAGCTCAAGATCTCACCTTTAAGGAGATTCCAACATCATAAGTGCAGTAATTTCTTCTGTTTATGAGCACAGACTTGAAAATACATTGTTTTAATTCAATTTCTGACTTTTATACTTGGTAGACAAGTTATTTGCCCCTATGGACCTCAAGTTTTCCATATCTATCCTAGGAATGATGATAGCATTTTCCTTATAACTTGTGAGAATTAAAAGAGACGATACATATATATGTCCTTAGAACAATGCTTACAAAATGCTTACAAAACAATCATACAAAATAAGCATTGATTAAAAATTAGTTGCAGTTAGTGAATATAACCTTGTATGGGTTTAACTGTGTCCTCTCAAAATTTGTATTTTAAAGTCCTAGCCCCCAGCACCCCAGAATGTGGCTTATTTGAAGAAAGCGCTTTTAAAAAGGTAATTAAAATAAAATGTGGTCACATGGTTTGGGTTGTAAGCCAGTATGACTTTAGTGTTCTTATAAGAGGAGATCAAGACACAAACAAGCATAGAGGGAAAATTATGCAAGGATGCAGTGAGAAGGCAAGTCCTCTACAACCCAGGAGAGAGGCTTCAGAAGAAATCAACCAGCCTGACACCTCGGTCTCAGACTTGTGGCTTCCAGAATTGTGAGAAAATAAATGTCTGTTTTTAAGCCACTCAATCTGTCCTGCTTCACCATGGCAGCCCTGAGAAACTACTGCAATTTCACTGCATCTGACACTGCCGTCATAATGGCACCGTCAGAACCACAAAGATGTTCTCAGGTATTCATCTTCCATCCACTCGTCCAGCTCCTTAAGTTCTCTTTCTGGTTCCAAACTCCCAGGAGGATGGATGAACCTTGGGGCATATGTTTGCCCTATAACTGCCCTCACTGAAGTAACTTTAATGATATGCCCTCAGGGTTTTTTTTTGAAATATGTAAGAGGAAAATTAATGTGAATTAAGATTTGCTTAAACCCACCATGTATCAGATAGATACTTAAGCCTGAGTATATATACATATAATTTTTATATTGTTATATTCATAATTATATTTATAGTAGAATTAATCTGAATTACTTAATTTGCATGTGTTTTAGATTTTTGTTGATAATATTAAATTTGGATGCATTCATTATTCAAGGGAGTTTCCTGACTATCTAATAGTTAGAACTCAGTGCTTTTACTGTCGTGGCCCGAGGTTCAGTTCTCGGTCGGGAACTAAGACACAGCAAACCATGTAGCACAGCCAAAAAAAAAAAAAAAATTCACTATTAATATTTTTCTTATGTTCACACAGAAAGTATATAAAACCTAAAAATAATCAATGATTTTTAATATATGATCTATATACTTTTCTATAAAAAGTCTTGAAAGTGTCAGCATCATTCAAAGTAAATTTATTCCATAAGATCCATAATGTATCTTAATTTGTTAAAATCTAGAGTTTCATAATCTATATACACTGAGGTAGCTTCTATTGTGCCTGTATCTAGATCAGTAAATAGTTCTAAACTTTTAGGCACACCCATGGTGGATTCATGTTGATGTATGGCAAAACCAATACAATATTGTAATTAGCCTCCAATTAAAATAAACAAATTTATGTTTTAAAAAAGAATAAATAAACTTTTAAGCTCTAGTCCCAAGAGCTAAATTAAACATAAGAATTATATGATTGTTAATATAAGTATAAACTGTTTCTCTATATACTTTATGTATTTGATTGAATATCTTGCAAGCATGGAGATAACATGGTTAAAAGTTTTCTGATTTGAGAAACTAGTGGCTGGAACTAACTTTTATTTCATGGTTCAGCTTTGACTGTTACGTTCTAAGTTCTTTACAACCCTATTTACTTGTATGAGTGGACTCATAAAAAGATTCCAGTAAAATTCCTGACACATAAGAGGTGCCCAATTAATATTAATTACCCAACTAATCTCTTGCAATCCCATCTTAATTTATCTAAGCCTTTCCCTAGATTTGCTCACTACTATCCTTGTTCTACTTAATAACATGACACAATTCCATACGTGACTTTCTCTACTCTCTTCTAAAAGTTTCAAAAATGCCTTTTGTTCTTTGAAGTATCTATAGCAAAGAATAATTTACCAATATTAGTAGCTCTGACATACTAAGACCTATCTTTGGAGCCCACAGTCAGTGGCAGAAGGGAATATTGAAAAAGAAAAAAAATGGTGGCAATAATGCTACAGCAAAAATATGGCAATATTTTCTGACCTGAAAGGGCAGTGAAGTATTCTTACTTGAGGTATATGAAGGGGAGGGATCTTAAGCTATTTCTCCAGGAAGACAAATGTGTTAAACAGATAAAGCAGAGATACACAGAAAGTATTGCTTTCTAGATGATGCAAGCACCATGACCCCAGTGGAGGGTCAAGGGAAGTAGATGGGTTGCAGACACACACATGCTAGATCAGGAAAGACTGTGATGCCTTGTAAGGGTGGATTGACCTTATCCGATAAGCAGCAGGAAAACAGTACAAGATTTTTAAGCGTGCAAAAGACCTGATTAGATTTGACTTTTAGACCTCACTGTGGCTGCAGCATCATGGAACTTTCATTCAATAAGACCCATCTAGAGAGGAAACATGGAACAACAGACTGGTTCCAAATAGGAAAAGGAGTCCTTCAAGGCTGTGTATTGTCACCCTGCTTATTTAACTTATGTGCAGAGTACATCATGAGAAATGCTGGACTAGAAGAAACACAAGCTGGAATCAAGATTTCCGGGAGAAATATCAATAACCTCAGATATGCAGATGACACCACCCTTATGGCAGAAAGTGAAGAGGAACTCAAAAGCCTCTTGATGAAAGTGNGGGAGTTAGTGATGGACAGGGAGGCCTGGTGTGCTGCAATTCATGGGGTTGCAAAGAGTCGGACATGACTGAACGACTCAACTGACTAACTGAGAGAGGAAAGAAGGGAGTTTAAGAGCTGCACCCTTTGGAGGAAGTCAAGTGATAGCTAGCACTAATTCAATACATCAACTGACTGCTCTTTATTTTGGGCAGATGGAGGGAAGCTTAGATTAATGTGCTAATGAAAACTAACCTCCCCCTCCCCCCAAAATGAAAATATTACACTTATTCCAGACTAATACAATTTCTTTCAGTGATTCATACTTCTTGGTTATAGCACAAATTGATTCACTACAGATGGAGACTAGAATAGCAAGCTAGATGAACATGATCTGGTCCCCAACATTTTTGGCACCTGGGGCCAGTTTTATGGAAGACAAGACCAGTTTCATGTAAGACAATTTTTCCATGGACAGGGATGGGGGGTGGTCTTGGGATGACTCAGGCACATTACATTTATTATGCCCCCACTGATCTGATGGGTGGAGAAGGCAATGGCACCCCACTCCAGTACTTTTACCTGGAAAATCCCATGGGCGGAGGAGCCTGGTAGGCTGCAGTCCATGCGGTCCCTAGAGTCGGACACTACTGAGCGACTTCACTTTCACTTTTCACTTTCATGCATTGGAGAAGGAAATGGCAACCCACTCCAGTGTTCTTGCCTGGAAAATCCCAGGGACAAGGAAGCCTGGTGGGCTGCCGTCTACGGGGTCGCACAGACTTGGACACGACTGAAGTGACAGCAGCAGCAGCAGATCTGGTGGGAGGTGGGGTTCAGCGGGTAATGGAAGCAATGGGGAGCAGTTGTAAACACAGCAAAGCTTCACTGGCTCACCCGCTCATCACCTCCTGCTGTGTGGCCCAGTTCTAACAAGTCACAAACTAGTACCAGTCTGTGGCCCTGGGATTGGAGACCCCTGACCTAGTACACTCCACCATGAGGGAAAGAGTCTGGGATTGGAGCAGGAGGCTGATTACTTTTGCCTGGGAACATCGGGCTGGGGGAGGGAGATGATCTGCCTATGACCAGTCTTGTTTAACACCTTTGCCCACAAATATTTGAGTGGTTATTGATTACTTTTTTATATTACAAAAACTTTGTTGGAGTTAAAAGAACAAAAACATTTACATCTTTAATGCAAATCATACAGGCAAGAGCATAATGAAACAAATGTGAAGCAACATAGAAAGAGAGAGAAAATAAAGTCTCAAAGTGCAGGAAAGATACATTAGAAGAGTCAAATATATTCTTGGGACCATGAGGAGCCTCATGTAAATAAGCACATTATTGGATTAAGTCATGCTGGTAGCTTAACAGACATGCATGTTCCTGTAATGAGTGAATAGAAGTATGTGAAGAATGCAAATAATTCCCTTTTAATTATCATTTTTGTTTTATCAGAGAAACAAATTCATTTTAACCCTATATTTTAATAATAAATTGGTTAGAAGTCCCTACACTAACTCATTTTATCCTCATAATAACGTTACAACGTAGTCACTATGATACTGCCATTTTATGGATGAGGAAACTAAGTAACTAAACATAGGTACAAATAAATCAGGAAATAATGCCAGGGTCTAGAGAAAAGAAATAGCAAAGAAAAATTTAAAGCAAAAATTAAAATGATGAGAGGTAGATCTTGGACCTCAATTACCACATTTGAGAGCTCACTGAGAGAAAGCCATTGCATATCAGAAGTCTTATAAAATATGATCAAAATTTGGTTTGATGGAATGCAGAGTAACATGTCAAACATATCAGAAATATTATTTAGCAGTGGCTGAGTAAGAGCGATTTTGACCCAAGTCATTATTTGAAGAGAAGATTGGAGGAGACTGTTTCTAGCTGAATATTCTTTATTCTCTGGAGACCTTCCACAGGCTGACAACTTGACAGGTGGTGAAAGATGTATAGTAGCAAAACTGACCTAAAACTTTAAATAAGACTCACACATTATTCTTATTTGCAGATGTTTTTTAGTTACTACATTACAATTTAGTAAACTATGACACCAAGGAGAAGCATGGTCTTCAACATAGTATTTTTTATGTTAAGATCTACTGAAGCTTGCTGATTCTTTTCAATAGAATGAATCTTCAGAGTTTGACGTATATACAAACTGTTAAACCTGTTATGATACCTGTCAGGGTTACTGATTAGACTAAATAAGTGATTTCACTTAAAGTCCTGGACAACACTGGCACAGACTAAGCACTCAAGAACATGAGTAGGCACTAAAAATCACTTATAAATCTGGGTTTAGAAGTTAAAGAGAAAGTCAGGATGAGAGTTACAAGCAGCAACTACAATCATTGCAAGCAGTAAAAGTGTCCTTTATGACAAGTTTTGCTTCAAATGTCACTGTAAAGAGTTATTTTATATTTTATTTTTTATTTTAAAAGCTTTTTTTTTTTTAATTTAAATCAGACTGGGTAGGTACAGGGGAAGGGGTGGAAAGAGGTCACCTCAGAAAAATTAGTAGGGAGAGGAAACATGAGTAGAAAATTGTTAGAGCAAACAAAAAGAAAATCATGTAGTTTCCTCCTTCAGGATGGGATGCAGAACTTTCAGCCTTAAAGAAAGAATCTTTCTTCAGCCTCTATAGTGGAGAGGAGATGGCACACAGACCCCTGCAGAGGGAGGTCTCTTGAAGAAATGAACAGCCTATGACAATAGTGGAATTGATGTCCATGATACAAAAGTCACTGCAGAGGGTTTGGTACCAGGTAAATCTACAGATCTCTAGAGTTCTGCAAAAGCTCATGAAGATTCCTAATGAGTCAAGATGAAAGGATCCTATTCAAATCTGGGAGCAGAAAATAGGATTAGATTAAGTGTGCAGACTTCTATTTAGCAACTAACTAGCTCCTCCTGATCCTCATTCATCAGTTTGAATATTTAACAGTTGAATTACAATCTAAAATCTAAATGTTCTTTCCTGGATTTTGCACATATATGAGCTTTCCTGGTGGCTCAGACAGTAAAAAAATCCACCTGCAACGACGTGGGAGACCTTGATTTGATCTCTGGGTTGGGAAAATCCCCTGGAGCAGGGCTTGGGAACCACCTCCAGTATTCTTGCCTGGAGAATCCCCAGGGACAGAGGAGGCTGGTGGGCTATACAGTTCATGGGTTGCAAAAGACTAAGAACTGCACAGATACTGAATATATGTTGAGAAATTACACTTGTCTTAACTGGATCTTAAGATAGCCTCTGAATTTTGTCTGTCTCTATTTTCTCCTTCCTTTAAACCACTGCTATTTATTTTTCCACAACACAAATCTGATTTGTCACTTACTTAACTTACAACTAACAATTGCATTTCATATTTGAGCTCTAGATGGGCTCTGAAAATCCCTGAAATTTTTATGCCAGATTGTGTGAATGGATGCGTTTTTATGGATCCCTAGCTTTTGGACATGAAAGCTTAATACAGTGAGCAAGTATTATATTCTATTTCTAATTGCATGGCCAAGCTTGTCTGTAGTGATGGCCACACGACCTATTCCACCCACACTGTATCCTACACATGATATAGACCAGGGGTTTTCAAAATTAAGTGTACTTAAGAATCACCAGGCTTGGGGGAGGCAGGGCAGGGTGGTGACAAAGATTTTGCTAAAAATGAGAATTCTGTTTCCATATATCTGGAGTAGAACTGAAGTTTCCTCATTCTGACAAACTCACAAGTGATAATGATGATGCTGGTTCATAGAATACATGTTGGGGAGCAAAGCTGTATATTTACTTATGCCAGATCCCAGCAAAAACACCACACACACATACACACAAACACACTTATACCTAAGGAATTATTACCAAAAAAAAAAAAAACCACCTGCTACAAAGCATAAAATCCATTCACTTCCTTATAAGTTTATAGGCTATTTCTTTTTTTCCCTGCAGAACATTTCTCTTCCTCCCTCTTTCTTGCAAGCTGATAAACTCCTGCCCCAACATACACTGTGCAAGTTCAGACAAATAATGAACACTGAATCTAATAGATTCTACTGGAGGAATAGATTCCTTTTATTTTATCCCTATTACTTAAGCACTTTTATTTAATGAATCTTGGAATCTGAAGTCAAGTGGGCCTTAGAAAGCATCACTGCGAACAAAGCTAGTGGAGGTGATGGAATTTCAGTGGAGCTGTTTAAATCCTGAAAGGTGATGCTGTGAAAGTGCTGCACTCAATATGCCAACATATTTGGAAAACTCAGCACTGGCCACAGGACTGGAAAAGGTCAGTTTTCATTCCAATTCCAAAGAAAGGCAATGCCAAAGAATGCTCAAACACAATGAGTGCACAACTGCACTCATCTCACAGGCTAGTAAAGTAATGCTCAAAATTCTCCAAGCCAGGCTTCAGCAATACATGAACCGTGAAATCCCTGATGTTCAAGCTGGTTTTAGAAAAGGCAGAGGAACCAGAGATCAAATTGCCAACATCTGCTGGATCATTGGAAAAGCAAGAGATTTCCAGAAAAACATCTACTTCTGCTTTATTGACTATGCCAAAGCCTTTGACTGTGTGGATCACAATCAACTGTGGAAAATTCTGAAAGAGATGGGAATACCAGACCACCTAACCTGCCTCTTGAGAACTATATATGCAGGTCAGGAAGCAGCAGTTAGGACTGGACATGGAACAACAGAATGGTTCCAAATAGGAAAAGGAGTACATCAAGGCTGTATATTGTCACCCTGCTTGTTTAACTTCTAAGCAGAGTAAATCATGAGAAACGCTGGGCTGGAAGAAACACAAGCTGGAATCAAGATTGCCAGGAGAAATATCAATAAGCTCAGATATGCAGATGACACTACCCTTATGGCAGAAAGTGAAGAGGAGCTAAAAAGCCTCTTGGTGAAAGTGAAAGAGGAAAGCGAAAAAGTTGGTTTAAAGCTCACATTCAGAAAATGAAGGTCATGGCATCTGGTCCCATCACTCCATGGGAAATAGATGGGGAAACAGTGGAAACAGTGTCAGACTTTATTTTTTGGGCTTCCAAAATCACTGCAGATGGTGACTGCAGCCATGAAATTAAAAGATGCTTACTCCTTGGAAGAAAAGTTATGACCAGTCTAGATAGTATATTCAAAAGCAGAGACATT
>SJYW01012936.1:103773-216052 GCA_006410735.1 Raphicerus campestris
TATCCTCATGTTTGTGCCTTTTTAAAAAGCTTATCAAATGAAATTTATTAGTCAAGCTGAAACAAAGAGACAACAGAAAAGTCAGAAAAGGAAAGACAAAACTGAAAAATAGTTGGAGCTTATGTTCAATGACTTATCTATTAGTTTGAACACCTCACCCTCATAAAGAGTCCCAAGCCTCTTTCTGTATGCATCCCAGTTCCTCTCAGTTTGGAGCCAGAAAATTATGTAACTGGAAATTAGACATCTAACTTTTGGCTCAAAGCTGCATACATTTTTGTCTGCCATGAGTGCATGCTTAGTCACTCAGTTGTGTGTGTGACTGTTTGCAACCCCATGGACCGTATCCCACAAGGTTCCTCTGTCCATGGGATTCTCCAGGCAAGAATACTGGGGTGGGTTGTCATGCCCTCCTCCAGGGGATCTTCCCAACCCAGGGACGGAACCTAGGTCTCCTGCATTGCAGGCGGATTCTTTACCATCTGAGCCACCAGGGAAGCCCCTTTGCCTGCCATATACAATTATAAATCCTCTCAAAATTAGTTTTATTAATGTATAAAATATATATATTTGAATATGAAAGAGTATAAGCAGACAAG
This sequence comes from Raphicerus campestris, assembly GCA_006410735.1. Classification (NCBI taxonomy): domain Eukaryota; kingdom Metazoa; phylum Chordata; class Mammalia; order Artiodactyla; family Bovidae; genus Raphicerus; species Raphicerus campestris. Next base: position 104,373 of record SJYW01012936.1, read on the forward strand.
AATAACCATTTTATTCCTTAATATCTGTGACATTTAATTCAAATTATTGAAATGGCGATAGTATGTAAAGGAAAAAACAATTTAGCTAAATTCGAATTTCATGTACAGTAGAAATGCAGAACATAGGTATTTCTATAGTCCACAGTTATTGAAAAGCCCACTCTGCACATTAAAATAATGTAGGGGGCTTCTCTGGTGGCTCAGTGTTCGATCCCTGAGCCTGTGTGCCACAACTACTGAGTCTCTGCTCTAGAGCCTGGGACCCACAGCTACTGAGCCTGCCTGTTGTCACTACTGAAGCCCAAGCTCACAGCAAGAGAAGCCACTTCAGTAAGAAGCCTGCCCGCCACACCTGGAGAGTAGCCCTCATTTACCACAAGTAGAGAAAAGCCCATGCAGCAACGAAGACCCAGTGCAAACAACAGCAACAAAAACTTTAAAAAATTTTTTATGTAGGAAAACTCTCTCTGCCTTGTCCAAGTAGAAGCTGGTAATAAGTATGTTTATTACAGATGGCTGGTGTAACATTTTTCAGTGCATATGTATCACTGAAGTTATGAATCACATGCATGTAGAACTGAATGGTGACTGAGGATTCTGGATTCACTGCCCTTATTTCATAGATGAGGCAACCCAAGTTTCAAAAGAAGTCACGAGCTTTTACCACTAGATATTGATGAATATAGTGCAGCAAAGGACTTAGTGCCTGGCTTCCTTATTCCTGGGCCAGGATTTTTCCTCCTGTCTTATGTGAATAAGATGGTTCAGGTGCCTGGGATATTGTTTGTTGTAGTATTTTTGCCTAAACATAGACTTGTCTGGCACTCTAAGTTCTTGAATTGCATTGTACCTTCATTTCTCCAGAGAACAATGGAAAAAATGTCTTTCCTACATGAACATGTGAAGAAGATAAATAATGAGACATATAGATAACAGGTGTATCTACTTGATGGAAGGTATTCAGAAAAATCCCTCAGAATTGTGGATAATTATCAACTTGGAGTCCACTAAGCTGCATGTATATTGTCAATTGTAAGATCCAGGGCAAGTTTCCTGTCTGTTTCCTGGTGTGCCTATGATCCCTCGAACTGTGTGAGTGCTCCATAAATTTGTGCTTTAGGCCAATGAAAAGTCTTTTAAAATATTCAGATATTTGACCTTAGCACATCAAACATCTATGAGTCCGTGACTGTTCTACTTTGTGTTCATCTATGGAAAAAGTCCTTAAGAATGACTTAACTCTTCTAAGGACACTAAAAATTGATCATAAATTAGTGCCGGGTGCAGTTGTAATAGGTACTCTGTTGTTTAAGGAAAGATGCTTGAAGAAAAAGTTTAAACTATCAATCAAATTGTTTTCTTTCTATTTAATTAACATATGATTAAGTGCATTTCTACTTGCATCAAACCTAACCTTGAACAAATTTTCTAAACTCCTGACAGGAAATCTGTTCACTGAATTTTTCTATTTAACTTTCAAATCCTAATAATTCTGATAAAGTTAGGCCAGTCATATGTTTTAAATTATTTACAATACATTATGGGGTAACAAAATAATTTTAGTAAGACTAAAATGCATATTTATATAAATTGCGATAGTATAAGTGATATTTATACATTAATATAAAGTTATTAACATATTTAAACTAATAATTACCCTCAAATTACCAAATGATCCCTTATGGATGTAATTTTACAAAAGCCCTTAAGTGGACTTTTGGTATCTCTTCACAGTATTTCTTTGAGGAATTTTAGAACAAAATTAACATTGTAATTCATATTTGTTCCATTTATAGATAGAAAAATCATAATTTTTAGAAACATATTAATACAAATTCACCTAACCCAAAATGCAGTGCTCTCTTAGGTTACATTATGACAGATGATATGGAAACTCTTTATCCATTCTCTCCCTCATTATAGTAATCAGAAAGGATTTTGAGAGCTAGTAAAAGAANATCCCTTATGGATGTAATTTTACAAAAGCCCTTAAGTGGACTTTTGGTATCTCTTCACAGTATTTCTTTGAGGAATTTTAGAACAAAATTAACATTGTAATTCATATTTGTTCCATTTATAGATAGAAAAATCATAATTTTTAGAAACATATTAATACAAATTCACCTAACCCAAAATGCAGTGCTCTCTTAGGTTACATTATGACAGATGATATGGAAACTCTTTACCCATTCTCTCCCTCATTATAGTAATCAGAAAGGATTTTGAGAGCTAGTAAAAGAATATGCCATTAACAATGCTCCAGAAACTAGTTTTCAGAATAAGATAAATGGAATAGCAATTTCAGAGTCTCATTGAGAATCAGCATTGTTAATCAGTTAGGAACATACTGACTCTAGCATAGCAATTTAGTGATTAATTCAAGCTCTATCATACATGATAAAAGAGATTATTGTTGCCAAACATTTATTAAAATCAATGGAAATTTTTGTGTCATTTCTCTTAGATCTGCAGCCTGTGATGCCTGGAGACTATTGAAGATGAGGGAGGAGCAACAGTAATTGTTAATTTGTAACACTCTGTTTTTCAATCACTACTAGATCTTTTTTTTAAATATAAATTTATTTATTTTAATTGGAGGCTAATTACCTTACAATATTGTATTGGTATTGTCATACATCAACATGAATCCACCACAGGTATACACGTGTTCCGCATCCTGAACCCCCCTCCCTCCTCCCTCCTAGTACCATCCCTCTGGGTCGTCTCAGTGCACCAGCCCCAAGCATCCAGTATCATGCATTGAACCTGGATGGCGACTCATTTCATATATGATATTATACATGTTTCAACGCCATTCTCCCTAGTCATCCCACCCACTCCCTCTCCCACAGAGTCCAAAAGATTGTTCTATACATCTCTTTTGCTGACTCACATACAGGGTTATCATTACCATCTTTCTAAATTCCATATATATGCGTTAGTATGGCAACCCACTCCAGAACTCTTGCCTGGAAAATCCCATGGACAGAGGAGCCTGGTAGGCTGCAGTCCATGTGGTTACGAAGAGTCAGACACGACTGAGTGACTTCATTTTCACTTTTCACTTTCATGCATTGGAGAAGGCAATGGCAACCCACTCCAGTGTTCTTGCCTGGAGAATCTCAGCGTCAGCAGAGCCTAGTGGGCTGCCGGCTATGGGGTTGCACAGAGTTGGACACGAGTGAAGTGACTTAGCAGCAGCAGCATACTGTATTGGTGTTTTTCTTTCTGGCTTACTTCATTTTGTATAATAGGCTCCAGTTTCATCCACCTCATTAGAACTGATTCAAATGTATTCTTTTTAATGGCTGAGTAATACTCCATTGTGTATATGTACCACAGCTTTCTTATCCATTCATCTGTTGATGGACATCTAGGTTGCTTCCATGTCCTGGCTATTATAAACAGTGCCACAATGAACATTGGGGTATACGTGTCTCTTTCAATTCTGGTTTCCTCGGTGTGTATGCCCAGCAGTGGGATTGCTGGGTCATAAAGCAGTTCTATTTCCAGTTTTTTAAGAAATCTCCACACCGTTCTCCATAGTGGCTGTACTAGTTTGCATTCCCATCAATAGTGTAAGAGGGTTCCCTTTTCTCCTCACCCTTTCCAAGATTTATTGCTTGTGGACTTTTGGATAGCAGCCATTCTGACTGGCATGAAATGGTGCCTCATTGTGGTTTTGATTTGCATTTCTCTGATAATGAGTGATGTTGAGCATCTCTTCATGTGTTTGTTAGCCATCTGTATGTCTTCTTTGGAGAAATGTCTATTTAGTTCTTTGGCCCATTTTTCGATTGAGTCATTTATTTTTCTCGAATTGAGCTGCAGGAGTTGCTTGTATATTTTTGAGATTAGTTTGTCAGTTGCTTCATTTGCTATTATTTTCTCCTATTCTGAAGGCTGTATTTTGCTTTTAGTTTCCTTTGTTGTACAGAAGCTTTTAAGTTTGATTAGGCTCCATTTGTTTATTTTTGCTTTTATTTCCAGTATTCTGGGAAGTGGGTCATAGAGGATCCTGCTGTGATTTATGTTGGAGAGTGTTTTGCCTATGTTCTCCTCTAGGAGTTTTATAGTTTCTGATTGTACGTTTAGATCTTTAATCCATTTTGAGTTTATTTTTGTGTGTGGTGTTAGAAAGTGTTCTAGTTTCATTCTTTCACAAGTGGTTGACCAAGTTTCCCAGCACCACTTGTTAAAGAGATTGTCTTTAATCCATTGTATATTCTTGCCTCCTTTGTCAAAGATAGGGTGTCCATAGGTGTGTGGATTTATCTCTGGGCTTTCTATTTTGTTCCATTGATCTATATTTCTGTCTTTGTGCCAGTACCATACTGTCTTGATGACTGTGGCTTTGTAGTAGACCCTGAAGTCAGGCAGGTTGATTCTTCTAGTTCCATTCTTCTTTCTCAAGATTGCTTTGGCTATTTGAGGTTTTTTGTTTTTCCATACAAATTGTGAAATTATTTGATCTATTTCTGTGAAAAATACTGTTGGTATCTTGATAGATACCTTTGGGCAGTATACTCATTTTCACTATATTGATTCTTCCAATCCATGAACATGGTATATTTCTCCATCTATTAGTGTCTTCTTTGATTTCTTTCATCAGTGTTTTTTAATTTTCTATATATAGGTCTTTAGTTTCTTTGCTGCTACTGCTACTGCTAAGTCACTTCAGTCATGTCCAACTCTGTGCAACCCCATAGACAGCAGCCCACCAGGCTCCGCTGTCCCTGGGATTCTCCAGGCAAGAACACTGGAGTGGGCTGCCATTTCATTCTCCAATACATGAAAGTAAAAAGTGAAAGTGAAGTCGTTCAGTCTTGTCCGACTCTTCGTGACCCCATGCACTGTAGCCTACCAGGCTCCTCTGTCCATGGGATTTTCCAGGCAAGAGTACTGGAGTGGGGTGCCATTGCCTTCTCCATTAGTTTCTTTAGGTAGATATATTCCTAAGTATTTTATTCTTTTTGTTGCAATGGTGAATGGAATTGTTTCCTTAATTTCTCTTTCTGTTTTCTCATTATTAGTGTATAGAAATGCAAGGGATTTCTGTGTGTTGATTTTATATCCTGCAACTTTACTATATTCATTGATTCAGTTCAGTTCAGTCTCTCAGTCTTGTCCGACTCTTTGTGACCCCGTGAATCGCAGCATGCCAGGCCTCCCTGTTCATCACCATCTCTCAGAGTTCACTCAGACTCATGTCCATCAAGTCCGAGATGCCATCCAGCCATCTCATTGATTAGCTCTAGTAATTTTCTGGGGGAGTCTTTAGGGTTTTCTATGTAGAGGATCATGTCATCTGCAAACAGTGAGAGTTTTACTTCTTTTCCAATTTGGATTCCTTTTATTTCTTTTTCTGCTCTGATTGCTGTGGCCCCAAATTCCAAAACTATGTTGAATAGTAATGGTGAAACTGGTTACCCCTGTCTTGTTCCTGACTTTAGGGGAAATGCTTTCAATTTTTCACCATTGAGGATAATGTTTTCTGTGGGTTTGTCATATATAGCTTTTATTATGTTGAAATATGTTCCTTCTATTCCTGCTTTCTGTAGAGTTTTTATCATAAATAGATGGTGAATTTTGTCAAAGGCTTTCTCTGCATCTACTGAGACAGTCATATGGCTTCTATTTTTCAATTTGTTAATGTGGTGTATTACACTGATTGATTTGCAGATATTGAAGAATCCTTGCATGCCTGGGATAAAGCCCACTTGGTCATGGTGTATGATCTTTTCAATGTGTTGTTGGATTCTGATTGCTAGAATTTTGTTAAGGATTTTTGCATCTATGTTCGTCAGTAATATTGGCCTGTAGTTTTCTTTTTGTGTGGCATCTTTGTCAGGTTTTGGTATTAGGGTGATCTTTTATTCCTCTAATTCATATTAGCTGGGTGGGAAGAGACCAGAATGGCAGGAAATTGGTGTTAAATATAATCTAATATAACTTCTTCGAAGGACTTCTCTAGTGGCTCAGACGATAAAGCGTCTGTCTACAGTGTGAGAGACCTGGGTTCAATCCCTGGGTTGGGATGATTCCCTGGAGGAGGAAATGGCAACCCACTCCAGTACTCTTGCCTTGAAAATCCCATGGACGGAGGAGCTTGGTGCAGGCTACTATCCATGGGGTCACAAAGAGTCGGGCACAACTGAGCGACTTGAACTTCTTCAAGGACACATAACCCTTCTTACTTATGCCAATAACTTGCTAGTTAGGCATGAATCCATGACATGAATTCTGATAAAACATGGTAGAATTTATTGTTTCTTTTGGATATTATGTCTTTGTTTTAGATAATGAGGGAAACTATGTTTTAAGATTTCAATATAGCGTAAGAATTTAAACAGTTTAAATATACTTGAAACTTTAACAGCAGATTTTAAAACATTAACAAGAATATGCTTATTATTTTGGTTTTAAAAAATGAGCATCAAGTCATTAATTATCTGTTTATTTAATATGGAGACAGTTAACCACAAAGTTTGAACATTGCATCCAAGTCACAACTCTTTATTTACTGGTTGTGTGGACATGGACAATTTTTTCCTAACCAGTTTAAACCATAGCAATCTCAATTTTAAAAAACTGTTATTATAAATAACCACCTAATATAATTATTTCTGTAAGATGATTACCTGGAAATGTCTATTTAAGGCATTAGCACAATAGCTATCACAAAATAGCATCTTGATATTTATTGACAACATGAGGATTAATTTTATTACATTCATGTTTTTTCCAGACTTGATCTCATATTTTAAAATCTTTATTGGAGTTAATTTGATTTATAATGTTGTGTTAGTTTGTTATACAGCAGAGCGATTCAGATATACATACACATATATTAATTCTTTTTTAGGTCCTTTTCTCATATAGGTTGTCACAGAATACTGAGTAGAGTTCTATGTCCTGCTATACAGTATATCCCTGTCAATTATTATGTATAGGAGTGTGCTTATGTTAATCCCAAACTCCTGATTCATCCCTCCCCTCTACATTTCCTTCTTGGTAACCATACATTTGTTTCCTTTGTCTGTGAGTCTGTTTCTGTTTTGTAAATAAGATCATTTGTATCATTTTTTAAAAAAATTAGATCCCGCATATGAGTGTTATCATATAAGTTATTATTATTATCACTGCTTTACCATGATTTGAAAGTTACAAGAAAAGGATTCTAGATCAAAAACAAAAAAGCTTCAGTACATATCAGTGAATCTTTAAGTTACTAGGCACAAGTTCAGTTGATTTTATCATAACATATTTCCTCAATTACTATCCCCTTTCCACTTCAGTGATAGGTTTCACACATTAATCTCAACTAACCTAGATAGCATATTCAAAAGCAGAGACATTACTTTGCCGACTAAGGTCCATCTAGTCAAGGCTATGGTTTTTCCTGTGGTCATGTATGGATGTGAGAGTTGGACTGTGAAGAAGGCTGAGCGCCGAAGAATTGACGCTTTTGAACTGTGGTGTTGGAGAAGACTCTTGAGAGTCCCTTGGACTGCAAGGAGATCCAACCAGTCCATTTCGAAGGAGATCAGCCCTGGGATTTCTTTGGAAGGAATGATGCTAAAGCTGAAATTCCAGTACTTTGGCCACATCATGCGAAGAATTGACTCATTGGAAAAGACTTTGATGCTGGGAGGGATTGGAGGCAGGAGAAGAAGGGGACGACCGAGGATGAGATGGCTGGATGGCATCACTGACTCGATGGACATGAGTCTGAGTGAACTCCGGGAGTTGGTGATGGACAGGGAGGCCTGGCGTGCTGGGATTCATGGGGTCACAAAGAGTCAGACACAACTGAGTGATGGAACTGAACTGAACTGATTGCTATAGTTATCTATTGGTCGATTAGTTTCGCTGATAATCAGCTTAGTCTCTACAAAAATATCAGGATGATATTTCTAAAGAAGATTAACAGTCTAGGCATGATTTTGTAAACTCATTTTGCCCTGCTTCTATCTGCTATATATAACTATAAGCCCTGGAAAAATTCCAAAAGAAGCCAAAAAAAAAAAAAAAAGTGGAAAGAAGGATGCAAAGTGGTTAGGAACTCCAGGACTGGAGAAACAGTGTAGTGACAGAAAGTGACAGGGCAACTAACCAGCTTCCACCAGAGAGAGAGGGAAAGATCATTAGGGATTTAAGGGGAAATAACAAAAGATCCATTATTTGTATTATTGGAATCCTAAAAGGAAACAAGGAAGAGAGACTTAAAGAGCACTCAAAGAAATAATGGTTGAAAATTTTCTAAATTTGATAAGATATAACCCTACAGGGGCTTCCCTGATAGCTCAGTTAGTAAAGAATCTGCCTGCAATGCAGGTGACCCCAGTTCAGTTCCTGGATTGGGAAGACCCCCTGGAGAAGGAGTAGACTACCCACTCCAGTATCCTTGAATTTCCCTTGTGGCTCAGATGGTAAAGGATCCACCTGCAATGCAGAAGACCTAAGTCCAATCCCTGGGTTGGGAAGATCCCCTGGAGGAGAGTATGGCAACCTACCCCGATATTCTTGCCTGGAGAATCCCTGTGGACAGAGGAGCCTGGTGGGCTAGTCCATGGGGTTGCAAAGAGTCAGACATGACTGAAAACTAAACACAGCACAGTGCATAAACCTACAACCTTCAAGAAGCTGAATGAGCCCTAAGTAGAATCCATATCTGTGTCTCAATTTATTTTTCTGCATGTACCATTGTTTAAAAACAACAACAAAAGAAAAAAAAAAAACTTAGAAAATGAACTTACAGTTACCAGGAAGAAAGGTGGGGTGAAGGGATAGTTACGAAGTTTGGGATCAGCATATACACACCGCTATATTTTAAATGAATAACCAACAAGGACCTACTGCAAAGCACAGGGAAGTCTACTCAGCGTTATGTGACAGCCTAGATGGGAGGGGAGTTTGGAGAATGGATGCAGGTGTATATACTGCTGAGTCCCTTTGCTGTTCACCTGAAACTATCACAGCATTGTTAATTGGTTATGTTCCAATATAAAATAAAAACTAAAAAGAAAAGAAAAAGAAAACACTATCCTTTTTCCACTAAATTATCTTTGCTTCTTTGTGAAAGATTGGTTAAATATATTGGTATGGGTTTATTTGTGAGTTCTCCATTCTGCTCCATGGATGTGCTTGGCTGTTTTGATGTCTTGATAACTGCAACTTATCTAGTAAGTCTTGAGATCTGGTAGCATTAGTCCTCTGACTTTGTTCTCCTCCTTCACTACTGGGTTGATTACTCTAGGTCTTTTAATTTCCTTATAACTTTTATATATCAGTTTGTCAATATACACAAAATAACTTGCTATAATCTGTTTATTGTATTTTGGCATATTTTTATCCCTTGGGTTTTGTTTGACTTTAGAAAGTATCTTCACATTTAAAACTATGGGAATACAAAGATCCAAATGATTTTCCCCAAGGTAATTCAGTTTAGTTCAGTTGCTCAGTCGTGTCTGACTCTTTGGGACCCCATGGACTGCAGCATGCCAGGCTTCCCTGTCTATCACCACCTCCTGCTCAAACTCATGTCCATCACGACAGTGATGCCATTGAACCATCTCATCCTCTGTCATCCCCTGGGTAGCATTAATCTTAATTTTTAGCAGTTCAATTTTTGTATTAAGGGCACAATTTGTTTTGGATATGTGGCAACTACACTGCATAATAATTTATTTTCTGTTACTACAGAAAGTCTAAAGTAAAGATCTGGGTGTTTCTGTTTGCTTGCTTTAGTGATCAGTGTTAGTCATTTCAGTCATGTCCAAATTTTTGCAACCCCCTGGACTGTAGCTCCCCCAGGCTCCTCTGTCCAGGAGATTCTCCAGGCAAGAATACAGGAGTGCATTGCCATTTCCTTCTCCAGCTTTAGTAACTAAGGCCCACATAATTAGGAAGATGGAATTACATACAGATAGAACTTCTGAAAAGTCAGACTTGTTGAATATTTACTTCTCTTTCATGTCAAATATAGCACTTCAGAATGTGCCTAATTCAAAATAATTTTTCAAATCCTTAAATTTTTCATGAAATCAGCTATTCTCTGGAATGGGTACTGTGAGAACTATTTTTCTCTTTTATTTTTAGGCACTGCACTGTATTATAATAGTGCTAGTATCCATCCTGGCCATTCTTTTCCTATAAGGCATATGACTGATATTTTTTTCTCTACACTTAATTCACTAGAGCCTACTTGGTTCTTTTACTTTTCTTGTGATTCATATATAAAGGGTATTAACATTATACAGCTGAACATTTCAATACAAGTAGGATGAGGCCTCAGGAAACCTGAGCTTATGTTCAAGAGACAGGAGATTAATCTTTTTTTGTTTTTTTAATCTTCTGACAGGACAGAGAGAAAATATAAAAGTAGTGTTTTTAATTAATTTTTATTGAAGTGTGGTTGGTTTACAGTATTGTGTTAGTTTCTGCTTATAGCAAAGTGAATGGCTATATGTATGCATATATGCCTCTCTTTTAGACTTCCTCCCCATTTAGGTCACCATAGAGAAGAGAAGGGTTTCCTGAGCTAAACAGGAGGTTCTCATTTGTTAGCAATTTTTGATTAGCCTTTCTGAGGAACAAAAAGCACCAGATGGCACACAGGACTCCCTGGCAGCACAGCAGCCCCTGGGCAGCCCCCAGCGCCACACTTGCGCTGGCCCAGGCTCACCGCTTCCATACCCATCATTCCCACCTGGTCAATTCCAGTCTGGATGGCTCTTGCCTTTCTTTCCTCTAATCTTGCTCTAGCCCCTGAGCAGTACTAGATCAAATGCAGAAGTGACTGGCCAAACTTCAGCTGGATCCTTTCCAGACCTGTGAAATCACTTAGTAGATCATCGGGCTAGTTCTTCAGTGATGACAAGACAGGAATAGCCTGGCCTTCCTCTTCTCAAGGCTTCCCTCCCACTCTCTCATTTCAAACCTCCATCTCAGCTAAAATCCATCTGGAGTGAGCTCTCATATCTCTCTCTGCCTACATTTATATTTGTCTTTTCCCTCTGGACAGAGAACGATTCCACTTCTTGCCGAAAGCTACTTTACACACAATAAATGCTATTGTGTTTCTCTCTCACTTCTTAAATAACTTGCATCATTACCATCCCACTTTCATTAGCGAAGTTCTACAGGCAGGCATCTCCTCTAACTTGATAAAAACAATGGAAACTCCCTCTTAACACAACTTCCCTGTCTAGATACCCATCTTATTTCACTATAAAATGTCTTAAATGTCTAGACAGGATAGCTTGATGGATCTAAGCTAATGATCCCAAGTTTGACAAACAAATGTAAAAACTTTTGTCTCCAATGTTCTTATCTGTAAGTCATAATGTGTTCAAATATAAAAGGAAGATCCCAGCATCTTGCTCTATCTACCTTTCTAAAAATTTATTTAAGTATAGTTGGTTTACAATGTTGTATTAGTTTCGAATGTAGGGCAAACCGAATCAGTTATACATATAGATATATCCACTATTTTTAAGATTCTTTTCGCATATAGGCCATGGCAGAGTATTAGTAGAGTTCCGTGGGCTATACAGTATGTCTTTATTAGTTGTCTATTTTATATGTAGTAAATGTATGTATGTAATATATGTAAATCCCAATCTCACAAGTTATTCCTTCTCCTCCTTTTCCTCCCTAGTAAACATGTTTGTTTTCTATATCTGTGACTCAATTTCTGTTTTATAGATAAGCTCAGTTGTACCATTTAGTTTAGATTCCACATGTTAAGTGATATAAAATATTTGTCTTGTTCAGTCTGACTGACTTCACTCAGTATGACAGTCTCTAGGTTCATCCATGTTGCTGCAAATTGCATTATTTTGTTCCTTTTTATGTCTGAGTAATATGTATATTTGTACCATATTTTTTTTATCCATTCCTATGTCAATGAACATCTGTTTCTTGCATGTCTTGGCTGTTGTAAACAGTGCTGCAATGAACATTGGAGTGCATATATGTTTTCGCATTATTATTTTCTGGGGAAATTTTCCCAGGAGTGGAATTGCTGCATCATATGGTAGCCTTAGTTTTTAGTTTTTGTAAGGAATTTCCATACTGTTTTTCATAGTGGTTGCACCAATTTACATTCCCACCAACAGTGGAGGAAGGTTCCCTTTTCTCCATGCTCTCTCTAGAATTTATTGTTTGTAGATTTTTGATTATGGCCATTCTGACCAGTGTAAGGTGATGCCTCATTGTAGCTTTGACTTTCATTTCTCTAACATTAGTGATATTGAGCATCTGCTCATATGCATTTTGCCCATCTGTGTTCTATCCACCTTTTTAAACAATCTTTAAGCTTGGGCAATATTCATTTCTTTTCAACTACTAGATCATTTGAGAATATGAGCCAAAATCTGTTCTTCCTTCTCTTCTTCTTCTTGGCCTTTCTTCTTCTTCTTCTCAATCTCCCCTGTTCATAATGGATGTTATATGGTGCTAGCTCATCCTTTAATTGACATCCAGATGCTTTAAATGTTTCACTTAAGTGGAGGGTGAGGCTGCTGATCACGAGAAAACAACTTTCACAAAAGCAAGGTCTGAAACCTACTCTAGTCAAATGGAATGATGGATTCCTTTTCTCCTGGGTGGAAGAAAAGATTCTTGCTCATGTATGAATAAACTACAAAACAATCATTGCCAAGTGACTGAATCATGATGTCACAGTGAACCACTAAAGCCATATATTCAACTTAATTTCTTAACAGGCTGTTGTGGTTAAGTCACTCAACCATGCCTGACTCTTTGTGACCCCATGGACTGTAGCATGCTGGGCTCCCCTGTCCATCACCAACTCCTGGAGCTTGCTAAAACTCATGCCCATTGAGTCACTGATGCCATCCAACCATCTAATTCTCTGTAATCCCCTGTCATCCCCTTCTCCTTCTGCCTTGATTCTTTTCCAGCTTCAGGGTCTTTTCTAATGAGTCAGCTCTTCTCATCAGGTGGCCAAAGTTTTGGAGCTTCGGCTTCAGCATCAGTCCTTCCAATGAATATTCAGGACTGATTTCCTTTATGATGGACTGGTTTCATCTCTTTGCAGTCCAAGGGACTCTCAAGAGTCTTCTCCAACACCACAGTTCAAAAGATTCAATTCTTTGGCACTCAGCTTTCTTTATAGTCCAACTATCACATCCGTACATGAATGCTGAAAAAACCATAGCTTTTGCTAGATGGATTTTTCTTGGCAAAGTAATGTCTCTGCTTTTTAATATGCTGTCTAGGTTGGTCATAGCTTTTCTTCAAGGAGTAAGAGTCTTTTAATTTCATGGAAGAAGCACAAGCTGGAATAAAGATTGCTGGGAGAAATATCAATAACCTCAGATATGTGGATGACACCACCCTTATGGCAGAAAGTGAAGAGGAACTCAAAAGCCTCTTGATGAAAGTGAATGTGGAGAGTGAAAAAGTTGGCTTAAAGCTCAACATTCAGAAAATGAAAATCACAGCATCTGGTCCCATCACTTCCTGGGAAATAGATGGGGAAACAGTGGAAACAGTGTCAGACTTTATTTATTTGGGCTCCAAAATCACTGCAGATGGTGATTGCAGCCATGAAATTAAAAGATGCTTATGCCTTAGAAGGAAAGTTATGAATGACCTAGACAGCATATTAAAAAGCAGAGACATTACTTTGCCAACAAAGGTCTGTCTAGCCAAGGCTATGGTTTTTCCAGTAGTCATGTATGGATATGAGAGTTCGACTGTGAAGAAAGATGAGTGCCAAATAATTGATGCTTTTGAACTGTGGTGTTGGAGAAGACTCTTGAGAGTCTGTTGAACTGCAAGGACATCCAACCAGTCCATTCTAAATGAGATCAATCCTGGGTGTTCTTTGGAAGGAATGATGCTAAAGCTGAAACTAAACTCCAGTACTTTGGCCACCTCATGTGAAGAATTGACTCACTGGCAAAGACTCTGATGCTGGGAAGGATTAGGGGCAGGAGGAGAAGGGGACAACAGAGGATGAGATGGCTGGATGGCATCACCGTCTTGATGGACGTGAGTTTGAGTGAACTCCGGGAGTTGGTGATGAATAGGGAGGCCTGGCGTGCTGCGATTCATGGCGTCACAAAGAGTCAGACATGACTGAGCAACTGTACTGAACTGAACTGAATTTCATGGTTGCAGTCACTATCTGCAATGATTTTGGAGCCCCCCCCCAAAATAAAGTCTGTCATTGTTTCCATTGTTTCCCCATCTATTTGCCATGAAGTGATGGGACAAGATGCCATGATATTCGTTTTTTGAATGCTGAGTTTTAAGCCAACTCTTTAACTCTCCTCTTTCACTTTCATCAAGAGGCTCTTTAGTTCCTCTTCGCTTTCTGCCATAAGGGTGGTGTCATCTGCATATCTGAAGTTATTGATATTTCTCCCAGCAATCTTGATTCCAACTTGTTCTTCATCCAGCCCAGCATTTTACATGATGTACTCTGCATATATATTAAATAAGCAGGATGACAATATACAGGCTTGACACACTCCTTTCCCAATTTGAAACCAGTCCATTTTTCTATGTTCATTTCTAAGTGTTGCTTCTTGACATGCATACAGATTTCTCAGGAGGTATTCCCATCTCTTTCAGACTTTTCCGGTTTGTTGTGATCCACACAGTCAAAGGCTTTAGCATAGTCAATGAAGCAAAAGTAGATGTTTCTCAGAAATTCTTTTGCCTTTTCTATGATCCAACAGATGTTGGCAATTTCATCTCTGGTTCCTCTGCCTTTTCTAAATCCAGTTTGAACATCTGGAAGCTCTGAGGTCATGTACTGTTGAAGCCCAGCTTGGAGAATTTTGAACATTATTTTGCTAGCATGTGAAATGAGTATAACTGTTCAGTAGTTTGAGCATTCTCTGGCATCGCCTTTCTTGGGAATGAATGAAATGCCTTTCTTGGACTGGAATGAAAACTACCCTTTTCCAGTGCTGTGGCCACTGTGTTTCCAAATTTGCTGGCATACTGAATGCAACACTTTCATAGCATCATCTTTAGGATTTGAAATAACTCAGCTGGAATTTCATCACCTCTATTAGCTTTTTTTGGTATTGCTAAGGCCCAGTTGACTTCACACTCCAAGATATATGGCTCCAGGTGAGTGATCACACCATTGTGGTTTTCTGGGTCATTAAGATATTTTTTGTGTGTATTCTTGCCACCTCTTCTTAATATCTCTGCTTCTGTTAGGCCCATACCATTTCTGTTATTTATTGTGCCCATCTTTGAATGAAATGTCATCTTTATCATAAAAATGTAATTCAACAAATATCATAATATTATTTGATTACCCTTTTGCTCATCTTTCACTGACTGTCTATAACAGAGGATTAGACATAATTTGTGCATATTCAATATACATGTGATAAAGACAAAGAATACACCAGTGACGATGAAGAAGTGATCCTGACTTTGTGCCAGTGCCATGGTAGTTTATTATCAGAATCAATAAGTCAATATTCTTTATCTTTAGAGAACACGGACTGTATTCAGATTCACCAAGAGGTGCAACAAATAATATATCCTCCAAAGTGGGAAACTTACGCCAGTGAAAGTGACAAAAGACTTCTAAAACTTTTCTGGGAAAATTGCCATGCAATGCAAGTATTACTGCTAGAAAATTTGTGAACTGTGTAGGCAATGAGAACTGAGGAGCCTGTTGATGCTTGTTTCATTCTTAGTTGCAAAACCAAAAGCAAAATATTCAAAAGAAACATATAACAAAGGAATTAAATTCTAATACTTCACAGTCAGTTTCTAGCATGCAGTGAACCCTAAAGACCCTGGTAACTCGAAATTTGGGCTGGATTGCTTTCCTGTTCTGCCAACATGGGCCCTGTTAGTATAGTTGTTCATAATTCTAGGGAATATTTTTTTCTCAATTTATAGTTTAAAATACCTACTATATGCCAGACACTGAACTATATCCATAATACAGTCAAACAAGACAGGATCTGGTGCTCTTGCAGATTTACAATGGGGAAGAATANCATCCAGCCCAGCATTTTACATGATGTACTCTGCATATATATTAAATAAGCAGGATGACAATATACAGGCTTGACACACTCCTTTCCCAATTTGAAACCAGTCCATTTTTCTATGTTCATTTCTAAGTGTTGCTTCTTGACATGCATACAGATTTCTCAGGAGGTATTCCCATCTCTTTCAGACTTTTCCGGTTTGTTGTGATCCACACAGTCAAAGGCTTTAGCATAGTCAATGAAGCAAAAGTAGATGTTTCTCAGAAATTCTTTTGCCTTTTCTATGATCCAACAGATGTTGGCAATTTCATCTCTGGTTCCTCTGCCTTTTCTAAATCCAGTTTGAACATCTGGAAGCTCTGAGGTCATGTACTGTTGAAGCCCAGCTTGGAGAATTTTGAACATTATTTTGCTAGCATGTGAAATGAGTATAACTGTTCAGTAGTTTGAGCATTCTCTGGCATCGCCTTTCTTGGGAATGAATGAAATGCCTTTCTTGGACTGGAATGAAAACTACCCTTTTCCAGTGCTGTGGCCACTGTGTTTCCAAATTTGCTGGCATACTGAATGCAACACTTTCATAGCATCATCTTTAGGATTTGAAATAACTCAGCTGGAATTTCATCACCTCTATTAGCTTTTTTTGGTATTGCTAAGGCCCAGTTGACTTCACACTCCAAGATATATGGCTCCAGGTGAGTGATCACACCATTGTGGTTTTCTGGGTCATTAAGATATTTTTTGTGTGTATTCTTGCCACCTCTTCTTAATATCTCTGCTTCTGTTAGGCCCATACCATTTCTGTTATTTATTGTGCCCATCTTTGAATGAAATGTCATCTTTATCATAAAAATGTAATTCAACAAATATCATAATATTATTTGATTACCCTTTTGCTCATCTTTCACTGACTGTCTATAACAGAGGATTAGACATAATTTGTGCATATTCAATATACATGTGATAAAGACAAAGAATACACCAGTGACGATGAAGAAGTGATCCTGACTTTGTGCCAGTGCCATGGTAGTTTATTATCAGAATCAATAAGTCAATATTCTTTATCTTTAGAGAACACGGACTGTATTCAGATTCACCAAGAGGTGCAACAAATAATATATCCTCCAAAGTGGGAAACTTACGCCAGTGAAAGTGACAAAAGACTTCTAAAACTTTTCTGGGAAAATTGCCATGCAATGCAAGTATTACTGCTAGAAAATTTGTGAACTGTGTAGGCAATGAGAACTGAGGAGCCTGTTGATGCTTGTTTCATTCTTAGTTGCAAAACCAAAAGCAAAATATTCAAAAGAAACATATAACAAAGGAATTAAATTCTAATACTTCACAGTCAGTTTCTAGCATGCAGTGAACCCTAAAGACCCTGGTAACTCGAAATTTGGGCTGGATTGCTTTCCTGTTCTGCCAACATGGGCCCTGTTAGTATAGTTGTTCATAATTCTAGGGAATATTTTTTTCTCAATTTATAGTTTAAAATACCTACTATATGCCAGACACTGAACTATATCCATAATACAGTCAAACAAGACAGGATCTGGTGCTCTTGCAGATTTACAATGGGGAAGAATATGATACAGACTATTCTTTAGCTTCAGAATTAAGCACCAGCACATAAACACTGATTTTTTTTTAAGTATCTTTTTTTTTTCAGATTATCCATGTCATCATTTGCCTCCATTGGTGCAGAAAATTGAGTAGAGAGAGGGAGGAAGAGAAAATCAATTAGGTGTAATCATGTTAGATAAAAAGCAAATGCATTAAAATATTTATTTATCAATTTATTCATTATTTAAAATATATCTTTCCAGTAAATCCAAAGTCATGTACTTTAAACAGTAGGATTACCTCACCTGTCCATCAAATGCTCTCAACTCAGTGAGAAAATATGTCAAGGGTCTGTCTATGTCCACCAGTCAACTCATCAGATTGGGAATATTCGTGGGCTGCATGCAGTGCAAATCAAAGTTTGACACTGTAGGTTTTCCTTGGTACCACCGAAAGTATTTGAATTTTCCAAAGAGAAAGTAACCAGGAAAATAACTTTTCCTTTTGGGAAACATCAGTCATAATGAAACGAAATTAGCCTAGAAAGGCCACACTTTATCCTAATTTCAATGTTAAAAGTAAAATCATAGTCCCTTTAGCATTAACTTATTATGCTATATGACCTACACCTAGCAGTATCTAAGTTACCAATAAAACATTTTACGTATTCCAGGCTTTTACTGAAAGCTTGGTAATCACTGATGCCAGATCCATCGTACCTTGAAAAAGTTAATTATGAAATTAAACTTTAAGCTGCTAAGCCTTTCAGCAGAGTCATGTGATGACACAATGTCAGGAACGTGTAACTGAGCTTTGGTACTTATGACTCATGTTAGTGGCCCATAATGAATCAGGTAGGCAGGGCTACCTCCAAATCATTTAGTTGAAAGTTTTTTTTTTTTTTTCTTTCATTGCTGAATGTTCCTGAAGAAAATACATCTCATATGTATTGTACATAGTTCATATTAGAAGGCTGAGTTTTAAAATGTATATCCCTAAGAGGAACCTTCTAGTAATCAATGATTAATTGGGCTTGAAAGATCATATTTTTAAAATTTTAAATACATACAAGAATTGAAAATAATAATATTAGTCCCAGAAAGTTCACTTGGCTTATACGAAGATGTAAAGGTTAATTTGAGTTAAAATATAAAATATATCTTATTCTGGAAGAAAAGGTCAGTGGATCATTACAAGGACCTATAATGGTAAATAATTCTTGGCTGTGCTACTTCTTTCAAACCAGGAGTCCCCAGTCCCTGGGAGAGACAAGTACCGATTCACGTTACAGTTAGGAGCCAGGCCATGTAGCAGGCGGTGAGCAGCAGGTGAGTGGGCTGACTTTCATCTGTCTTTATAGCCGTTTCCCATCACACACTCCAGCCGTCACTGCCTCCCTTCGCCCCCAGTGAGACCATCTAGTGGCAGAAAAGCAAGCTCAGGGCTCTCACTGATTCTGCATTATGGTGAGTTGTGTAATTATTTCATTATATATCATATATAATAATAATAGAAATAAAGTGCACAATAAGTGCACTTAAATCATCCCCAAGCCACCCCTGACCCCCGCCAAAGTGTGTGGAAAATAGTCTTCCATGAAACCAGACCCTGTTGCCCAAAAGGCTGGTGACCGCTGTGTCAAGCACTCCATTTATCTCATATACGGAGATAAATCCTCTCCAACTATTAATTTTGCAGCCTGATTTACCAACAGATTTATCTGTTCATGAAGAAACCATCATGAAGATAAAAACTGTCTTTAAGTTCTTCTAATTCTGCTATTCACCCTTGTCTCTCTGTAGGGTTAAAGGATGAACTGGTAAAGTCTGTGTCAAAATGAGATTAATGATATGGAGCCGCCTTATAAGAGTGCTTGAGGATTAGCTAAATACTTACGGTAAGTGCACCTAATGTTTCAAATAAAAGCGTCTGGACTTTCATATGCTTTAGAAAACGCTGGAAAAGTAAGTTCTAAATAAATAAATAAATAAATAAATATGTATGGAAGCTCTTTCCTTAGGGCCTTTCTGCTGCTTCCTTCACATCACCAATACTGCTGAGACTGGCTCTTGTTTCTCTGTTTACTATCAAAAGTCTGAAGACTAAGTCATTGCAGGTGGCCCTGGGCTCAAGTTAGATACAGCTGGCCTGCTGTATCCCCAGATCCCGAAACAGCAGATCCAACCAACCATAGGTGGTACAGAAGCTGCAGATATGGAGGGCTGATGATGGGCTACAGCGTTCTCATATTTAGGTATCTGGGGCAGGTCCTGGAACCTACTGCCCACAGATACTGCTGCTGCTGCTGCTAAGTCGCTTCAGTGGTGTCCAACTCTGTGCAGTCCCAGAGACTGCAGCCCACCAGGCTCCCCTGTCCCTGGGATTCTCCAGGCAAGAACACTGGAGTGGGTTGCCATTTCCTTCTCCAATGCATGAAAGTGAAACGTGAAAATGAAGTCGTGAAGTCGTGCCCGACTTCGCGACCCCATGAACTGCAGCCTACCAGGCTCCTCTGCCTGTGGGATTTTCCAGGCAAGAGTACTGGAGTGAGTTGCCATTGCCTTCTCTGCAGATACTAAAGGCTGTTTAATAAGAGCATAGAAAAGGCCTGCTGCTGGAAATACCTTTATGGTACCAGGAAGGCTAGCATTCAGATCATCTGTTTGGGTCAAGCTCTTTCCAACTGACTTGAAACACGAGGCATGCGGGTTGGGCTGGTGAGGAGGAGGGGCCTGGGGAAGGGTGCTGCTTGTCCCACTTAGACCACAGCCTTGAAAGAAGAGCCAGCTCTGGGTGAACACGACAGAGAAGTACAACTGGATGATCTGGTACACTGAACCGTACTTAAGGAAGACAGGGCTATTTGAGGCAGGTGGAGGCTGGCCACAGGCAAGCAGGGGGTAACCTGGAGGCTGCTGGGGGCAGACAGAGCCAACTCTTCAGAGAAAGCACCGGATAGAAAATTAATTTCTTACGAAGTTGCTGGGAATTATGGGAAAATCTCCATTCACATATCTGTGTCAATTCTCACTTTCTAAAGCGTACTGGTTTCATCTGGATGCAATCCCTTAATTAGAATGAGTGCAATTAAATTCTGACAAAGACTGGGAGACTACTGAATAGGAATGGTGTGATGACTTTGAGTAGCACGTGTGACACTGTCCCTTGAGTTCTTTGAAGCTTTTAATACTGTCTTGGGACTTCCCTGACGGCCCAATGATTAAGAATATGCCTTCTAATTCAGGGGACACGGTTCAGTTCCTGACCAGGAAGCCAAGATCCCACATGCCCAGGGCATGCCTTGGGGCAGCTAAGCCTAAGCACCACAGCTGGAGAGAAGCCAGCTTGCAGCTGTGAAGATCCCATGTGCTGCAACTGACACCCGTGCAGCCAAATAAATAATAAGGAAGTAAACATTAAAAGGTAAAATTGTCTTCAGTTTTGAACAAGCTCCATATATAAGTATTAACATAATGCTGATTTGCTCTACATTACTATTTTACAAGTTAGATGTAATGTTTCTGAAGTATAGTGCAGTTAAATAGGAAAACAGGTCAGTGTATGAATCAGGACCAAACAAACACAGATGTAAAATGACCTGATATTGACCTGATACTGTAGTCACATAGTCCAGAACTCAATCCTAATTCTACTCCTTAATAGCTTTTGTCATATTGGGCAAGTTGCTTAGCCCAGTTGATTCTAGATTTCCTCATCTATTAAATGGGTAAAATAAGATCTATCCTCGGGGTTAACAATATATATGAATTGCACAGAAAAGCCCTTAATAAAATGGTAACTTATTAAGCAATGGTTATTATTTTTGTTGCTATTAAACTGCCATTATAGACAATAAAGGGAACAGGTGTTCAAAGAAGCTATAAGATTCTGTGAACAAGAAGATTCTGGGACATTTCATGAAGAAGTGGAGCCTGTGCTGATATTTACATGCTGAGCAGATTCCCTGTAGGCAGAAAGGATTCTGTCAATGGGAGGAGGCTTCAATCCCTTACAGGGAGAATGGTGTAAGTGCATTGTGCAAACAGAAATATCTCTGACGTGATTTAGAAAAGAGAGGGAGTATACCGATCTAATAAGGACTCCAGGTCAGAGAGACGTGGGGAACAAAGGAAGAAAGGTTTAACTGGGACCTAATTATGGATTAGCGTGACTATCTGTCAGCCCATGGGCTTCTTTCTGTGGATAACTGATAATAGGCTGGGTTAGATTAATGAACTGGTGTTGAACAGAAGAAAGATGTGTGGTCATAATCTGTAGGGCCTCTCCTCATAGCTGACATTTTAAAGCGGTTATCAGAGACCCAGCCTGCATCATTAGTCAGAGGTTCTCTGGAGCAAGAAGACTGAGGCTTCTGTTCAATTCCTCACTAAGCAGACCACAGTTGAAACAGGGGCAAAACATCTACCAAAAGATAAACATAGGAAGTAAACTAGAAACCTCCGTCATTAAACAACAGAAGAGTCTGGGTATCATCGAACAAAAAGTTCATAGGCATTTTTTTGATATCTGAGTGAGGGTTTTTTCCCTCTTCTTACGACCATATAGCCAAACACAAGGGAGTCCAGCTTGCAGAATGATGAAGGTCCCAAAATAAAAAGGGAAACATTTAAAGTAGTTTTACACAAAATAACTTATATTCACTGTACCTAATAGTATAGTATATCATAGTACTTCCGGTCTATATTTACTCTTCAAATGATTATTTACAGTGAAAGAAATCCGGTTGGAGGTTTTAGTCACTCTGATACAGGCCAGGCATTGCTATGTTTGACAGCAAGAAAAGGGAATTTTCTGCCTTGCAGTGTGATGCACAGCTCTCTGAGTCTGTCCATAAACTGTCTCTTACAGGAATGCAAGACTTTTAGAAATGTAAATCTTTCTGATCTATGGAATGTGACAAGCTCACTGTCCAACTAGGGATGGGTTTTACATTTTTAAAAAATTTTCTATATGTTTAGCTTGGGGAAAAATCACACTCAGGAAGACTCTAGTAACAAATGTTCAGGTAATTAACAGGCTGTCATGTGAAAAAGGATAAACGTATTCCTTGTAGCATCAGCACAGAACTGGTTCTGTGGATTAAAGAAAAATAAAAGTCAGTTTTAGCTTTACATAAGAATTATTTTGTACACTTTGCTGAAAATAGCTCAGCTGCCTTCATGAAGATGGAAATATTAGGCGTGGATGATCAGTTGTTTGTGAGGGATATTTTTTTAGTCTTCACTTTAGCCTCACCTGACAGCTTTTTAAAGCTACACGGACACCAGAACCTCAGGGCAGATGAATTCACCAGAACCTCTGGTAGTAAAAATCTACTGGCCTTGGTATCTTTAGGAAGCAGCAAGGTTGGGAATCACTGTATTAGCTAGGGTTAAGTCCACATGGCCCCCATGCACCCACCCTGGCTGTGACATCAATTAGGAGAGCACCATGAAGAATGTATCGAGGATAATCTGGTTTAGAAGCAAGCAGGCAAAGAAAGGGGCTGCTGGGAATCCAGTCACCAGATCATGAAGTCTTCTACAAGGAATGCTTTGATAATCAGAAAAGCTTTTTGTAAAAGGGCTTTTATAATCAGAAAAGGAAGTTATTTGGAACAAGCAAATATTATATTATAAAGATCATATACTATACTATCTATTATGAAGATTATTATAAGTATTATAAATGATTGAAATTTGAAAGAGTTTTCCAGCTTCCTCTCAGGTCCTCCTGTGCCCCAACCCCTACCCCCAACACATGTGTTTACATTTGTATTCTGGCTATAGTCCATTTTCTCAAGATTCCAGGAACATGTTAAATAGTGTCCCACCTACATGATTTCCAGTCATTGAGATCAGTCTCCTGCAATAACTTTCTTCTCTGCCTGGCAAAATCACACTTGTCTCCAAATCTTGTTCCATTATCACCTCCTCAAAAATTTCCTAGAATTCCTCCCATTAACTATTTTCCCTATTCTATTTCTGTAGTATTCTGAGTAGGGTTCAGGAACTGTATTTATCACATTATTTAGGTTTTTTTTTTTTTTTCTGATTGTTGTCTCCTTAGATTTTTCTGTTAGCTTCTCTGAACAGCAAGGAGGAAACAGAAATTTTTTTAAAAAGTCAAGTTTTCTTCAGGAAACTATAGTGTCTGTTAGAATCACAGAAATCAACTGAGGATATTTTAGGTTTGAAGCATATGGGGTAAGGACCATACCCATTATTTAGAGTAATGGACAGATCTTTGTAANAGATGACACCAAGAAGGAGAGACACCAGGTGGCCAGCCTACCCATGTACTCCTTCAGCTGGGCTGCCTTAGCTGCCTGAGTGCCCTGGAACCTCGGGATGATCCTCTAGTGGGTGTGCTTAATAACATGGACATATTTTACCCATTTTTATAAAGTGCTGACAATATAATAGGCACTGAAGAAGGAAGGAGAATAAGAATGGCACAGTCTCTGGTATTAAGAAAATCCATATAACAGGGAAGCTGGGCAGGAAAACAAATGGTAATGCAGTAAAAATGCGTTCCAGCAAGGTATGGAATATCAGCAACAGGAAATGATGATAGTGATAAGTTTTTTAAATGAAATCATTCTGACTCACACACAAGTCATCCCGGTTGCAGTTCAAAACTGGATCCACCTTCCCATTGATTTTCTCAAAAATACTTAGTGAATACAACACTGAAGTGGACACAGTATGGTAGAAGATACAAAGATATATTAGACTGAAGCTCCCTCTTTATATTGAACTATATTATGGTAGGCCATTGCTATAGGTAAGATTTCCCGTGATTCATTACCTTTTTATTTAGGTAGCTCTGGAGGTTCTATGTAGCTAGGGGGAAAGATGTTCTTTCATGTTACATCAAATTGTCTGTGTCATGTAAGCATTTGTTTAAAATTTAAAACCAGAGTATCAACTAAAAAAAATATCAGGGCAAAGAAAAACCAGATCCTGAAGACACAGTATACCAAGTGTTATCTCTCTGAACATAATAACAAGATTTTCTCTGAGAACTTAAAATAGGGTCTGTATCTGTGGGGTATCAATATTTTTGTTTGTGGGGAATATTTGGATCAAATAATCATATCTGTCAAAATGACTCATAATGCCACCTGATGGTTGGTATTTATTTCTTAATAACAATCATACCATGCTAGTGAATAACTAGTATCAAAAACAGAACTAAAAGAAAAAACAAAACAAAAAACCTTACCTCTCTTCTTGGAATTATTCCAACCTTTTCTGTTGGAAGTTTAATGTATCACAGTTAATTTAAGGGAACTCATTATTTATTGTCTTTCATTTACAGTAATTTGCCTGACATTTATAATAACTTATTTATAATCATTTATAATAGCTTGGGCTTCCCTGATAGCTCAGTTGGTAAAGAATCCACCATCAGTGCAGGATATGCCAGTTTGACTCTTGGGTTGGGAAGATCCCCTGGAGAAGGGAAAGGCTGCCCACTCCAGTATTCTTGCCTAGAGAATACATAGGTGCAAGTGAATAGAACCCAACTAGGGTTTGGGCACTCACTCAGTGAAGCTTAATTGAATTTCCAGAGACAAAGAAATGACCTGAGGTCTGGACTGGCGTTAAGCCTCGGAAGACAATGGGATTAGGGCCAAGTCATCAAAAGTCTCTTTCCATCTCCCTTGTTTTTCTCTGCACATCTGGATTGGCTTTTCTATTTCTGCTTACTGGCTTCCTCTGCTTTTCATCTTTGAGATGAAATGGCATTGCCACAGCCCCTGAGTTTGCATGTTGCGGTTCCAGTCACACACAACAACGCACTAGCTCATTCTCAAGACTGTATTTNCCTCTGCTTCTCATCTTTGAGATGAAATGGCATTGCCACAGCCCCTGAGTTTGCATGTTGCGGTTCCAGTCACACACAACAACGCACTAGCTCATTCTCAAGACTGTATTTAATACGGAGAAAGTGTGATCGGTCCAGCTTGGCTCAGTAAGCTCTTCCTGATTTCTTGTTAGGATCCAGAAGCTGATGTTTAACAGTGGCTGCCCTCTCACCCTCCTGATGCTTGAGAAGTTCCCAGGCGAAGGATGATTACTGTCAGCCTTGCAAAAGAGACATGTCCTAGTCTTGACTTTTCAGCTCGTCTGCGTCTTTCTTTTGCCACATATCCAAAGATATCTTACTCATTATTCAACTAACCAATGCATAACAACAAACGCTTAACTATTTCATGACTGGAGAAATCCTGAATTAATAATCACTACTTTGCCCAGAGGCACAGCATAGGGGATAGATCAGGACTTTTTAAGACAGAAACAACTCAAACTAACATAACTAAAAGGGAAATTTGTTAGATCATTTAATTTGGAATTTCTAGGCTCAGGTTCAAATAGAGTTCAAGCAGTATTCCAATATGTACATCTCTACCTCCACTGCTTCCCTCTGTATATAGCCTTAATATTCCCAGCTACGGAGGGATGTTCTCCATGAGTCTAGGGAAGATATGTCACTATTAGATTCCTGGTGTGATATCCCAGTTTTTGCTCCACTATCTAATTATATAATCCAGTAGAAGACTCATGATTGATCTGTCTTGGTCATACACCCACCCAGGACCAGTTGGTCTATTTAAGAAAAATGATGCTCAGTCTATTTGTATTGTGGGGTTTTTTTGCCTGCAGAATTTCTTTTTATCAATTTATGTATGAGGGCTCTTTGGGTTGCAAGGGACAAAGCCCAACTCAAATTATATTTAAAACATGGACAATGATTTTATACTGAGCTATTTCTAGGACACAATCATTAAGTGTCCTCTCCCCTACCTCCCAATTACTTAGAGTTTATTTTTCTTCATAAGTTGGCTTTATTGCCTTTCTCTTTATCATTCCTCCATAAAGTTAGGAAAGGCAAAGGCTATAGTTCCCCATTTCAGCACAAAGTCAGCTTCTAACTTCTCTGTATCATGATATATGGATGTCATCTTACATTTTAGAAAATAATCCTATATTTCATTTAGTGATGCATTCATAAGTGAATAACCAAGTATCAGAACAGACATGGGTATGAAAATTGGGAAGCGTGCTTACCTTTCCAAGATTACAGAATGATCTGTAANTCATGATATATGGATGTCATCTTAAATTTTAGAAAATAATCCTATATTTCATTTAGTGATGCATTCATAAGTGAATAACCAAGTATCAGAACAGACATGGGTATGAAAATTGGGAAGCGTGCTTACCTTTCCAAGATTACAGAATGATCTGTAATGTGGGTCATAGGGGCTGTATTGGCTACATGGATCCTCATGGATCCTGTATATATTTTAGTCTGGTTAAGATATTTTAGGCTTCACTGGTGGCTCAGAGGGTAAAGCGTCTGCCTGCAATGCAGGAGACCTGGATTTGATCCCTAGGTTGGGAATATCCCCTGGAAGAGGAAATAGCAACCCACTCCAGCATTCTTGGATAGAAAATCCCATGGAGAGAGAAGCCTGGTGAGCTACATTCCATGGTGTCGCAAAGAGTTGGACTCAACTGAGCGACTTCACTTTCACTTAAGATATTTCATGATTAAAAAATTAAATGCTACTAATGTTGAAATTTTGATTCTAGAGACAACTGCTAGATGGCCCTATGTAGAGGATTTGAGCAGTCTAGTCTTTTTTTTTTTTTTTTTTTTCATGTGAACATAGAAGGCCAAATCATTCACTTACCACTGTGGCTGTGAAGAGAGTGAGAAGGTACTGGAGTCCTCAGCCCCATTAGATCCAAAAGGAACAGGGAAAATATAGTTGTCCCAAAATGAGGATGTTGGTTGGACAAAAATATCTAAAGACTGTGTTAGTTACTCAGTCATGTCTGACTCTTTGCGACCCCACAGACTGTAGCCCGCCAGGCTTCTCTGTCCATGGGATTCTCCAGGCAAGAATTACTGGAGTGGATTGCCATTCCCTTCTCCAGAGGAACTTCCCAACCCAGGGATTGAACCCTGGTCTCCTGCCTCACAGGCAGATTCTTTACCATTTGAGCTACAGGGATGTCTGTCTAAGGGGAATTACAATTAGTTAATTTTCTCTAGGTGAAACTCATTTTTTCCAATCTGTTCTTATATACTGCTACCAAAAATTATCGCCTTAAACATAGCCAACACACTTGAGAAACAATGGTGGGAGGAAGACAGAAGGCTTCTCTAATGAAATAAATCTTGATCTTTTCCTTGTGCGGTGCCCTTCAAGGTCTCCCCTGGGAGGAGCACGAGGCAGCTCCTCTGTGTGGGTGTGTGTCTGCATATTCACAGAGGTATGTGGTCATCATTTGCTTCCTCGTGCTGCTTAAGCTTAGATCTGAGAGGAACGAGAGGAATCCAAGGGGATAATACTTCCTCCACTGTTTGTTATCATGGGTCACTGTTCCTCAGAATTTCACACTGTTTCTGCCCTGAAACTTCCTGAGTTGTCTTTTAAATTTACTTAAGGGGACTTAAATTGCTTACAATCTTTTTTTTTTTTCGCAAGACACTGCTTATTAGGACACACTCCAAACCATTTCACCATGAAAGCTCCCTGCCTATGATAATGAGTTATGACCAGTGCTTATCATCCTCTGCTGATTGATCTCGGCCATAGACCATAGACGGGTAACAATGGGATGAGGAAGAAGCCTTTCTTAAGCATGACCCTGTCCTGTTCCTTCCTCCTGACAATGTAGTGATGGAATGAGCCTTACGATGGAACACAAAGATGACTACTTCTGGGGACAAAGTGCTAGAAGACACAGCTAAAGAGACACAGATATATAGAACAGTCTTTTGGACTCTGTGGGAGAGGGAGAGGGTGGGATGATTTGGGAGAATGGCATTGAAACATGTATAATATCATATATGAAACAAATCGCCAGTCCAGGTTCAATGCATGATACTGGATGCTTGGGGACTGTGCACTGGGATGACCCAGAAGGATGGTACAGGGAGGGAGGAGGGAGGGAGGTTCAGGATGGGGAACACATGTATACCTGTGGTGGATTCACGTTGATGTATGGCAAAACCAATACAATATTGTAAAGTGATTAACCTCCAATTAAAATGAATAAGTTTATATTTTAAAAAATAAAATAAAATGCAAGTTTACAGGGGATCCCTTCCAACAACAACAACAACAACAAAGCTAGAAGACAGCTTTGAAGACATGGGGAGGGAGGTACGTGGTGGTAAGGTTTAATACACATACACCCAGTATTTTGATTTTGTACTTTTAAGATCATTGCATCAATCTTATCCATAGTACCTGGTGTATCCATCTACTGCATGTGATTTATGATTATTATTATTTTTGTTTGNGTGGTGGTAAGGTTTAATACACATACACCCAGTATTTTGATTTTGTACTTTTAAGGTCATTGCATCAATCTTATCCATAGTACCTGGTGTATCCATCTACTGCATGTGATTTATGATTATTATTATTTTTGTTTGGATCTCAAATATAGCAGAAAGTGAAGGGAAACTAAGTAGCCTCTTGATGTGTATGAAACAAGAGAGTGAAAAATCTGGCTTGAAAATCAGCATTCAAAAACTAAAATCATGGCATCTGGTCCCATCACTTCATGTCAAATAGAAGGGGAAAAAGTGGAAGTAGTGACAGATTTTATATTCTTGGGCTCCAAAATCATTGCAGATGGTGACTGCAGCCGTGAAACTAAAAGGCACTTACTCCTTGGAAGGAAAGCTATGACAAACCTAGACCTCATACTAAAAAGCAGAGACATCACTTTGCCAACAGAGGTCTGTATACAAGTCAAAGCTATGGTTTTTCCACTAGTCAAGTATGGATGTGAGAGTTGGATCATAAAGAACACTGAGTGCCATAGGATTGATGCTTTTGAACTGCAATATTGGAAAAGACTCTTGAGAGTCTCTTGGACTGCAAGGAAGTCAAACTGGTCAATCCTAAAGGAAACAAAACCAGAATATTCTTTAGAAGGACTGTTGCTGAAACTGAAGGTCCAATACTTTGGCCACCTGATGCAAAGAGTCAACTCATTGGAAAAGTCTCTGATGTTGGGCAAGATTGAAGGCAAAAGGAAAAATGGGTGGCAAAGGATGAGATAGTTAGATAGCATCACTGACTCAAAAGACATGGATTCGAGTAAACTCCAGGAGAAAGTGGAGGACCAAGGAGCCTGGCTTGCCGTAGTCCACAGGGGCACCAAGAGTCAGACACAACTTAGCAACTGAACAACAGCNCAGTGAGAGTTTTACTTATTTTCCAGTCTGGATTCCTTTTATTTCTTTTTTTCTTTTCTGACTGCTTTAGCTAGGACTTCCAAAACTATTTTGAATAATCATGGCAAGAGTGGGCATCATTGTCTTGTTCCTGATCTTAGAGGAAATGCTTTCAGTTTTTCACTATTGAGAATAATGTTTGCTGTGGGTTTGTAATATACGTCCTTTGTTATGTTAAGGTATGTTCTTTCTATCCCTATTTTCTGGAGTTTTTTTTTTTTTATCATAAATGGGTGTTGAATTTTGTCAGAAGCTTTCTTTGCATCTATTGAGATGATTGAAGTGAAGTGAAGAAGTTGCTCAGTTGTGTCCGACTCTTTGCGACCCCGTGGACTGTAGCCTGTCAGGCTCCTCTGTCCATGGGATTCTCCAGGCAAGAATACTGGAGTGGATTACCATTTCCTTCTCCAGGGGATCTTCCCGACCCAGGGATTTAACCCCGGGTCTCCCGCATTGGAGGCAGACGCTTTAACCTCTGAGCCACCAGGGAAGCCCATTGAGATGATTATATAATGTTTATCTTTCAGTTTGCTAATATTATGTATCACATTGATTGATTTGTGGATAAGGATCCACTTGATCACAATGTATGATCCTTTAATGTATTTTTTGATTCTGTTTGCTAAAATTTGGGTGAAGATTTTTGCATCTATGTTCATCAATAATGATATTGGCCTGTAGCTTATTTTTTGTGGTATTCTGTCTGGTTTTGGTATCAGGGTGACGGTGGCTGGTAGAAAGGTTTTCAATCCTCTTCCTTAGCCACTCTGCCTCTGGGACTCAGTTGTGGTTTTATTGCCACATCTGCATATGGGTCATCCACATGCAGGAGTCTGCCCTGAGACTGACTCAGCTGACTCAGTGGCACAGCTGCTTCGATCTTGGGGATTCTGGAAGCACCAGGTGTGCAAGGGTGCAGGTGGTCATGGGCACAGGTGAGATGGGCTATTAGGGTTTTTTTCCAGCCTCTGGTCACTCTGCCCCAGGGAAGACCAGGCATGGAGGTGGTGCAACTGCTTGGGTTGTGGGGAACCCGGCAGCACCAGGTGTGCAGGGGAGCTGGCGGCTGCAGGCCCAGCAGATACGGTGTCCGTAGAGTCCTCTTCCAGTTTCTGGCAGCTGGCGTTCAAGGGTTTGTCTGGCTGGTCCTTCTTTGTTGCTTGGCACAGCAACAAAGGGCGCCCCTGGCTGATGTCCTTATCTGTTGGTCAGCTTATCAGGCTCTAAAAGGCCACCCTCCTTGGGATTATCCCCTGTTGGGCAGCTGCTGGCCCCTGCAGGTGGGCAGAAAGAGAGGCTATAGTGACAGCTCCACCGCCTTCACCTTCAGTGACTCTGCAGTGTTGCCTTGCCTCCTTGGCTGCCCAGCTCTCCTCCAAGGGCCTTCCCTGCTGTGACCTCCCCCCTCACATCCCCTGGGGCCATCTCCCCACAGTCAACAGCAGTCCACACCCTGATTGTCCTCCAATCCTCACGTTCCAGCTCCCAACCATAGCAAGTACCAGAGGACCTGCATCCCTGATCAGGGTGTGAAGCTGCTGTGTGGATTATCTATGCAGATCTCACCCCATTCAGACCATCACAGATCAGCTGCTTCCCTCTCTAATGGCCTCAGCTGCCTCTGCTCTGTCCCAAACTACTGCTCCTACCTGGGGATCTCACCCCTGCTTTCAGTTCCTCCACCCCTTGGGAGCAGGTCCAGTCTCACTCTCCCCCTCTTTTTCCCTTCCTCCCTTCACTCTCCCAAGTTTTGTGGGGACCTATATATTCCTTCCTGGTGGTCAGGGATACTGCCAACTCTCAGCTGGTGCTCCGTGAGATCCTCTGTATCTGAAGATATATTCTTGATGCATCTATAGAGAAAGAAGTATTCCACATCCACCTACTCCTCTGCCATCTTGTCATCTCTCCATTAGTCATATATTTTTGAACCCCCTATTAGGCACCAGGGATCCTGTAGTGGACAGGAACAGATAGATGCTTATTCCCTGGGAACTAAAGGAGTGAAACAATTGCATAAATCAACTTAAAATTATAATTACTACTGGGACTTCCTTGGTGATCCAGTGGTTAAGAATCCACTTTCTAATGCAGGCAATGCAGGCAATCCTAAGGGAACTAAGATCCCATAAGCCGATAGGGAGCTAAGTCTGCCCTCCTCAATCAGTGAGCCCAGGTTCCACAGTTAAGACCTGACACAGCCAGAAATAAAATAATCAAATAAATGATTTAAAAATATAATTAGTTTTCAGGAAGGAAACCACATGGAAATATATAAACTTAGAGCTGACCCAGTCTAAAAAGCCAGGAAGTCTTTCCAGTAGAAGAAAGGGTAACATTTAACTCAAAGGAGAAGCCCATAGTAGACCTTCCTTAAATGCACAAAGATATTTATTGCAACCTTGTGAGCAGTAGAAAAATAAAAGAATGTTACAGCAAGTCCCCTACATAAGATCCAGTTCCATCCTGAGACTGCATTTGTAGGTCCAATTTGTTCATTAAGTCCAACAAAGTTAGCCAGGTACCCAACGAACACAGTTGGCTATATAGTACTGTACTATAATAAATTTATAATACTTTTCACATAAGTAATACATAAAAACTAACACAAAAGTGAAGAAAACATTTTTAATCTTATAGCACAAAGTACAGTAGCACAACAGCTAGCATACAAGGGCTGGCATTGAGTGAACAGACAGGAAGAGTTACTGGCGGAGGGAGAGGAGGTGGGAGATCTTGGAGCTGAAGGATCGTCTGCAATTGGAGGCAGAGGGCACGCTGCTTTCCACTCAGTCTTACAGCATCTTTGAAAATTTGCAGCTTTAAGGTTCATATGTAGGAGATTTACTATATAAGGTTGCACACTTTTGGCAGAGAAGTAATAAAGAGATGAAGGCTTTTGAATTTTAAGAAGCCCACACTTGTCAAAGCTAGAATTAGACACTGTAAGAATAGGGATGGGTGGTGAGCGATAGCAACCCTGCAGAGGGGCAGAAGGGAACACAGGAAACGAGACAGGCATCACAGGATAGAGATCCACAGAGCAGATGTGGGCAAAGGGATGAAGGGCAAATAAACATATGTCTGGGAGACAGGGATACAGGATCGCAGATAGTCCCAAATTAGACCTTCCAGAAGAGGCAGTTTGCTCCTGTTTTCATACTCCCCGCCCCCTCATTGCTTTAATTGCAAAAGTACGAGCTATACCTCAGACCTCAACTGCCCTCTGTGAAATCCACTCCAGGTAGGAATAACCTTGAGAACACCTAGAACAATCACTACTGATGTATCTCTAAATAATTCACACAACATAGGAGAGTGATGAATGTTAGTGATTATGTTAATAACACTGGTGATCGTGGCTGCTGAATATTGCCACGCTAAACTGCCTTAGGAGACTCACATTCATCCATAAGAATGATAAAATAGCTAACGACATTTCAGAAGTGAAGCCTTTGTAAAGATATTTGAACTGGACAATTTTCATACATCTTAGCAAACAGTGTTTCCCACTAATGAAAATTTAAAAAAAAAAGTAGGTACAATATCAGTACATTTCATTAAATATCTCCTGTTAGCATCACTACATGTCCTGTCCCTCTATTTCTTTGCATGATTATGTATTATACTAGGAAATACTGGAAAGATTTTTAAAGTTATGTGTGGAGCTCATAAAAAATGTAAGCAAGCTATTTGTTCTGCCCAAATTGAAGAGAAAATGCATTTGTGAGGAGGTAGGACCTAAAGCGCTATTTTATAAGAAGATGGTTTTCTGCATTTTAATTACCATTTTGTTTCTCTTGACCCAGAGAGATGGTATGGGGAGGGAGGTGGGAGCTGTCTCTTATACACATCTAGATGTGTATAAGAGACAGNGAGGTAGGACCTAAAGCGCTATTTTATAAGAAGATGGTTTTCTGCATTTTAATTACCATTTTGTTTCTCTTGACCCAGAGAGATGGTATGGGGAGGGAGGTGGGAGTGGGGTTCAGGATCGGGAACACATGTACACTAGTGGCAGATTCAGGTTGATGTATGGCAAAACCAATACAGTATTGTAAAGTAAAATAAAGTAAAATTTAAATAAATAAATAAAAGCAACGATTAATCCACACATGTACCTACTTATATATAACTGCATTTTTTTCCATATCTCTTTTCACAAAGACTCACAGCATCATTTTGGACTTTAAATTGTATTTAAAATTCTTCCATCTTTACACACACATGAACATACACAGACACAGACACACACACACATACACACACACACATCAAAGATTCAGATAAACAGCTGATTTCTAGGCATACCTACTATGCCTAATTAACTTTCCACCCTCTGCCCTAACTAGCGTCTGGTATGATGCCTTTCCTACAGAAAGTTCTCAATAAATATTGTGTTAATGACATTTACCTTATGAAACAAATTAAATGTGGAACATAGATAAAATATTCATTTCAATGATTTCCACAGTCATCATACATGGAATATCATAAGACAATTAAACTCATGTGATTATTCATCCAACAGTACTTTTTGCCCAGCCCTGATAGGAATTTTCCTTCTTAATTTTCCCCAAAGTACTGGGGGAAAATGTTATTGATAAGCACAACTAGTGTTTTTATTGCCAGATGTGACATTCTTTCTGTATCAATGGCTTTATCTGCCTGGAAGGCATTGCCTTGAAGTGCACTAAAATATTTATTTTAAAGCTCTTGAAAGGACCAGAAGCTTAGTGCTCCTTTGTTCTATAAATAATGTCTGAAATATACTAATTCATCGAAATTGCTTATCGCTTTTCTAAGACATTTTGAAGGAACACAGGTTTGTTAAAAGCAAAATAAACAGAAAAAATAGTCACTGAGAATATAAATTTTCTTATTCTCCAATAAACTTTAGCTGTTTTTTTCTCTTCTACGATTTCTCTTATTTTTCTGCATAGTACTATGCATCTACATATTACTCTGTTATTCTGTTTCATTATAGTTTGTCTTCTCAATTAAATTGTAGGTACTTTGAGGGTCAGAAAAAATACCTCATACTGTTTTGAAATGCCTTGTTTATGTGAATTCAATCTGGGCGATAGATCGAGCTCTGTTGAATGAAATTTGACAGTGCCACTATTTTGTTCTTGGACCTCAGCCTAAATTTGGGGGAATGGAGTAAAGATGGACTCGCTGTTTAATCAATAACTATTGTCTTTGGAGCCTCTTAGTCATAAATACCATCTTCTCACTCATCTTGTTTGTTATTTTTAAAGTATAAAATTATTTGTAAAATCTTACTTTTAGTTCCTGGTTTCCATCTATGCTACTGTTTTAAAAAATAAAGGTTAGAACATACTAAGCAGAGTTTTCACAGGAAAGACTGAGGTTTGTGTGTTTTTCCCACACTGTCTAGATCTTGTTCCTTACCACTGTTCTTTCTATCCTCTGCTATTTNCGCTACTGTTTTAAAAAAATAAAGGTTAGAACATACTAAGCAGAGTTTCACAGGAAAGACTGAGGTTTGTGTGTTTTTCCCACACTGTCTGGATCTTGTTCCTTACCACTGTTCTTTCTATCCTCTGCTATTTCCTTTTAACAATGTTTATAGATTTAGAGAGGTCCCCATTATCTCAGAAGTAAATTTCACATGACCCTGTTCCTGCAAAGTAGGAAGACTGCTTTTCACATACATGGCTAGTTTATTTCTTTTCTTTTCCCCACTGACAACTTTTAGCTGCTCTGGTTATTTCTCGTTTCATTCTTTTAAACTTCCACACGTGCTCTGACCCCGNTATCTCAGAAGTAAATTTCACACGACCCTGTTCCTGCAAAGTAGGAAGACTGCTTTTCACATACATGGCTAGTTTATTTCTTTTCTTTTCCCCACTGACAAATTTTAGCTGCTCTGGTTATTTCTCGTTTCATTCTTTTAAACTTCCACACGTGCTCTGACCCCGCATGATACTGATCTTCAGTCTCAGTGGTTGTCAAACTGGTCTCCTTTCTGTTGTCACTGCTGCCACCCTTTTCAGACCACAGCTGGCCCAACTGCTCTTTCTTACACTCTAGAATTGATCTAGATGGGAACGACTATGAGATCAGTCATTATTTTACTTTCAATAGATACTAGGTCTGTGCTTTGCAGCTTTACAATCAGGAATCTTCACAATCTGAGCCCAAGTGTAACAATAGTGGCCACTTATTACCACATATCAGTGCCCGGATAAGGGTTTTACAAATACTATCCCTAATTCATANTTCAGTGCATTACATTTATTGTGCACTTTTTTTCTGTTATTCTTACATTGTCATATCTAATGAAATAATCGTGCCACTCATCATAATGCAGAATCAGGAGGAGCCCTGAGCTTGTCTTCCTGCAACTGGCCGGTCCCATCTGGGCGTGACGGGAGACAGCAGCAGCTGCTCTCCAGTGCTAGCATCACTGCCTCAGATCACCAGGCATTAGATTCTCGTAAGGAGCAAGCCATCTAGGTCCCAGTAGTTCACAGCAGGGTTCATGCTCGTCTGAGAGCTCATGGCCCCCCGATCTGAGAAGAGACAGAGCTCAGACTGTAAAGTGAGTGATGTGGAGCGACTGGAGATATAGACAAAGCCTCACATGTTCACCCTCCACTCACCCCCTGCTGTGCAGCCCAATTTCTAACAGACCTCAGACTGGCAGCAGCCCATGACCCAGGGGTTGGGGACACATGGTATAATAGATACACATGTTAATAAGAATCTCTACGTGTATCGACCATGTTTGTTACTTTTGGGAAATATACATACGAATATATAGGCAGGCTGTACTTCTCACTGGAGAAGGCAATGGCACCCCACTCCAGTACTCTTGCCTGGAAAATCCCATGGACCAAGGAGCCTGGTGGGCTGCAGTCCATGGGGTCGCTAAGAGTCGGACACGAGTTCACTTTCACTTTCACTCTTCACTTTCATGCATTGGAGAAGGAAATGGCAACCCACTCCAGTGTTCTTGCCTGGAGAATCCCAGAGACGGGGAGCCTGGTGGGCTGCCTAGGTCTATGGGGTCACACAGTCAGACATGACTGAAGTGACTTAGCAACAGCAGCAGCAGTACTTCTCACATGCTGCAAGTTTCTGAGATCAGGTATTGCATCCCTGCTGCAGGTGGAGATTTCCTTCTCTTCATCATGTTCATACATCTCAGAGACCTTCATGCATGGTATCTAAGGTGTAAGGACTGGAAATTGAATGATTTGATGCATTCATAAATCTAAATCATTTAACTTCTCCTTAATCTCTGAAAGGAAATATGTGGTTAGCAAATCTTGGAAAATTTTCCTTGTTCATCAGCGCACAGAGCCCTAATTCTTGCTCTGGATGTAGTTTATTTTGGTAAATAAAACAGTTTGTTGTTGTTCAGTTGTTCCATGCTGTCTGACTCTTTGCAGCTGCATGAACTGCAGCACACCAGGCTTCCCTGTCCTTCACTATCTCCTGGAGCTTGCTCAAACTCATGTCCGTTGAGTCAATGATGCCTTCCGACCATCTCATCCTCTGTTGCCCACTTCTCCTGCCCTCAGTCTTTCCCAGCTTCCTGGTCTTTTCCAATGAGTTGGCTCTTTGCTTTAGGTGGCAAAATATTGGAGCTTCGGCTGCCGTCTTTCTAATGAATATTCAGGGTTCATTTCCTTTAGGATTGACTGGTTTGGTCTCCTCGCAGTCCAAAGGACTCTTAAGAGTCTTCTCTGGCACTGCAGTTTGAAAGCATCCTTTTTTGATGCTCAGGCTTCTTCATGGTCCAGCTCTCACATCATTAATCACTACTGGGAAAACCATAGCTTTGACTAGATGGACCTTTATTGACAAAGTGATGTCTCTGCTTTTTAACATGCTGTCTAGGTTTGTCATAGCTTTTCTTCTGAGGAACAAATGACTTAATTTCATGGCTACAGTCACTGTCCACAGTGATTTTGGAGCCCAAGAAAATAAAAATCTGTCACTGTTTCCATTATTTCCCCATCTATTTGTCATGAAGTTATGGGACCAGATGCCATGATCTTAGTTTTTGAATGCTGAGTTTCAAGCCACCTTTGCAATTTCCTCTTTTCACCCTCATCAAGAGGCTCTTTTCGCTTCACTTTGTGCCATTAGAGTGGAATGATCTGCATGTCTGAGGTTGTTGATATTTCTCCTGGCAATCTTGATTCCAGCTTGAGCTTCATCCAGCCCAGCATTTCACATGATGTACTCTGCATATAAGTTAAATAAGCAGGGTGACAATATACAGCCTTGACGTACTCCTTTCCTAATTTTGAACCAGTTCATTGTTCCATGTCTGGTTCTAACTGTTGCTTCTTGACCTGCATACAGATTTCTTAGGAGGCAGGTGAGAAAGTATTCCCTTCTCAGAAGACAGTCTTGTTTTCCCTTCTCTAAGAATTTTCCACAGTTTGTTGTGATCCACACAGTCAAAGGCTTTTGTGTAGTCAATGAAGCAGTAGTAGATGTTTTTTCTGAAATTATCTTGCCATTTCTCTGTTCCAATGGATGTTGGCAATTTGATCCGGAGATCCTCTGCATTTTCTAAATCCAGCTTGAACATCTGGAAATTCTCAGTTTACATACTATTGAACCCTGGCTTGGAGAATATTGAGCATTACTTTAGTAGCATGTGAAATGAGTGCAGTTGTGCAGTAATTTGAACATTCTTTGGCATTGCCTTTCTTTGGGATTGTAGTGAAAACTGACCTTTTCCAGTCCTGTGGCCACTGCTGAATTTTCCAAATTTGCTGGCATATTGAGTGCAACACTTTTCACAGCATCATCTTTTTAGGATTTGAAAGAGCTCAACTAGAATTCCATCACCTCCACTAGCTTTGTTTGTAGTAATGCTTCCTGAGGCCCACTTGACTTCAGACTCCGGGATGTCTGACTCTAGATCAGTGACCATACCGTTACGGTTGTCTGGGTCATTAAGACCTTTTTGTATAGTTCTTCTTGTATTATTGCCACCTCTTTTTAATCTCTTCTGATTCTGTTGCTGCTGCNACTGGATACCATGATCTTCTTTTTCTGAATATTGAGCTTTAAGCCAACTTTTTCAGTCTCTACTTTCACTTAATAAAGCATAGATTTTCTTATTTATTTCCTGAGTTTTGTGAAAACACTATTCAGTTAGGCTTGATAATGTAAAATTCTGAAGTAACTTTCTGAGGTGTTTAGCATGTTAGGGTGTCTGGTTTCTTTATGAAATATTTATATTGGCTTATCAATCTCAGAAATTCTATCATAAAACTCAGACAAAACTGTAGAAATATTTTTAAATTAACATCAGAAAGCTTATTGAGAGCTTTCTATGTACTCAGCACCATGATAGGTGTTTTGGACATTACGACACGATTTCTGAAGTTATTTATTGAGTTTTAAAATATATAAACAGGGACTTCCCTGGTAGTCTAGTGGGTAAGACTCTGAGCTCCCAATGCAGGGGGCCCAAGGTTCAATCCCTGGCCAGGGAACTAGAGCCCACATGCTGTAACTAAGAGTTCACATGTGGCAACTAAAGATCCCACGTGCAACTGAAGATAGAAGATCCCACATGCTGCAACTAAGACCCGGTGTAGCCAAGTAAATAAATAAAAATAATTAAAAATAAAATAAAATATATAAACAAAAGATTATGATGGTTAACTCTGAAGTGTCTATTTCTTAGTTATGGATACTGTGTGGTTGTTGTTCAGTTGCTAAGTAGCGTCTGACTCTTTGTGACCCCGTGTACTGCAGCCAGCAGGCTCCTCTGTCCTCTGCTATCTTCTTGAGTTTGCTCAAATTCATGTCCATTGAGTCAATGATGCTATTTAACCATCTCACCTCTGCTACTCCCTTCCCCTTTTGCCATCAATCTTTCCCAACATCAGGTTCTTTTCTAATAAGTCAGCTCTTTGAATCAGGTGCTTCAGCTTCAGCATCAGTCCTTCCAATGAATGTTCAGGGTTGATTTCCTTTAGGATTAACTGGTTTGATCTCCTTACTGTCTAGAGGACTCTCAAGAGCCTTCTCCAGCACTATACTACAATTCAAAAGCATCAGTTATTCAGCATTCAGTCTTCTTTATAGTCTTCAAATTCTTACATTCTTATGTAAGTACTGGAAAAAAAAACCATAGCTTTGACTATCCAGACTTTTGTTGGCAAAGTGATGTCTGCTTTTTAATATGCTATCTAGGTTGGTCATAGCTTTCCTTCCAGTGAGCAAATGTCTTTACTTCATGGCTGCAGTCACTGTCTTCAGTGATTTTGGAGCCCAAGAAAATGAAGCCATTTATTGTTTCCATTGTTTCCCCATCTGTTTGCCATGAAGTGTTGTGACTGGATGCCATGATCTTAGGGTTTTGCATGTTGAGTTTTTGGCCAGCTTTTTCACTCTCCTCTTTCACCTTCATCAGGAGGCTCTTTAGTTCCTCTTCACTTTCTGCCATTAGAGTGGTATTATCTGCATATCTGAGGTTGTTGATATTTCTCCCGGCCTTCTTGATTCCAGCCTGAGATTCATCCATCCCAGCATTTCACATGATGTATTCTGCATGCATGTTAAATAAGCAAGGTGACAATATACAGACTTGACATACTCCTTTCCAAGTTTTGAACCAATTCTTTCTTCTATGTTTGATTCTAACTATTGCTTCTTGACATACATACAGGTTTCACGGAGACAGGTAAGGTGGTCTGGTGTTCCTATCTCTTTAAGTATTTTCCACAGTTTATTGTGATTCACACAGTGGACCTATACATGCTATGTGCATCTATGGATACATCTCTATGTATACCATACAGTGTAGAAATTTAGAACTAAAAGGGGTTTGGAATGCAGACACACCTGGCATTGCTTTCTTTCATGTTGACAAGAAACAGAGTAGCTTGGGAAAGTGTGCTTTTATGAAGTACAGATGTATTAGACTCCTTGAAACCCACAGGGACATGATAGTTTGCAAGACAGGAAACTAAGAATCTCTAGTTCTCATTAAGGAGACACAATGTTCCAAGACCAATGTCACATGCAGGCTTTTCAAAGTAAGGTGACTTTTTTTTCCCCTTAGATCTTCAAAGCTCAAATAAGCTGAGTTTGTACTCGTATTAACCCCTTTAGCAGGATTACATTAAGAAAGCACTCATCTATTCCAGTTGTTAAAAATTGGCTGTAGAATCAGGCACATGGTAGGTATCTAGACTTTCACTGAATAAGTTGAACTATGAGAATTGTTAAAACTGGACTATTCTATGCTCTGTAAACAAATTTTACAGTTGTATTTTATAAAACAGCACAATGAGAATATATATGAATTTATATATGAGTATATATATATATATATATATTCTCGAGTTGTGCTGTTTTACAAAATACAACTGTAGAATTTGTTTACAGAGCATAGAATAGTCCAGTTTTAACAATTCTCATAGTTCAACTTATTCAGTGAAAGTCTAGATACCTACCATGTGCCTGATTCTACAGCCAATTTTTAACAACTGGAATAGATGAGTGCTTTCTTAATGTAATCCTGCTAAAGGGGTTAATACGAGTACAAACTCAGCTTATTTGAGCTTTGAAGATCTAAGGGGAAAAAAAAGTCACCTTACTTTGAAAAGCCTGCATGTGACATTGGTCTTGGAACATTGTGTCTCCTTAATGAGAACTAGAGATTCTTAGTTTCCTGTCTTGCAAACTATCATGTCCCTGTGGGTTNGGGAAGATCTGCTGGAGAAGGGAAAGACTACCCATTCCAGTATTCTGGCCTGGAGAATTCCATGGACTACATAGTCCATGGGGTTGCAAAGAGTTGGACACAGCTGAACGACTTTCACTTCACTTTCACTTCATAGGTAATATAACTAATATTTGTGAATTTCTATTTGGGGAGACAGTATGTTTTTAAACTACAGTATTAACTGAAAAATTCATCAGTGAAGCTTCATATTTTTATTTTGTTAATCTTTGCAGTTATTAGTTCATCAGTCTGAACCCCGGGCTGTCTCCTTTGGGGCATTGCACATCTGTGATACAAAGTGAAATTCAGGAGCTAGCTTGAGTTCTCAGGCGAGCACTCACTGGACACTGAACATTAGTGATGAGCTTCTGATGTATTTTTCTTCTAATGTGACAGCTGTTTATTTAGTAAACCTTTAAATGTAATATCCTCTGCCTAGTCATTGTCTGCTGGGAATTCCCACTTGAATTAGCAAACAAGGAACTCAAAGTCCAAACT
This sequence comes from Raphicerus campestris, assembly GCA_006410735.1. Taxonomy (NCBI): domain Eukaryota; kingdom Metazoa; phylum Chordata; class Mammalia; order Artiodactyla; family Bovidae; genus Raphicerus; species Raphicerus campestris. The sequence goes on from SJYW01012936.1 coordinate 146,445, forward strand.
GTAAAACAATAATATGATGCTCTGCTTCTCCTTCACCAATTCCAAGTGGCATAAAATAAGGAAGAATTTCACCTTTATACTTATCCAAGGTATGTATATTGCCTTGCATACATATATCCATTCTGAATTCAAGAAAGAATTATTTGAAATTTATAAGTTGAGTAAAATGAAATTGACTATAAATCACAGTAGATAACTTGGTGGTTTTCTGTTATTTTCCCAAAAGCATTGGAGCATGTGTTTGTTTTTTACCAGATTTAATACATATTTAGGCCAAATGGGCTATAAGTATATGGGATGTATGTTGTGCGAGTATTTTGGAAGTTTCTTGCTATGTCACAATGCTAATTTAAAGATTTTTGAAGGATCCAATACTCCAGAGAAGACAGAGTTGTTGACCACATTTTTAAACAATTTTACACTGCTTGCCTATAGGTCCTGTGAAAAATGTTAAAATAAGAAAATAAATATTATTATGAAATCGTAGCTTGTCAAAACATGTTGCCTTTGAAATATTCTGCCTGCTTTTCATGACTCAGCAGCTGAATTAGGCTCTTGTAAACCTTCAGATTCTAGCCTATTAGTTATCATAATAAACTTCTTGTTTCTGAGCTATTTTCAGGGGATGAATTCTCTTTACTGGTAACTGTCAATGAATTGTCATGAGAGGATGAAATGTACAAAGAGGATTATCTTTTTTTTTCTGATAAAGTACTTGAATGATGTTTATTTTAGAGGATGGAATAAAGTTTCTTGCTTCCACATTTCTTGGGGAAATCCTTTTGTTTTTAATTTTATTTTCGGCTGCGCTGCGTCTTCATTGCTGCTTGCCGGCTTTCTCTAGTTGTGATGAGCAGGGGTCCTCTCTGGTTGTCTTGCACGGGCTTCTCACTGCAGCAGCTTCTATTGCTGCAGACCGCAGGCTCTGGGGTGCATGGAGCTCAGTAGTGTGGGGCACAGACTTAATTACCCTGTGGGGTGTGGAAGCTTCCTGAACCAAAGATCGAACCCGTGTCCCCTGGATTGGCAGGTGAATTCTTAACCACTTCTTCACCACCAGGGAAGTCTATGGAAATTCTTTTCTTAATCGTTATGAGACTATGGAGCTATGAGGTCATAACTAGTAATGCAAGGAACCAGCATAGCTGAACCCAGTAACGATCTCAGAGAAAAATTTAAATTTGTTTTCACTGTTCTGTTTGCAAATGAGATAAACTGCTTATGAAATAAATGTCATTTAATAGAAAAAAATCAAACTAATAAAAAGAATTCAAAAGCAGTTTTCTTAGAGGTGCAAATATTTGAAGTCTGATCATAACCACCAAACTAACCTTCCAGTCCCTTGAGAAAGGAAATAAAAATGATGCTATATCTCATCCTCTGTCTGGTAATATTTGGTTTTTGAACTTTGCTAATTTATTGCTTTTGCTTTATCTCTGAATCATTCTGCTTTTATAAGCAGAATATAATCTTTATAGCATTTCAAGGATTCATAGATTTGTATTTATTCATTTTATTTTTGCCAGTTGTCACTTACAAGTTGTTCAGAAAGATGTTTTCTTTTCTTTTTCTTTTGCAAANAATTTATAAGTTGAGTAAAATGAAATTGACTATAAATCACAGTAGATAACTTGGTGGTTTTCTGTTATTTTCCCAAAAGCATTGGAGCATGTGTTTGTTTTTTACCAGATTTAATACATATTTAGGCCAAATGGGCTATAAGTATATGGGATGTATGTTGTGCGAGTATTTTGGAAGTTTCTTGCTATGTCACAATGCTAATTTAAAGATTTTTGAAGGATCCAATACTCCAGAGAAGACAGAGTTGTTGACCACATTTTTAAACAATTTTACACTGCTTGCCTATAGGTCCTGTGAAAAATGTTAAAATAAGAAAATAAATATTATTATGAAATCGTAGCTTGTCAAAACATGTTGCCTTTGAAATATTCTGCCTGCTTTTCATGACTCAGCAGCTGAATTAGGCTCTTGTAAACCTTCAGATTCTAGCCTATTAGTTATCATAATAAACTTCTTGTTTCTGAGCTATTTTCAGGGGATGAATTCTCTTTACTGGTAACTGTCAATGAATTGTCATGAGAGGATGAAATGTACAAAGAGGATTATCTTTTTTTTTCTGATAAAGTACTTGAATGATGTTTATTTTAGAGGATGGAATAAAGTTTCTTGCTTCCACATTTCTTGGGGAAATCCTTTTGTTTTTAATTTTATTTTCGGCTGCGCTGCGTCTTCATTGCTGCTTGCCGGCTTTCTCTAGTTGTGATGAGCAGGGGTCCTCTCTGGTTGTCTTGCACGGGCTTCTCACTGCAGCAGCTTCTATTGCTGCAGACCGCAGGCTCTGGGGTGCATGGAGCTCAGTAGTGTGGGGCACAGACTTAATTACCCTGTGGGGTGTGGAAGCTTCCTGAACCAAAGATCGAACCCGTGTCCCCTGGATTGGCAGGTGAATTCTTAACCACTTCTTCACCACCAGGGAAGTCTATGGAAATTCTTTTCTTAATCATTATGAGACTATGGAGCTATGAGGTCATAACTAGTAATGCAAGGAACCAGCATAGCTGAACCCAGTAACGATCTCAGAGAAAAATTTAAATTTGTTTTCACTGTTCTGTTTGCAAATGAGATAAACTGCTTATGAAATAAATGTCATTTAATAGAAAAAAATCAAACTAATAAAAAGAATTCAAAAGCAGTTTTCTTAGAGGTGCAAATATTTGAAGTCTGATCATAACCACCAAACTAACCTTCCAGTCCCTTGAGAAAGGAAATAAAAATGATGCTATATCTCATCCTCTGTCTGGTAATATTTGGTTTTTGAACTTTGCTAATTTATTGCTTTTGCTTTATCTCTGAATCATTCTGCTTTTATAAGCAGAATATAATCTTTATAGCATTTCAAGGATTCATAGATTTGTATTTATTCATTTTATTTTTGCCAGTTGTCACTTACAAGTTGTTCAGAAAGATGTTTTCTTTTCTTTTTCTTTTGCAAATTTGAGAATTTTCCTATGAGAAAATCCAGTTGTAGGTAGCACCTTGTGCCCTAAGAGGATCTTATTTTTATTTACTGGCTCTTTGTTAACCTCCTTCTATTTATGTCACTGTATGGTTGACATAATTATATTTGGTTCAACTTTATAAAGTCTGATAGCGTCTAGCAAGACTTTTCCCAGGTAATTATTTGTCTCTCAAGAAGTGTTCCCAAGATGATATATGCATTTATTCCTAATTACCATGAATACCTCTTATGAAAATGTCTCCTCTAATTACTTTGAAAAGTCATCTTTCATTAAAGTCACTTTTCTTCTAGCTACTCGATAGTAGATATCCATAAAGTCATCATTTCTGATCATCTTGAATATGTAAATGTTTAAACAGATATTGCTGGTTTTTCTGTTTCTTAATTCTAGCCTAGTGTCTTCTGTGAGATGTGACTCTTGCTCTTGTGAAATATGGAGAAGTCACATAAGCAAAAATCTAGTGAGAATTAGGGCAGCATGATTCCCAAGGTGCTCAGACCTGCATCTCCTGAGTTAGATCTTGGTTGCTCCCTGAGTCACGGTTCCTGGGTGTGTCTGTTATGGCCTCAGGATCCTTAATACTAACAGAAACTTAACTACTGGGTGGCCCCATTGCCGCCAAGTGAAGGTGGCTGATAATGGGGACTTTTCCTGGGACTTGATGGGTGCAATCAAAGTGCTGGTGGCTTGATAGCTGACTAGTTATGGATTGAACAAGTCATGGTGCCTCTCCGGGTATCTCCACTTATTTAATGAAAGACGCAAGGCAAAACCTTTTAGAGAACTTTTTAAATCGAATGTTCCTATCCAAATCTCTAATAGCAGTTATGGAGTCATGATCATTTCAGTATGTTATATTCCTTCATTACACGAGTAGAATTTACTGTGTCACCGTGTGTCACTTTCATTGCCATTTCTTTGCAATCATATCCTGCCCAGCTAAGGGATATTTATGTGTTTATCACTGCCTTTATTATCTCTCTCCTGATGTTTCCAATGCTTATTAAGAATTTCCTCTCTGTACCCTTCCTATTTCAACACACACCATGAATATTTCATTCTTTAAATTTGAGTCAAAATTAGTTTCTTCCATGAAATAGCTTTTGCATAGTCAGATTTAATGACAGTAGTATCCTGTGACATTAATTTAATAGCTTTTCTTTGACTAAATGCATTATATGTGTGTGTAAATGTGTGCATGTATCTCTGTGTGTCTGTGTGTTTTGTGAGAGAGAAATCTTGTTAAGAATCTTTTTTACAAAATTTTTATTGGAGTAGTTATAGTTGCTTTATAATGTATTAATTTCTACTGTACAGCAAAGTGAATCAGCTATTTGTATCCATATATCTCCTCTCCTTTCAATTTCCTTCCCATTTTAGGTCATCACAGAGCATTCAGTAGAGTTCCCTGTTCTATAAATATATATATATATATATATATATCCCAATCTCCCAACTCATCCCATCCACCTTCCCCTTTGGTATCCATACGTTCTCTATGTCTGTGTCTCTATTTTTGCTTCATAAATAAGATCATCTATACCAGTTCTTTTTTCAGATTCCACATATATACATTAATATTTGTTCTTGTTTTTCTGACTTAGTTCACTCTGTATGACAGTCTCTGGGTCCATCCATGTCTCTACAGATGACTCAGTTTTGCCCCTTTTTATGAATGAGGAATATTCTATTGTCTATATACACTACATCTTCTTTATTTTATCTGTCATTGGACATTTAGGTTATTTCAATGTCCTGGCTATTGTAAACAGTGCTGCAATGAACACCCACTGGGGTACATGTGTCTTTTTGAATTATGATTTTTTCTGGGTATATGCCCAGTGGTGGGATTGCTATTGTGATACTTCTATTTTTAGTTTTTTAAAGAACCTCTATCTTATTCTCCATAGTGGCTATCTCAAGTTATATTTCCACCAACAATACAAAAAGGTTCTCCTTTCTCCACACCCTCCCCAGCATTTCTTGTTTTTAGATTTTGTGAAAAAGTCTTTTTTAAATTACACTGACTTTACCATGTAAACTGTCATTGTGGTTGCATGCAAATACTCTTTCTGTGCCAACCCTGGTGCTGTTTGCCTATCTTCCATTACTACCAATAACCCTGATATTAAGTATATAATTTTTAACACAGTTACTTAAGGGAGAGGGAAGAGGAAAAATATGCTCCTTCAGTTCAGTTCAGTTCAGTTGCTCATTTGTGTCCGACTCTTTGTGACCCCATGACTGCAGCACACCAGGCCTCCCTGTCCATCACCAACTCCCAGAGTTTACTCAAACTCATGCCCATTGAGTAGGTGATGCCATCCAACCATATCATCCTCTGTCATCCTCTTTTCCTCCTGCCTTCAATCTTTCCCAGCATCAGGGTCTTTTCAAATCAGTCAGCTCTTTGAATCAGGTGGCTAATGTATTGGAGTTTCAGCTTCAGCATCAGTCCTTCCAATGAATATTCAGGACTGATTTCCTTTAGGATGGACTGGTTGGATCTCCTTGCAGTCCAAGGGACTCTCAAGAGTCTTCTCCAACATCACAATTCAGAAGCATCAATTCTTTGGTGCTCAGCTTTCTTTATAGTCCAATTCTCACATCCATACATGACTACTGGAAAAATCATAGCCTTAACTAGACGGAACTTTGTTGGCAAAGTAATGTCTCTGCTTTTTGATAAGCTGTCTAGGTTGGTCATATCTTTCCTTCCAAGGAGCAAGCGTCTTTTAATTTCATGACTGCAGTCACAATCTGCAGTGATTTGGGAGCCTCCCAAAAAAGTCTGTCACTGTTTCCACCATTTCCCCATCTATTTGCCATAAAGTAATGGGACCGGATGTCGTGATCTTAGTTTTCTGAATGTTGAGCTTTAAGCCAACTTTTTCACTCTCCTCTTTCACTTTCATCAAGAGGCTCTTTACTTCTTCTTCACTCTCTACCATAAGGGTGATGTCATCTGCATATCTGAGGTTATTGATATTTCTCCTGGCAGTCTTGATTTCAGCTTCTGCTTCTTCTAGCCCAGCGTTTCTCATGATGTACTCTGCATGTAAGTTAAATAAGCAGGGTGACAATATACAGCCTTGATGTACTCCTTTTCCTATTTGGAACCAGTCTGTTGTTCCATGTNTTGAGAGAGAAATCTTGTTAAGAATCTTTTTTACAAAATTTTTATTGGAGTAGTTATAGTTGCTTTATAATGTATTAATTTCTACTGTACAGCAAAGTGAATCAGCTATTTGTATCCATATATCTCCTCTCCTTTCAATTTCCTTCCCATTTTAGGTCATCACAGAGCATTCAGTAGAGTTCCCTGTTCTATAAATATATATATATATATATATATATCCCAATCTCCCAACTCATCCCATCCACCTTCCCCTTTGGTATCCATACGTTCTCTATGTCTGTGTCTCTATTTTTGCTTCATAAATAAGATCATCTATACCAGTTCTTTTTTCAGATTCCACATATATACATTAATATTTGTTCTTGTTTTTCTGACTTAGTTCACTCTGTATGACAGTCTCTGGGTCCATCCATGTCTCTACAGATGACTCAGTTTTGCCCCTTTTTATGAATGAGGAATATTCTATTGTCTATATACACTACATCTTCTTTATTTTATCTGTCATTGGACATTTAGGTTATTTCAATGTCCTGGCTATTGTAAACAGTGCTGCAATGAACACCCACTGGGGTACATGTGTCTTTTTGAATTATGATTTTTTCTGGGTATATGCCCAGTGGTGGGATTGCTATTGTGATACTTCTATTTTTAGTTTTTTAAAGAACCTCTATCTTATTCTCCATAGTGGCTATCTCAAGTTATATTTCCACCAACAATACAAAAAGGTTCTCCTTTCTCCACACCCTCCCCAGCATTTCTTGTTTTTAGATTTTGTGAAAAAGTCTTTTTTAAATTACACTGACTTTACCATGTAAACTGTCATTGTGGTTGCATGCAAATACTCTTTCTGTGCCAACCCTGGTGCTGTTTGCCTATCTTCCATTACTACCAATAACCCTGATATTAAGTATATAATTTTTAACACAGTTACTTAAGGGAGAGGGAAGAGGAAAAATATGCTCCTTCAGTTCAGTTCAGTTCAGTTGCTCATTTGTGTCCGACTCTTTGTGACCCCATGACTGCAGCACACCAGGCCTCCCTGTCCATCACCAACTCCCAGAGTTTACTCAAACTCATGCCCATTGAGTAGGTGATGCCATCCAACCATATCATCCTCTGTCATCCTCTTTTCCTCCTGCCTTCAATCTTTCCCAGCATCAGGGTCTTTTCAAATCAGTCAGCTCTTTGAATCAGGTGGCTAATGTATTGGAGTTTCAGCTTCAGCATCAGTCCTTCCAATGAATATTCAGGACTGATTTCCTTTAGGATGGACTGGTTGGATCTCCTTGCAGTCCAAGGGACTCTCAAGAGTCTTCTCCAACATCACAATTCAGAAGCATCAATTCTTTGGTGCTCAGCTTTCTTTATAGTCCAATTCTCACATCCATACATGACTACTGGAAAAATCATAGCCTTAACTAGACGGAACTTTGTTGGCAAAGTAATGTCTCTGCTTTTTGATAAGCTGTCTAGGTTGGTCATATCTTTCCTTCCAAGGAGCAAGCGTCTTTTAATTTCATGACTGCAGTCACAATCTGCAGTGATTTGGGAGCCTCCCAAAAAAGTCTGTCACTGTTTCCACCATTTCCCCATCTATTTGCCATAAAGTAATGGGACCGGATGTCGTGATCTTAGTTTTCTGAATGTTGAGCTTTAAGCCAACTTTTTCACTCTCCTCTTTCACTTTCATCAAGAGGCTCTTTACTTCTTCTTCACTCTCTACCATAAGGGTGATGTCATCTGCATATCTGAGGTTATTGATATTTCTCCTGGCAGTCTTGATTTCAGCTTCTGCTTCTTCTAGCCCAGCGTTTCTCATGATGTACTCTGCATGTAAGTTAAGTAAGCAGGGTGACAATATACAGCCTTGATGTACTCCTTTTCCTATTTGGAACCAGTCTGTTGTTCCATGTCCAGTTCTAACTGTTGCTTCCTGACCTGCATACAGATTTCTCAGAAGGCAGGTCAGGTGGTCTGATATTCCCATCTCTTTCAGAATTTCCCACAGTTAATCGTGATCCACATAGTCAAAGGCTTTGTCATAGTCAATAAAACAGAAATAGAACTCTCTTGCTTTTTCGATAATCCAGTGGATGTTGGCAATTTGATCTCTGGTTCCTCTGCCTTTTCGAAATTCACATTGAACATCTGGATGTTTATGGTTCACATACCGTTGAAGCCTGGCTTGGAGAATTCTGAGCATTACTTTACTAGAGTGTGAGATAAGTACAATTGTGCGGTAGTTTGAGCATTCTTTGGCATTGTCTTTCTTTGGGACTAGAATGAAAACTGACCTTTTCTAGTCCTGTGGCCACTGCTGAGTTTTCCAAATTTGCTGGCATATTGAGTGCAGCACTTTCACAGCATCATCTTTTAGGATTTAAAATAGCTCAACTGGAATTCTATCACCTCCACTAGCTTTGTTCATAGTGATGCTTCCTAAGTCCCACTGACTTCGCATTCCAGGAGGTCTGGCTCTAGGTGAGTGATCACACCATCGTGATTATCTGGGTCATAAATTTCTTTTTTGTACAGTTCTTCTTTGTATTCTTGCCATCTCTTCTTAATATCTCCTGCTTCTGTTAGATCCATACCATTTCTGTCCTTTATTGAGCCCATCTTTGCATGAAATATTCCCTTGGTATCTCTAATTTTCTGGAAGAGTTCTCTAGCCTTTCCCATTCTATTGTTTTCCTCTATTTCTTTGCACTGATCACTGAGGAAGGCTTTCTTATCTCTCCTTGCTGTTCCTTAGAACTTTGCTTTTAGATGGACATATTTGCTTTCTCCTTTGCTTTTTGCTTCTCTTCTTTTCACAGCTATTTGTAAGGTCTCATCAGACAGCCATTTTGCTCTTTTGCCTTTCTTTCTCTTGCAGATGGTCTTGATAACTGCCTCTTGTACAGTGTCACAAACCTCTGTCCATAGTTCATCAGGCATTCTATCAGACCTAGTCCCTTAAATCTATTTCTTACCTCTACTGTATAATCGCAAAGAATTTGATTTAGCTCATACCTGAATGGTCTAGTGGTTTTCCCTACTTTCTTCAATTTCAGTCTGAATTTGGCAATAAGGAGTTCATAATCTGAGCCACAGTCAGCTCCTCATCTTGCTTTTGCTGACTATAAAGAGCTTCTCCATCTTTGGCTGCAAAGGACTGCTTTAGGTTTCTTGATTGACTTGATAATTTTTATGGGCAAAATATTGTATCCTCCTTTAAAATTGCACAATTTCATATGATGCTTTTTTTCAAAGAGACTTCATGGAATCTCATGAAGGCTCTGAATTGCAGAGTCATTTAGGGCCAGGTTGAATCCCAACTCAAACAACTGTTTGCATTAGGCTTTGTAGTACAACTGCTCTGAGCTTTTGTTTTCCCATGTGTGAAATGGATATGCTAATACTCCACTGGGTCCTGGTGAGAGTGGAATGAATGGACTGACATGTTTACCATGTTACCCCCATACGTTTGGTGCATGTGGTGTTGAGATGATGACAACCACTACTTCTCTTCCTCCTCCTACTTTTCTTCCTCTTACTATGTTTTCCCAGACCTTTATGTTGTTTAAATTTCATCAGCCTTTATTTTTGCATCACTGTGATTTGGCCTTTCTTTTTTAAAAGTGAGAACAAATGAACGACCAGGTCCAGCATCTAAGATGATAGCATCTTACCAGCAAGGGCAGCCAAGGTTATTAGCTGTTGGTGAAATGACTCAAATCCATTTCTGAAGTATTGTGGTGATTATGTAACAGTGCATTAGCAAAGTGCATAGCATTTTCCAAGGGTTATTGCTTAGGAGGTTCAAAATGGGAAAATATTGATTCAACATAAGTATGCATTCTGGAAAATACTACCTACTGTGAAGACAGCTTACATGTTACAAATTTTATACTCAGGATGTGCAGAAAAGGCATCCTTTTTAATGGACAGTTGTTCAGAATTGAAGAAAAAATTCTAAACCATGCTAAGATCTGAAAAGATACAGAGTTTTGGTGAAAACCTAAGGGGGAGGACAGGGACAGGGAACATTGTTGTAGACCAAGAGGAAGAAAAAAAGAGTCATTCCATTTCATCTCTAATTTGAAAAGTGATAATTTTTTTGGATTTTTATACAAAGATTCTATATTCATAAAAAAGAGCAATTTTTTTGTAAATTTTATTTAAGACCTGACATTTAGTATCTGAAGTTCAAGTAACCCTGAGTTTATGAACTATTATTACTTACTAAATATTTCTAATATAATTAAACAAGTAATATAGGACATATTATTTAAGACTTACCCTAATTAGACATCTCAGCTTAAAACTCTTACTTTCCAGACCGAGAGGCTATTTCTTTTTTTGCTTAATGGAAGCAATTAATCTGAAATGTATGACAAAATATAAATAAAATTGTTATATAAGATCTCCAGCTTGTTTTTTATTCTAAAGTCATGTGTGATTTATGAGTTTCAGATGTTTTACCAGGCTGTGTCTTATCAGGTAAAAATCTAAAAATCACCCTTGATTTTCATTTTTAACCCATTTTTATTTGACAGTGGCAATTTGGGAAAGAGTTTAACTTTTAAAAGAAAACTTAAAATCATCTATAAGAGACAGTACATTTATCAGAAACTCTGCCTTGGTGATATTAACCTATACCTCTATTACTAGCTGGGAAAAAAAAGTTTTAAAATTTGAATTATTCAGAGTGCACATGATTTATTTGATCAAGAGAAATGCTTTTAAAACCATTTTCTGCCCTCAGTTACTATCTTTTGGTATCCTTTTTTTTTTTTTCTTTTGGTATCCTTTAATTCTTTTCTTTTTACAATACGAGCTGTGAGAAGCAGTTCCCCTAGGACTGCATGTGGTGTGTGCATTCTTTCCACTGAACTGTGAGGGAGGCTGCTATTGACCATGGCACAGAACTTAGTTCAATGTATTCTGGGATCTCTGAAGTAGACAGTTTATTTTTTAATGATAATTTCCATTTACTCATTTTCCTTCCTGTCGTAGGATTAAAATAAAAAATAAACAGGTACTTATTGAAGTGTATAACATTTTTCTGATACCACACCTTTAGTAGTTTTTGGAATGGCAGATCTAATTGTCATCATAAAACATTCGGTTTTCCTAATGTCTCAGTGATACTGAAAGTTCATAGGGATAGAATTTAGCAGTAGTGCAAACTCAGATGCTGTTTTTGGGGAAAGCCAGAAAAGTAATTCTGCACAGGAGAATGGGGCAAGTGATATTCCAATGGGAAGTCAAAAGAACATGGATGAAGAGAACTTAACCGCAACTCTGTGGGCTTCCCTGTTTAAAGTGATGCAAATAGAGGCTTTNGGGAAAGCCAGGAAAGTAATTCTGCACAGGAGAATGGGGCAAGTGATATTCCAATGGGAAGTCAAAAGAACATGGATGAAGAGAACTTAACCGCAACTCTGTGGGCTTCCCTGTTTAAAGTGATGCAAATAGAGGCTTTCCTGGTGGCTCAGTGGTGGAGAATCCACCTGCCAATGCAAAAGATACAGTTCAGTCGCTGGTGGTCTGGGCACACCCCACATGCGTGGAGTAACTAAGCCTGTGCGCCACAGCTGTTGGCGCTGTACTCCAGAACCCAGGAGCCACGACTACTGAAGCCCATGCTCCACGCGAAAAGAAGCCACTGCAATGAGAAGCTTGTGCTCTGAAACTAGAGAATAGCCCCTGTGGCTGCAACTTAGAAAAAAGTGCATGTAGCAACCAAGACCCAGCACAGCCAAAATAAATAAATAAGCAAAGTTATTTTAAAATGATATAAATAAATTGAGGCTTGCAGCTGATGGTGGTGATAAATAGGAAATCAGGTCAGATTGAAGCATCTTATCAAATGTTAACTTCCATGAGAATAAAGGGACGTAACTGTCCTTTGCTTATCTGTCCTCTTAATGAGATGTGAAATGTAATGGGGTGGGGGGGTTGCTTTAGGATGTCTTTTTGAGGTGAGGGAGGGTCTCGCATCAAATTGGCATTTTGTGGTTCAAGGATTTTTGCCTATTCTCCTGTAGCTGCCATAGACTCATCATGAGACATATACTTTATATCAATTTTTTCATGTCATTTAACTAGTCACTCTTCAAATTTCTTGAAAAACATTGCTTAGCTTTTATTATCAGGACTGGAGCTAGCAACTGATTTCGAGGAAAGGGTGTATGTTGTATAATCCAGTAACAGTAACATGTAATATTTGTGGAACCCTTATGTGTCATGTACTGTTCAGCAGTTTACATGCACTACTTTAAACTGACCTTCACACCGCCTACCTCATGAAATAGGTACTTTTATGATCCGTATTTTAATGATGAATAATCTGCTTTCTGGTAATAGGCATGATGAAGTCAGTGGTAATGATCCAAAAGGATCATAATCGGAAAGTGTGAATGGCGGCCTATTCCCAAATGGAGGTTGTAGAAGACCTGGTGAGAGGGTCTGGCCTGGAGCGCGGTGGGTGGCCGTGTGGGAGCGCTGGTTTCTAAATGGACCAGGCACAAGGCCACTGGGGTTTCGCTGCTGGAAGTCAGAAGTGACCGACTGGAACCGACAGAAGACTGTGATACGTGGATGGGGTGTCACACCTAGGATACAGACTGTGTTAGGACACACAGGAAAGAAACAGATTTTCTGGGTTTCACATAGAGGAGACCTTAGAAGAAGTACTCAATGAGATTGTCCTTTGGCCTCAGTTGTGTTCAGCTATGACTGGATCAGCCAGCCTTCGGCGAGCCTTAACAGGTGATCAGTATAGCAGGCAGCTCACTCATTCTGCAGATATTTATTTAATGTAAACTGCTTGTCAAATACGGTTCTAAATTCTGAGGATGCATAAGGGAATAAAACCCCAAAGAAACACTGTCTTTGAATGGAGCTTATGAACAAATAGGGAGATTTAGATAATAAGCACAATAAATGAAGAGTGCTATGGAGAAAACAGAACACAGACATGGAGGGGGAGGAGCACTGAGTGGTGGCAGGCGCAGTTTAAGATTTTAAACTGGATTCTCAGAAGAGGCTTCATCAACACAGTGATGATGGTGTCAAGATTTGGGGAAAGAAGGAATGAGTCTTGCATCTACTCGTGGGCAGAGCAGACTGGACATGGGATAAGCTTTAGGGCAAGGACATGCCTTCTTGTGTATTAGAGGAATAGTGTGGATGCCAGTTTCTGGACCCAAGAAAACAAAGGGAGATGAGCAGGTGAGTTCAGAGAGGTACCATGAGGTTCTCATGGACCATTACAAGGACCTTGGCTTATGCTCCGTGTAAAATGGAGAGCCACTGGAGAATTTTGGGCAGAAACGATATATCTGGCTACAGTATTGAAAATTAACTATAAGCGCTGAAGAATAAGCTTGCTAATTTGCTCCAGTCATGTCTGACTCATCCCACACACTAGCAAAGGAATGCTCAAAAGTCTCCAAGGCAGGCTTCAACAGTTTGTGAATCATGAACTTCAAGATGATCAAGCTGGATTTAGAAAAGGCAGAGAAACCAGAGATCAAATTGCCAACATCGGTTGGATTATCGAAAAAGCAAGAGAGTTCCAGAAAAAAACATCTACTTCTGCTTTATTGACTATGCCAAGCCTTTGACTGTGTGGATCACAACAAACTGTGGAAAATTCTGAAAAAGATGAGGGTACCAGACCACCTGACCTGCCTCCTGAGAAATCTGTATACAAGATAGGAAGGAACAGTTAGAACTTGGAACAGACTGATTCCAAATCAGGAAAGGAGTATGTCAAGGCTGATACCGTCACCCTGCTTATTTAACTTCTATGCAGAGTACATCATGAGAAACTCTGGGCTGGAGGAAGCACAAGCTGGAATCAAGATTGCCGGGAGTAATATCAATAACCTCAGATATGCAGATGACATCACCCTTATGGCAGAAAGTGAAGAAGAACTAAAGAACTTACCGATGAAAGTGAAANGTAATTAAAGTGTGAGATTATCTTGTCTTAGATTGCCATGATTGTAGCAGTGCTGATCAGATTCTGGATATATTTTAAAAGCAGTAAGATACAAGGTATGAAATAAATTGAAAATATAAGATTACTCCAACATTTTTGATGTGAGCATTTGGGATGATGACATTGTCCTTGATGGCTTCAGAGTCATCAGCTTGTTCGGTTCAAGATGCCGGCAGAGACCAAGTCACAGAGGCCTTGAAGTTATCATTTTTACCACAGCCCTGAGATAGCTGACTGGTGACTATAGCCACCACTGTCTAAATAGTGACCAGGGTTCAGATTATAATCTATCCCCAGAGTGACTGGACTTGGAGACAGTCCTGGTCCTGAGGTCATTGGTAAGGAATGGACTGGGACATAGCTGGATAAGCCAGAGATACAAATAAGTAGGTAAATAGAGCGTGTGAGATAAGAAGCCTGGCTGGATGATGACCCAAGGCCTGATAAGGCAGGAGTTTACAAAACCTGCAGAGAAGCAGAACCTCCCAAAGGCTAAGCAACCACATATGCTGATCTGGTGAAGTAAGACAACAACTGGGAAGGTGTTTGTGGGGACCTCACTTTCTTGAGAAGTCACTGTGGATCATATGTGTGGAGGAGTAGGAGATGTACCCTGGAGAGCTTGGCATTTTTGACAACAGGGAATGTGGAGGGAGAAAAGAGGGGCTGGAAGAAGGAAGGCAGAGAGTGTTGAGATCAAACCGTAAAGGTCCTTCAGTCCAGCTTTGTGAGTATGGGTAGTGGGAGGCCATGAAATGTTTCTGGGTGATACCATCACATCTGGCCTTGCACATATTAGCATTTTGTTGGTTAGTTAAAATGTAGAGGGAAATATAAGTAGGTTGTAACAAATGTTGTTATAAAGCTCACTGAGAGGCTGATAATGGCCCAGAGCTGAAGATCTCTTCTTGAAATGAGAATGTATTATACCTTCAGTTTCAGAGGTAGAATACTATAATTACTTAATTCAGTGTCTTAAGGAAGGTGATTTGGGGAGTTATTTTTAAATGTCTTAACTATTTGATTTTAAGTCAATAAAATTTATTTCTGAATAAAAACTTATAAACTATATACTTAAACTTATACTAAACTTATATACTATGCTTTATATAGTTTATATGTATCTATTAAATCTTTGTTAAGTTCAAGACACTCTACTAGGTCATACAAGTGGAAAAATAAATGCTTCAAGTGGTTTAGAGTCTAGTATTTGGGGGATGTGGTAAAAGATTATGGGAGATTTATAGATAAGAGCTTGAGGGTATTGGCCATTATGTGAGTGACCTATGTGTTACAAAGGGTCTGGGTTTTTTTTCCACCTTTTTTACTTTATGTATCAGAGTGATATAGAGATACTTCTTAAAGTTTCAAAGTAGAAAAATATTTTGCCAAAATATTTATTGACAAACAGGAATTACTAGTTCAACGAATACATAGAATAAAGGTTTACTTTTTCTTATTATCAGAGTATACACACTCCTTATAGAAAATATGGGGAAACTACAAGAAAGAGTTAAGAAAATAAAATTTAGATATTTTCTTCCCTCTAAGATATAAATAGATGGACAGGAAAGTACATGTGCACCCAAGTGTGTATTTTATGTGTGTGTAAATCTCTGAACACCCAATATTACATCTCTAACACAGAATGTTCATATGTAATATACTTTATGTATAACAATTTGCCTCCTAACTTTTCCACTTAGGACTTTTCCCATAATAAAGTTCTTGGTTTCCTGTGCCGATAAGCAGTGGCATAGAACGGGGGCAGTGAAGGGTGCCTGGGTGCAGGTAATAAGGAAGTTCATTGCCTCTTGGGAATTTGAAAACAGTAATAAGATTGAGTAAAAGGCAGTCTGCTTTTTTTATGACACTGTGCACTGGCAGTTGTAAATAATATCAGTGATAATGTCCTGTTTCTCAGCAGGGCAGCCTCTGCTGAGGCAGAGCAGGTTCCTCTGTCTAGATCTGTCCCCACCCTCCTCCCACTCCTCTGTACATCACTGCTGATATGAGAATCCCAGTAACATTCCTTTAGAAATGAAGAAAGCCTCATAACTGTCTTTGTGTAATTATTAGCTACTCAATAAGCACTCTCGAAGCTTTAAAAGCAGAGGAATCAGTAAGTGTACATTTTCTTTCTAAACTTTGTTTCAGGCTGTATTAATGTCTTATTAATCATCACCTATCAATTTCACCCTAATAAGTCAAATGAATATTTTAAGCCAGTAAATAAATGTGAACATGCAAAAACATTGCCATTTGGCTAAATATCAATCCAATATGTGCTACTGGAAAATCCATAATCTTGGAAAACAATTAGTGTCTGTGTCACCGTACACAGTCATAATCAAGCCACCTGAAATTCAAGAATGGTTACTTAAAAAAAAAAAAAGAATGTGAACCCAGTGAGTATGTAGCCTTTTTACCCAAAAGTTCATTCACCCAGCTGATTAGTAACCCTCAGGACAGATTGTCTTCAGGTGTCTTGATTCCATTCCCAAACTCTTACACCCCGAGTTGCTTCTCTACTGGGAAAGAGCANCTACTAGGTCATACAAGTGGAAAAATAAATGCTTCAAGTGGTTTAGAGTCTAGTATTTGGGGGATGTGGTAAAAGATTATGGGAGATTTATAGATAAGAGCTTGAGGGTATTGGCCATTATGTGAGTGACCTATGTGTTACAAAGGGTCTGGGTTTTTTTTCCACCTTTTTTACTTTATGTATCAGAGTGATATAGAGATACTTCTTAAAGTTTCAAAGTAGAAAAATATTTTGCCAAAATATTTATTGACAAACAGGAATTACTAGTTCAACGAATACATAGAATAAAGGTTTACTTTTTCTTATTATCAGAGTATACACACTCCTTATAGAAAATATGGGGACACTACAAGAAAGAGTTAAGAAAATAAAATTTAGATATTTTCTTCCCTCTAAGATATAAATAGATGGACAGGAAAGTACACGTGCACCCAAGTGTGTATTTTATGTGTGTGTAAATCTCTGAACACCCAATATTACATCTCTAACACAGAATGTTCATATGTAATATACTTTATGTATAACAATTTGCCTCCTAACTTTTCCACTTAGGACTTTTCCCATAATAAAGTTCTTGGTTTCCTGTGCCGATAAGCAGTGGCATAGAACGGGGGCAGTGAAGGGTGCCTGGGTGCAGGTAATAAGGAAGTTCATTGCCTCTTGGGAATTTGAAAACAGTAATAAGATTGAGTAAAAGGCAGTCTGCTTTTTTTATGACACTGTGCACTGGCAGTTGTAAATAATATCAGTGATAATGTCCTGTTTCTCAGCAGGGCAGCCTCTGCTGAGGCAGAGCAGGTTCCTCTGTCTAGATCTGTCCCCACCCTCCTCCCACTCCTCTGTACATCACTGCTGATATGAGAATCCCAGTAACATTCCTTTAGAAATGAAGAAAGCCTCATAACTGTCTTTGTGTAATTATTAGCTACTCAATAAGCACTCTCGAAGCTTTAAAAGCAGAGGAATCAGTAAGTGTACATTTTCTTTCTAAACTTTGTTTCAGGCTGTATTAATGTCTTATTAATCATCACCTATCAATATCCCCCTAATAAGTCAAATGAATATTTTAAGCCAGTAAATAAATGTGAACATGCAAAAACATTGCCATTTGGCTAAATATCAATCCAATATGTGCTACTGGAAAATCCATAATCTTGGAAAACAATCAGTGTCTGTGTCACCGTACACAGTCATAATCAAGCCACCTGAAATTCAAGAATGGTTACTTAAAAAAAAAAAAAAAAGAATGTGAACCCAGTGAGTATGTAGCCTTTTTACCCAAAAGTTCATTCACCCAGCTGATAAGTAACCCTCAGGACAGATTGTCTTCAGGTGTCTTGATTCCATTCCCAAACTCTTACACCCCGAGTTGCTTCTCTACTGGGAAAGAGCACAAAATTTGTCCTGACATTGATACTATCTAGCATTTATTGACTGGTATGTGCCAGGCAGTATGGTAAGCTCTTTATATGTATTGGCATTTATATTCACAGCAGCTCTCTTAGATAGGTACCTCTGTTGCCTCCTTTCATGGGTGAAAAACAAACAGATTAATAACTTTTTACTAGAATTTGAAGTAGGAAAGGTGATGCTGGAACTTGAACCCAGGCAAAGCACCTAATAGTCCTTGCCTATTGGTACCAGACAAACCACNGGTGAAGAACAAACAGATTAATAACTTTTTACTAGAATTTGAAGTAGGAAAGGTGATGCTGGAACTTGAACCCAGGCAAAGCACCTAATAGTCCTTGCCTATTGGTACCAGACAAACCACTGAATTCTCAGGACCCTTTTGTGCAGGTCTTACTATGTTTGGGTCCTGATGATCTACCTGATAGAGTCCAGGTGGACAAACATGGCATATACGACTCCTCCTGTTTTAGGTGGCTCCTCCTCGCCTTTGCCCTTTATTTCCTTCCTCTTCCCTCCCATCACCTGACTCTCCAGTGTTACTGCACTGCCATTCTGCAGGCTTTCCATGGCAGCTGATTGTTTCCTGATTTTCAACATGATTATTCTCTGTGGAGCATCCCTTTGCTTATTCTTTGCCTCCCATTCGTCTTTTAAAATCCTTGGTCAGCTTTACTTGCTGAGTTGAGCTCTGATCAATTCCCTCACCAGACTTGGATTAGTCATTTGCCCTATGATATTGTCATATTTATACTTGTCCTTTGGGTTTTAGATGAGCTGTGTTCTCCACTCTATCACAGGGCTCAGGGTTCTTCATCCATTGTTTTTTTCTTCTTCTTTTTTAAAGCTAGGCATTTGTTTGTTTAAAATTGATTTCTAAGAATTTTTTACACCATCTGTGAATTCTTTGGGGCTCCCCAGGTAGCTCAGTGGTAAAGAATCTGCTTCCCAGTGCAGGAAATGCAGGTTTGATCCCTGTGTTGGAAAGATCCCCAGAGTAGAAAGGGAAACCCACTCCTTTTCCTTGCCTGGAGAATCCCATGGACAGAAGAGCATGACAGGCTACATACAGTCCAGGGAATCACAGAGTTGGACACGACTGAGCACTCATGTACACGTGAATTCTTTGTCAAGATACATGTCTTGCATATATGTTCTGTGGCTTGCAGTCCATGTGGCTTACAGTCCATGGGGTTGCAAAGAATCAGACACAGCTGAGCATGCACATACACACCTTTGGGTTTGCAAATCCTTCTGGTACTGATTTATATTTGTCGTGAAGTCAGGGTCCATTTTAGGTTTTGTAGAAATAGTATCAAGTTGACCCAGCAGCGTTTATCGTCCCTTCCATGTGTAACTGCAGCACCACCATTGCCTTTCAGACATGGGTATACTTTTTGCTTTATTCTGTTCCATGGATCAATTCCTAACTTTGTTCCAAGACTACAGTGTTTTAATTTTTATACCTTTATAGTAAGTGTCTCTATTTGGTANATCAAGTTGACCCAGCAGCGTTTATCATCTCTTCCATGTGTAACTGCAGTACCACCATTGCCTTTCAGACATTAGTATACTTTTTGCTTTATTCTGTTCCATGGATCAATTCCTAACTTTCTTCCAAGACTACAGTGTTTTAATTTTTATACCTTTATAGTAAGTGTCTCTATTTGGTAGCATTATGTCCGCTAGTTTTGTTTTCCTTCAATATTTCCTTAGTTATTCTAAATCCATGGCTTCTCTGTAGGAATTTTAGAATCCTTTTAATAATTTAAAAAGAAAAATCTGAGCTTTTGATTGGGATTATATTCCATCTATAGACTATTTAAACAGAATTAAACTTCACAATACTGAATCTTCCAATTCATGAGCGAGATATATTCCTCCATTTATTTAGTTATAAATACATTCTTTCAGTGGGTTTTTATAGTTTTCTGTATATAGGTATTACACATCATTTGATTTATTAGCAGTTGTTACTTTTTGATCATATTAGAAATGATATTTTGAACATTTTCTTCTAATTTTTCCTTTCCTAGTGTATAGAAATACATGTTTTTTTTCTTGTATTTTAACTTGGATTCAATGACTTGATAAATTCATTTATTAATTCCAATAGTTTATATATAGAGTATTTTCTAGGTATATAATTATATCTGTAACTAATGCTAGTTTTATTTTCCCTTTTCAATCCATATAACTTTTATATTTTTTGAATACCTTATGTTGCTAGGGCTTCTTTTATAATGTTGAATATAACATGACATTTAAACAGTACTTTCTGTGAAATTTTTAAAAATAAAATATTACTATATTTGTAAAGTCAGCTGACTTTTATTGTTGCTTACTTAGGGATAATGTATCTTTTTTCCATATCTGCTTTTAAGATGTTACTTTCATTTCTATAGCTTTAATATGATGTAACTGAGGAAGTACTTATTTTTAAAATTTCTTCTTAGTAGAGCTTCTCTAATCTGTCCCGTGTCTTTCTGCTTTTTTCGGTAGTATCTCAGCTAGCATCTGTTCAAATGTTGAGTCTCTCTTCTATTTCTGTTCCTGTCCCAGGAATTCTAATTGCTAGTATTAATTTGTTCGTTTTTTATTTTTTTTAAATAAATTTAAATATAACCCACATATATTTTATATTCAGTTTTGTGTTTTCCATCATTTTCTCTCTATTTCATTCTGGATGTTTTCTATGTAGGTATCTTTAAGTCACTAATCCTTTCTTTGAGGATTATTTATTATTAAACTCAACTGTTAAATTGCTAATTTTGGTATTGGTATTTTTCACCCTTATAATTGTTGTTGTTGTTTAGTTGCTCAATCATGTCTGACTCTTTGTGACCCTATGACTATAGCCCACCAGGCTTCTCTGTCCATGGGATTTCCCAGGCAAGAATACTGGAGTGGGTTGCCATTTCCTTCTCCAGAGGATCTTCCTGATCCAGGGGTTGAACCCACATCTCCCATATAACTTGAATGCCTCAATAAGTTATTGCAAAGTCTGTTTCTGATAACACCAGCAGTCTGGATCACCTATAAATCTAATTCTATTATCTGTGTTTTGTTTTTTCCTCTTGGTGTTCTTGGTCCTTTGTTTCTGTCCTTTTACCTCCTTGGAATTTCTTTGATTGAATGCTGACTATTGAGTATGAAAAGATGCAGAAGTAATCTCCATTAAGAGGATTTAGTTTTCTTTTTTTTTTTAATTTTATTTTTACTTTATTCTACTTTACAATACTGTCTGTATTGGTAAGCTGACAGTTGAAGTAAGAGTAAATCAACCTATTCCACAGAGACTGAGGTATGAGGATGACATTTAGTCTTACAAACGGTGGACTGTTCCCAGTGTTCATTTACTACTAGAGTAACTCTTCTGGGACTTCACAGTTTCTTGGAAGAATCTCAACTCAAATTTTTATCTTCGTAATCTGATTGTCAAAAGCTTTCTTAAACTCTTTACCCTCTTATCAACTTTCTTCTCTCTGTTTTCTCTTCCCTTTACTCAGTGAGCCATTTAAGATTTCAGGAGTGCCTTTAGGACAATAACCGCGTGGAATCCTGAGTTCACTTTGCTGTGATTCTCTTTTCTCTGCTATCTGGTGTCTTAACGTCCTTTTTGGTGGTGTTAGAATCTAGTTTTCGCTTTCTTCATCGCTCTGAAATTGGAAAAGCTCTTCACCATGGCTTACTGCCTTTAGTGCGCTTCTCTGTGAATTGGCAAATACATTTGAAAAAATGTTAGGTGAATAGTGGCAGGAAACATTCCATTTCCTGTTGTTTCTCCTTTATCTCTGATTTTGGGTCCACAAATCCTGGCTACCTTTATTTTTGTTTTTCAGCCCTTATTGTCTCCAGTAAGAAATTTAGTCTAGAACAAGCTATCATAGTCTTGTATCAGAGGACTGCCCTGTCTCTTATACACATCTGAGTGGTGGTCNTGGCTACCTTTATTTTTGTTTTTCAGCCCTTATTGTCTCCAGTAAGAAATTTAGTCTAGAACAAGCTATCATAGTCTTGTATCAGAGGACTGCCTTTCACTTAATTTAGAATGAATTGGTATGATTAAATATCACAGAGTCTATCTGCATGTGAATTTAAGAAAAACATTTATGCATATCTTAGATGTATATTTATAGACTTAAAAATAAAACTAAAGGGTAAAGTTATCACTATATTAAAACTTCAAGAAGTTGTTTAAAGTTTGCCTACTACTTACTTCCCTGCTGGCTCAGACGGTAAAGTGTCTGTCTACAACGCGGAAGACCTGGATTCGATCCCTGGGTTGGGAAGATCCGCTGGAGAAGGAAACGGCAATCCACTCCAGTACTATTGCCTGGAAAATACCATGGACAGATGAGCTTGATAAGTTACAGTCCATGGGGTCGCAAAGAGTCGGATACGACTGAGCGACTTCACTCTCTAAATATACATATTACTCATTCAGTGAATCAGTTAAAGACTTTTTATTTCACTCTTAAGAATTTCCAATATGTTTATGGACAGAAACCACCATGTATTTTGTTTTTCTTCTGCATGCCTTTCCAACATTTTTCAACACATCATCAAGCTCATCAAGTTCATTATTTCAACCATTATCTTCATAGTTTCATCTATAAGCTACAAATGATACAGTCTTGTGTTTAAAATACTACTTAAAATAGCATACAAGTGAAAATAAGTTTATGTGTAGTTGTTCTGTCTGTGTAAGGATAGATGTTCATGTTTACATATGTTTTATATGTACTTTTCTTTTCTTTTCTTCATGTTTAAAATCTTAAAGCATATTGCTTAAGCTGCTTAACTCTTTGGGAAATTTAATAAAATTTAAGCATTCTTAGGTTTAAAGCCTTAAAAGAAACCTCTGTATCTTTTTAAAATGGCTTTATAAACATTATAAGTATCATGTATAGCAATATATTATTTAACAGTGATGCTTATATATACACTTTATACATATAACTTTTATATTTTAACCATTTCTGTTAAACTTAATTTTTAAAAAATACTCTGTTTTTGGTTTTGGCTATGCTGCACAACTTGTGGGATCTTAGTTCCCTGACCAGGGATTGAAGTTGGGGCCACAACAGTGAAAGTGCAGAGTCCTTTAAAAAAAAAAACACACACAAAACTTTATTTATTTTAATTGGAGGTTAATTACTTTACAATATTGTATTGGTTTTGCCATACATCCATGTATCCGCCACAGGTATACACATGTTCCCCATCCTGAATCCCCCTCCCTCCTCCCTCCCTGTACCATCCCTAGTCCTAACTATTGATCCACCAGGGAACTACCTAAACTTTTTTAAAGAAAAATATATAATGCCTGAATCTATTCAAAGTATCAAAAGGAAAGAACTGCCCCAAGTGAAAACAAATACAATGATTTTATAGCATTATATTCATAAAAGTTATAGTATAGAAAGCATAAGCTTTGAGAAAGTGTAGTGTTAATTTTTTCAAATGTATGTTCATTTCATCTTTTTTCGGAAAACATCTGCCACTTCAAAGGGTAAATGTACTTACTGAGCCAAGCACACCAGGACTTTTTCTATGTTAAATTTCAAATAATTTATTACTGTTAATAATCCAAATTGGAAAACCATGCAACTTGCTTCTATAATAAAAGGTTATCACGTCAGCTGCCTTTTAATGTGCTTGTAAAAGTAGACCGATTCTGATTGAGTCATCAGAGCTTTCAGGATTTATTTCCATAGTTTCACAGTAGCAGAATCCCTGGAGCTCAGAGTCACGGGTTTCCCAGAGCTTAGTTTCACATTAACGTGTATGTCCACGCTGTTTTATTTTTAATGTTAAGACCAAATACATTGAGAGCCCAAACAATCATTTGAAAATAACACTTCAGGAAATGTGACCCAAGGAATGCACTCACTGATTACACATGTGAAATTCTCCCCTCAACCCCAGAAGTAGAAAAAGTCTCTATATTTAATTTCCTAGTTAACTGCCAAAGAAACTGCTTACACATTGCTGTAATCTATGTAACCGTATATTCAACTCATGCAATCACCATAATAAAGAAGGGGTCGTAAAATAATTTTTAAACTAATTTTATTATAGTTGCTTTAGAGTATCGTGTTAGTTTCTGTTGTACAGCAAAGTGAATCAGCCATACGTATACATATATTCCCTCCTTTTTGAATTTCCCTCACATTCAGATCACCCCAGAGCACTGAGTTCCCTGTGCTAGACAGTAGCTTCCCGCTGGTTACCTGTTCTGTATATAGAATCAATAACGTGTATGTGTCAATCCCAGTCTGCCAGCTCCTCCCACTCCCCCTTCCCCTTGAGTATCCATATGTTTGTTCTCTACATCTGTGTCTCTATTTCTGCTTTGCAAATAAGGTCACCTGCACCATTTTTCTAGATTACACATATACCCATTAATATATGATATTTGGTTTTCTCTTTATGACTTCCTTCACTCTATATGATACTCTCTCAGTCCATCCATGTCTCTGCAAATGACCCAATATCTTTCTTTGTTTATGGACTGATAGCCAATCCATTGGATATACGTATCATATCTTTATCCATTCCTCTGGTGATGGATGCTTAAGTTGCTCTCTTGTCCTGGCTGTTGTAAATAGTGCTGCTGTGAACGTTGTGGCACATGTATCTTTTTGAATTATGGCATTTTCTGGATATGTGCCCAAGAGTAGGATTACTGGATAATATGGTAGTTACGTATTTAGTTTTTTAAGGAACCTCCATACTCCTCTCCATGGAGCCTGTATCAGTCCACATGCCCACCAACGGTGCATGAGGATTCCCTTTTCTCCACACTTACTCCAGCATTCAGTTGTAGAATTTTTTGAATGCGGCTTAGCGTTTGAAACTGTATTGAACGTCTTTACTCCTTAATCTCTAAGAACTGCTTCCCTGGATAAATCTTTGATGTGAGGACTTTCCAAGTGACTCCCTTTCATCTGCTAGCTTTTTCCTGGCAAAAGTCTAATGTAGGCTGTCGTCTCTTTTAATCTGTTTTCTTCACAAAGAGGAGAAAAAGAAAAAAAAAAAAAGAATCTATGATCTTAAGTGCACCCTGCAGTGCTATAACTCTGCTTTCTATATCTTTATTTCATATTTATGGTCATTTCTCTCTGCTTTCCAGTACGACACCCTAAGTGAGTTGCTTGCCTCCATCCTGTTGCCGTGCTTTCTCTCATTTTTTAATCACTATACTTCCTTTGGGAGTAGGTCATCAAGTGTCTCTGCGTGTTTCTTTCTCCTTCCTCTCACCTCTGCAGTCTAGGTGTCTGTTCCATTCCTCTCTAACCCGGTGCCTCAGAGTCCACTGTTTTGCATGTGGTTAAGACACGGCAGCCACTTTTTAACAAACACAGCCTCAACTTCTTTGTAAGCACTGGTCACCTCTCATCTCTTGCCGTTGTTCAAGCTGACGTTCCTCTCTCTTCTTCCTGTCTGTTTGTGGCTCTCTTTCCTTTCCTGAAAGGGAATGTTTCAAAGCTTTCATCCGCAGGTCCTATTCTCTCTGCACATTATCCCTTGGTATGCCTTTCCACGTCCACACCTCCTCTTCTTTACAGCTCTGGTGTGGACTGTCTGCTGATGTCGCCCTTTTAATTTTTTCTGACTGTCCCATGTCTTTACCTACAGGGCTCACTGGGCTTTCAAATGCACTTGTGCCCAAAAGACTTTATAAAGTTCATTGAACGTTTTCTCCCATCTTCTCTCTGTGTGAAAGGCATCATCACTTTCTTTGATACCTAGGCCACCTTAGATCAGATCAGATCAGTTGCTCAGTCATGTCCGACTCTTTTGACCCCATGAATCACAGCACGCCAGGCCTCCCTGTTCATTACCATCTCTTGGAGTTCACTCAGACTCACGTCCAAAGAGTCCGTGATGCCATCCAGTCGTCTCGTCCTCGGTCGTCCCCTTCTCCTCCTGCCCCTAATCCCTCCCAGCATCAGTCTTTTCCAATGAGTCAACTCTTTGCATGAGGTGGCCAAAGTACTGGAGTTTCAGCTTTAGCATCAATCCTTCCAATGAACACCCAGGACTGATCTCCTTTAGAATGAACTGGTTGGATGTCCTTGCAGTCCAAGGAACTCTCAAGAGTCTTCTCCAACACCACAGTTCAAAAGCATCCATTCTTTGGGACTCAGCTTTCTTCACAGTCCAACTCTCACATCCATATACGACCACAGGAAAAACCATGGCCTTGACTATATGGACCTTAGTCGGCAAAGTAATGTCTCTGCTTTTGAATAAACTATCTAGGTTGGTCATAACTTTTCTTCCAAAGAGTAAATGTCTTTTAATTTCATGGCTGTAGTCACTATCTGCAGTGATTTTAGAGCCCGCCCCCTCCCACCCAAAATAAAGTCTGACACTGTTTCCACTGTTTCNTCTGGTTTTCTGTTCTCAGGTGGATGTACCAGCTTGTGGTTCTGTCTTTTATTATCTCAGGGCAGTTTGTGTTCAAACATGATTGTTGCGCCAGAGAATTTTGACATACACTCAAATATCAAGGCATCATATATTCTGAAAATAAACATGCCAAGTTCATGTTCATAATTTTTGGTTGTGTGTGTTGTAAATGTTGTGTGTAACGGTTGGCTCTGTTGAGACAGGCCTCATCTAAATTAGGGAAAAATGGGCCCTTAAACCAAAACTTGAAAACATTTGTTGCTGTTTAGTCTTTAAGTCGTGTCTGATTCTCTGTGACCCCATGGATCGCAGCATGCCAGGCTTCCCTGTTCTCCACTGTCTCCCAGAGTTTACTCAAGCTCAGGTCCATTGAGTTGGTGAGACCATCCAACCATCTCATCCTCTGTCACCTCCTTTTCCTCTTGCAGTCAGTCTTACACAGTATCAGGGTCTTTTCCAATGAATCTACTCTTCACATCAGGTGGCCAATGTATTGGAGCTTCAGCTTTAGCATCACTCCTTCCAGAGAAAAGCATGGCAAAGCCTAAAAAAAACACACACACACATTGGTTAAAATACTTTATACTTTATCAATTGCTTAAAACTAAAGTACACACCAACATGCTACCTTTGCAGATCTGGGTGCCTATTTATAGCACCCATCTAGAATGATGCAGAGAAACAAGAAATAAGGAAATCAACCCTAGAACAGCCAAAGCAGAGACAAATCTTCAGCTTTTTGGTGGAACAGTCCTCTTAGTCCCTTATGTGTGTGTGCGCACTCAGTTGCTCAGTCATGTACAGCTCTTTGCGACCCCATGGACTACAGCCTGCCGGGCTCCTCTATCCATGGAATTTTCCTGGCAATGATACTAGAATCTCCCTGACCCAGGGAGCCCCTTATATCATACAAAATTCAAATTAGCTGTTAAATCTTTACAAACCCACTCAGATTACAAATATTAAATTAGAACACAAGGAGCCATGCTATCAAGAAAGAAAGTATTAGCTTGACATCCTGATAGCAAGAGAAACACAGTAAGAACCATATGAAAGAATAACACAGGAGAAGCCTCATAAGGCCCTAGATTCAGCAACTGCCTCTGCAATCAACCTTTAATACTGTCACTGTCTTACAGTACATTTAAATGCTATCAAATTAGAATCATATTCAGTCTACTACTATGCTTGAGAAGTCAGGGAAGATTTATTCTTTTTTTATTAACCGTTTTTTAAAATTGAAGTATAGTTCATTGACAATGTTTTGTTAGTTTCAGGAGTACAGCAAAGTGACTCAGTTGTGTGTGTGTATACACACACATATATAGATACATATTGTTTTCCATTATAGATGATGACAAAATATTGTATATAGTTCCCTGTGCTATACAGTAGGTCTTTGTTATCTATTTTATATATGTTTGTGTATATATCAAGGGAAATTTATTCTGTATTTAAGAATGTTATCTAAAATTGATAGAATAAAAACAACAAACATATTTTGATGTTTAGTCACATTTCAGTAATTATTAGGAAAATTTACCTGGTTTGAATTTATATATGTTACCCCAAATCCTTGCAAAGATCTTCCTTAATAAAAATCAGTTGCATTTGTTAAAAATTAAACATAATTTGATATTATAGTCAAGTCTAGATTCTAAGAAATCATATGGAAGCATACAGCCCAGAATAGTGTAAGATTACTTTTGATATCACCCTGTTAGTATTTAGTGAGATGTTGTTTATATCCTTCCCTTTCATCTTTGTGGTTCTTACTTCTATTGTTCTCGTTTTCCTACTTGTTACTGCTGCATTCCTTCCCAGGCCTTTTCGCTGAGACCCATCAGGTTACTTAGTCCAATCCGCAGACCTAGGACAGCTTTAGCAGCCAGGACAGCTGCTGCACTGGGGCGGAGTAGCCCACCATGTGACCTGATAATAGAAAATATCAACAACAGCATCTGGAAAGCAGGGAGGCCAGAGGTGGACGACAGTTCTGGGCACCACGATTACCCTAAAGTAACACTTGCAATCTTCTTGCTGAGAATAAAAGCCTTGATTGCATAGCTGTATATCCTGGGTAGTTTAAATGTTTTAAATTGGAGAGCTCTTAAATGAGATTAAAATTTCTGACATGTGCTTATATATTATTGTGTTCTCTACAAATCGAATATAGGGACAGAGGACTCACACATTTTTCTTACAGCTTTTGACAGAAACTCTGGTAACAATTTTTGTGTAAAAAATTCTGTGGATGTCTGGAAAAAGACAAAAGAACATGAAAACCTAGCTGTTAAGTTAGCTGTCAAATTCAGGTCAAAGTGTTTAAGCTTTCATTTGGTGAATATCCTGGAACTTCCAGTCATCCTCTTTTTGTCTAGACCAGTAGGATAATGTGATGGTAAAAAAAAGACATGTCAGTAACACCAATGCATCTGCCAGAAGAAGTATTAAAAGGCATCTATCGGCCAGAAGAATTAAGCAGGGCACAGGCCAGCCAGTTCACAGCCAGCAAAGATTTTGGCAAGCAGATAGCGATTAGACATGTATGAAATAAAAATAGTACCTGTACTGTTTTCCTAAATTAGCAACCTTGAAAGTTACGGAATTTCGATGTGATAATTACAGCATACTGAAGGAAAAAAATCAATTATGGGGACCCAAGAGAAGAGCAGAATAAGGGAAACATCCTTCCATCCTCTACTCAGGGTGGCCTTTCTTAGAGTGGCTAATGTATTTTCTTCCTCCTCCTATGGGTATTTAGCTAAACTTTTTGTCTTAGATAGGGTTTAATTTCTAAGGATACAGTATGGTTTTCCTGTATATTCCCTGGGAATTAAATCTGAAACGAACCAGAAGCTTCTGGCATAGCTGAACCCACCTGTTGCTCCTGTCCGATGCTGTTTCCTCCCAAGCTGTCTGCAGCTCAAAGAAAGTTTTCTGCCAACCCCACATCAGTGCGGGAAGCACAGGAGTCCATGGGATGCTTATCACTGGCTCTGTTCAGGTGTGAAGCAGGCTCAAAGATGCCCAGCACTTCACAGAAACTCAGATTACAGAGATGGCTTGTCTTTGTAGGTCATGTGATATTTGTGAAGATTTGGGACAAAGGTCAGAAAGAATGAGGTGATGTGACTAGTGGAGACCTCAGGACATCGCCATCTGAGTGTCCCAAGCATTCCACATTTAGTACTTCCCCAGATGATTGTCTTCCTCTACCCTACTTCCAAGTCAGATGTTGCATTTACATTTTTCTGACTCCATCACCATCTTATCACGTGTTGAAATAACATACAATGTGAGAGTTTCGAGCTAAGTTTTATTTGGGGCAAAATGAGGACGGTAGCCTGGTAAACATCATTTCAGATGGCGCTGAAAAACTGCTCTGAGGAGGCGAGGGAGAAACTAGGATATAAAGGAATTTTGCAACAAAGGGCAGGTAGTTGGAAACATCAGCATGTTGTTGTTCAGTCACTAAGTCGTGTCCGATTCTTTGCGACCCCATGGACTGCAGCACACTGGGCTTCCTTGTCCTTCACTCTCTCTCAGAGTTTGCTCAGACTCGTGGCCATTGTGTCAATGATGCCATCCAACCATCTCATCCTCTGTTGCCCCCTTCTCCACCTCCCCTCAGTCTTTCCCAGCATCAGAGTCTTTTCCAGTGCGTCAGCTCTTTGCTTCAGGCGACCAAAGTATTGGAGCTTCAGGTTACCAAAGTATTGGAGCTTCAGGTTCAGGATCAAAAGATTACTGTTAATTAATGAAAACCAGATATGTCAAGTTAAGGAGTTCAGTGCTTTTTTGTGTATGGAAAGATGCAAGAGTCTGGGCTCCCTGAAATCATTCTGTTGATCCTGGGGAGCTATCTGAGGCCAGTATCCTGTATTTTCACATCCTGGGTTTCCTCAGGGCTTACCTCTTCACATTGGAGAGGCACAATTGCTGATGACTTCCTTGTTTACTGATGATGAAATCCTTATTTACTGATATGGCAGGAAATATTCCATTTCTCACATGCATTCAAATATCAATTATTAAATAAGATTTTTAGAGATTTGAATTATATCTCAGGACTTCCTAGCAAAAAAAAAAGATCCATTTCATACACAAATGTTAATTTCTGTGGTACTATATGACTGTAAAAGTCTAGATCAAAGGTTACACTGACAAACATAATGTGGACTACAATATTATAAAGTCAAACTATTCTGCTGTTATATGTTTCACTATTAACATTTTGCTTTCATACTTTGACTTGAATTGATAAAGGCTGTATTGTTCCTCAAAATAATATATATTTGAAACTCTAAATAGGGAGTATGGAGATTACACATACATAAAATATCATTTGTATGTGGAATCTAANGGACAGCTGCTGCACTGGGGCGGAGTAGCCCACCATGTGACCTGATAATAGAAAATATCAACAATAGCATCTGGAAAGTAGGGAGGCCAGAGGTGGACGACAGTTCTGGGCACCACGATTAACCTAAAGTAACACTTGCAATCTTCTTGCTGAGAATAAAAGCCTTGATTGCATAGCTGTATATCCTGGGTAGTTTAAATGTTTTAAATTGGAGAGCTCTTAAATGAGATTAAAATTTCTGACATGTGCTTATATATTATTGTGTTCTCTACAAATTGAATATAGGGACAGAGGACTCAGACATTTTTCTTACAGCTTTTGACAGAAACTCTGGTAACAATTTTTGTGTGAAAAATTCTGTGGATGTCTGGAAAAAGACAAAAGAACATGAAAACCTAGCTGTTAAGTTAGCTGTCAAATTCAGGTCAAAGTGTTTAAGCTTTCATTTGGTGAATATCCTGGAACTTCCAGTCATCCTCTTTTTGTCTAGACCAGTAGGATAATGTGATGGTAAAAAAAAGACATGTCAGTAACATCAATGCATCTGCCAGAAGAAGTATTAAAAGGCGTCTATCGGCCAGAAGAATTAAGCAGGGCACAGGCCAGCCAGTTCACAGCCAGCAAAGATTTTGGCAAGCAGATAGCGATTAGACATGTATGAAATAAAAATAGTACCTGTACTGTTTTCCTAAATTAGCAACCTTGAAAGTTACGGAATTTCGATGTGATAATTACAGCATACTGAAGGAAAAAAATCAATTATGGGGACCCAAGAGAAGAGCAGAATAAGGGAAACATCCTTCCATCCTCTACTCAGGGTGGCCTTTCTTAGAGTGGCTAATGTATTTTCTTCCTCCTCCTATGGGTATTTAGCTAAACTTTTTGTCTTAGATAGGGTTTAATTTCTAAGGATACAGTATGGTTTTCCTGTATATTCCCTGGGAATTAAATCTGAAACGAACCAGAAGCTTCTGGCATAGCTGAACCCACCTGTTGCTCCTGTCCGATGCTGTTTCCTCCCAAGCTGTCTGCAGCTCAAAGAAAGTTTTCTGCCAACCCCACATCAGTGCGGGAAGCACAGGAGTCCATGGGATGCTTATCACTGGCTCTGTTCAGGTGTGAAGCAGGCTCAAAGATGCCCAGCACTTCACAGAAACTCAGATTACAGAGATGGCTTGTCTTTGTAGGTCATGTGATATTTGTGAAGATTTGGGACAAAGGTCAGAAAGAATGAGGTGATGTGACTAGTGGAGACCTCAGGACATCGCCATCTGAGTGTCCCAAGCATTCCACATTTAGTACTTCCCCAGATGATTGTCTTCCTCTACCCTACTTCCAAGTCAGATGTTGCATTTACATTTTTCTGACTCCATCACCATCTTATCACGTGTTGAAATAACATACAATGTGAGAGTTTCGAGCTAAGTTTTATTTGGGGCAAAATGAGGACGGTAGCCTGGTAAACATCATTTCAGATGGCGCTGAAAAACTGCTCTGAGGAGGCGAGGGAGAAACTAGGATATAAAGGAATTTTGCAACAAAGGGCAGGTAGTTGGAAACATCAGCATGTTGTTCAGTCACTAAGTCGTGTCCGATTCTTTGCGACCCCATGGACTGCAGCACACTGGGCTTCCTTGTCCTTCACTCTCTCTCAGAGTTTACTCAGACTCGTGGCCATTGTGTCAATGATGCCATCCAACCATCTCATCCTCTGTTGCCCCCTTCTCCACCTCCCCTCAGTCTTTCCCAGCATCAGAGTCTTTTCCAGTGCGTCAGCTCTTTGCTTCAGGTGACCAAAGTATTGGAGCTTCAGGTTACCAAAGTATTGGAGCTTCAGGTTCAGGATCAAAAGATTACTGTTAATTAATGAAAACCAGATATGTCAAGTTAAGGAGTTCAGTGCTTTTTTGTGTATGGAAAGATGCAAGAGTCTGGGCTCCCTGAAATCATTCTGTTGATCCTGGGGAGCTATCTGAGGCCAGTATCCTGTATTTTCACATCCTGGGTTTCCTCAGGGCTTACCTCTTCACATTGGAGAGGCACAATTGCTGATGACTTCCTTGTTTACTGATGATGAAATCCTTATTTACTGATATGGCAGGAAATATTCCATTTCTCAC
This sequence comes from Raphicerus campestris, assembly GCA_006410735.1. NCBI lineage: Eukaryota > Metazoa > Chordata > Mammalia > Artiodactyla > Bovidae > Raphicerus > Raphicerus campestris. The sequence goes on from SJYW01012936.1 coordinate 179,483, forward strand.
ATGCATTCAAATATCAATTATTAAATAAGATTTTTAGAGATTTGAATTATATCTCAGGACTTCCTAGCAAAAAAAAAAGATCCATTTCATACACAAATGTTAATTTCTGTGGTACTATATGACTGTAAAAGTCTAGATCAAAGGTTACACTGACAAACATAATGTGGACTACAATATTATAAAGTCAAACTATTCTGCTGTTATATGTTTCACTATTAACATTTTGCTTTCATACTTTGACTTGAATTGATAAAGGCTGTATTGTTCCTCAAAATAATATATATTTGAAACTCTAAATAGGGAGTATGGAGATTACACATACATAAAATATCATTTGTATGTGGAATCTAAAATATATATATATATAAATGGGCTTATTTACAAAGCAGAAAGAGACGGACTTCAAAGACAAACTTAAGATTATCAAAGGGGAAATGTAGGGAAGGAGAAAATTAGGAGTATATACACACAATTATATATAAAATAGATAATCAACAAGGATGTACTCTGTACCACAGGGGAACTCTACTCAATATTCGGTAATAACCTATATGGGAAAAGAATCTGAAAAAGAATGGATATATGTATATGTATAACTGAATCACTTTGCTGTATACCTGAAACTAATACAACTTACAATATTAAATCAACCTAAACTTACAAATCTGTTAAAAAAAAAAAACAACAGCAATATTTCAAAAAAGAACCCAACAAAATAGTAAGTATACTCCAATACAAAATAAAAGTTCAAACAAACAAAAAAACCCCAAAATAATAACCTTGAAATTAATTGATTTAACTCCTTCCTCTCTCCCATACTTGTCTACCCCCATACAAATTTTTTTCAAGACTTAGTTCTTTCACCAACACCCTGCCCCTAGTGCCTCTGCTCTACTTCAGACTTGCATAGTCTCTTGCCTGGTCTGATTTGGAAACCTCTCCTGTGTTCCTCTATAGTTATCTTTCCTGTTTATTTCCCCTTAGCCTTTATGTTTTAGGTAACACATCTCTGCTGAGCATTTCTTGAACTTTCCAGATTTGTTCAGTGTTAGCTTCCAGGTTCCTGTGCATATCTGTGTAGCCCTTAGTCTCTCTGTGATTCCAATCTTTGTTTAGGCCTCTGTTTCTCCAACTAGACTCTAAAGACCTTGAGAAAGGAACTTTATCTTGTACACTTTAAAATTCCTGATCCACAGTGAATACACAGTATATTTCTTAAATAAAAATGAGAAATAGAAAGATGGGTCCTGATTTGTTATGAAACCCAAAATCAGTGGTATAAACTGATAAAACAGAAATTAGAAAATTTCTGCTGAAGGCTGAGAGGTGTCCCCAGCCTTATACCTTATTATATTGTACATGAACTTTATGTACATTTATGCAAATGGGAGTATTGGTTCAAGGTTTTTCCAAATATTTCTCTCTTAAGTGTCTTAGAAATCACATGCAATTATAATTTGCACTGAGATTTTTGCTGCATTTTTTAGTAAATGCAGCAACTTGAAGCTTGATTCAAAATGCTTATTTTATCCTTAGTCATACCAAGTAATAAAGTGTGTTTTATCCTTTGTCATACCTTATAATCCAGTGCCTTCTTTACCTAGGTCTAACAGTGTTCTGTTCAAAAGCACATGAAAATTGCCAAACTGAATGCTTTCAAATGTTCATTCTCAGAGTTGCATGACTCAAAATAAATTGAGCTCCAAGGACCAAATGACTGATGGCACAACTTTTAATGACAATGAGATGAAATGATTCAGTTTAAAACAAACAAAAGTCAAGCCTGATGTATGAAACAGGTTAAGAGTTTATCCCATGATATATAGTTTATAGATGCTTACAACATGCAGCATCACATTTAAAATCAACTAAAATTTTATGCAAACACACCTTTGATGTGTTCAGTGCAAGCATGTACACAAAGTTATTCATGCAATTAATATTGCAGCATACTTCAGGTTGGGCTTCCCTAGTGGCTCAGAGGTTAAAGCATCTGCCTCTGATGTGGGAGACCTGGGTTCGATCCCTGGGTCGGGAAGATCCCCCGGAGAAGGAAATGGCAACCCACTCCAGTATTCTTGCCTAGAGAATCCCATGGACAGAGAAGCCTGGTAGGCTACAGTCTACAGGGTCGCAAAGAGTCAGACACGACTGAACGACTTCTCTTTCTTATACTTCAGGTTAAGGCACTACTTGAAAGCAGGAACGAACAGCTTGTCTCTCTTTAGATCATGGCCTTTCAGTGGATGGAGTGATGGGGAGAGAGAGAGGTGTCCCCAGCCTTATCCNTACAGTCTACAGGGTCGCAAAGAGTCAGACACGACTGAACGACTTCTCTTTCTTATACTTCAGGTTAAGGCACTACTTGAAAGCAGGAACGAACAGCTTGTCTCTCTTTAGATCATGGCCTTTCAGTGGATGGAGTGATGGGGAGAGAGAGAGGTGTCCCCAGCCTTATCCCACCCCTGTGGCCCCAGAGCAGAATCATGGGGGCCCTTTTCAAGCTACTCATTCACAGCCTGGCAGGGGTGGTGGTGTACAATCTCAGTGTGTAAAGAAAGCATTCACTTGATGGGAGTGTGGTATTCTTGAGGAAGACTGAGGTAGAAAAAAAATGAGAGGACTGCTGAAGAATGCAGTCAGCAGTTGGCAGGATTTCCTTCTCATATTTCCAGAAACACCAAAAATAAAACACTTTTTTGTATTTTTACATACTCAGATGAAGCATTCATAAAAATAATAGTTTTGGTGCCAGAGATTCTGTCTTTGCTGTTTATCAAGTAAATGTTGATGACTGAGGGGAGGAAAAGGCACATGTCAATCACACACACATACACACACACACACGCACACACACATTATGTATAACAAATATATAGAGCAAATAAAATGCTTGATGGTGGAGGCTGAATTAACTACGCTTTCAGCTTAAATGGCAGCATCAATCAAATAAGTTCTTTTAGCAAGAACTGAGAAATGCAAAAGTTGATGCTTGTGTTGGGCCATCCCATTGACCTGGTAAGAATGGCTGGGAAATGTGGGGTGCAGGGGACCCCATGTATAACCGCCCTGGCGTGTTCAACATTCAAAGCAACTCTAATTGTGTATTAGGAGATTAAAGGGCAACCATAGGTCAAAATTTAAATTTTTTCAATAGATCATGACTCTTCTTTGACACTTGTCAACTTTACTGATTTACTGAATTCCTGGCAACAAAAGCTTTTGTTGACACATGTGTGGAAAAGAAGTGAGAATCCACCTATGTGTCTCACCATTCTTGAATAAGCTACAAAGAAGTCTAAAGGTTAAAGATGACACGTGTCTCAGAACTCAGTTCATATCAGTCCTGCTTTTTAAGCTATTCTTGAGTTCTTTGGCTCTCCTTTTAATACATTTATGTTTTCCTAGACTGGAAACACCGTGGGGACCAGGGAATTGAGAAAACATGTAGTTCAGTGTAGAAATCCGAGTCAGTAGACTACCAGGTTGACAAAGTTGCTCAACATTAAAAAAAAAAAAAGTGTATTATTATCCTCTTGAAGCAAATACGGTGAAAGCCTGTTATAATAAAGCAAGTAGATGATTGATCCTCATATCCTCTGAAACCATTATGTTAATGAACTCCTTATTGGGACTAAGCTGGCGGCCCAGCTGCTAAGACTTAGTTCTCCCAGTGCAGGGGGCTCAGATTTGATCCTTGGTCAGGGGGCTAGGTCCCACATGCTACATGAGACCCTATTCAGCCAAATAAATGAATAAACATTAAAAAGAATTTCCTGTCAAAGGAAAATATATAACACGTTATATACTCAGGGCAGAAGTTGTTGTTGTTTTTTTTTTTTTTAATGTAATAATACAGCATTGCCATGCTATGAAAAGTTTATAAAATAATTTATGTAGGTTCTTATGAAAATAGCATTGCTTTCTTTATTCAGTCCTTTAATACTGAACATAAAGGGAAGAAAGAGCAGTTGCTGACTGAAGTTAGGTTGTTGAGGCAGTAGGTTCTTCCTTGCAGTGACTTTGAAGAGAAGTCAATATTTTACATTCATAACATTTTTATTCATCATATTTATAAAATAAGGTAAGGTAATTAAGCACTCTCTGACAGGTTGACATTGTTCAGTGACAGGTATGTCATTTGCACACCAAGTAGCTAAGTTGACAGACTATTTCCATCCAGGAGTCGTCCCTCCTCTGCCTCTACTTCAAGTTGAAAGAAGTCAGCTGTCTCCCCATCCCTGGCTCTTTCTTAAGACCGACTTCATTTTCACTCATGATTTGTGAACTGCCATCATTTGCTTGAATCACTTTCAACACAATTTTTTCTTTTCGTTTTCGGTAGAGAAATGTCAAATAGATTATTTCCATTATTCTTTTATGTCTTTGGTTTATATTGGAGTATAGCTGATTTATAGTACTGTGTTCACTTCAGGTGTATAGTAAAGTAATTCAGTTATACATATGTATGTATCCATTCTTTTTCAGATTGTCTTCCCATATAGAGTGTTATAGAGTACTGAGTAGAGTTTCCTGTAATGTACAGTAGGTCCTTGTTGATTACCTATTTTAGGCATAGTAGTGTTTATCTGTTAATCCCAGACTCCTGATTTATCCCGCCCACCATACTTCCGCAGTGGTAACCATACATGTATTTTCATGTTTGTTATTGNTTCTTAAAAGTGAAAGAAGAATCCTTGCATGGAAAACTTGGAGAGACTTGTGTTTCAGTTCTGGCTGAAAGAATATTAAGTCATCAGCAAGTCACATAACTTATTTGGGCTTTAAACTCTTCCTCCCCGAAATGAGGGAATTGAATAATATCTCAGGTTCCCTAAAGCTTTATAATGCTTAAGTAGGTTTTTGTTCCTTATGAAAACAATATGAAGCATAATAATTGTTCATATAAATAGAAACTGTACCACCTGGAAGAACCTGCTTAATGGATTGCTCTTATTTTAGTATTATTGAGACCCTGATGATTATTAAGCTGTAATCACAGTGTTACTGAAAAATCACTGAAGAGTCTGACTGTTTAAATGCTATGGTGGGTGGGTTTTCCAGCCCCAGGTCTGCTCCTTGGCATCTTTCTATACTACCACTGGAGTAATATATCCACTTCTGTTCTAACTTGGCCCTTATGTTTCATTCGCAGTCCTTACAATGTATCTGAAAGGCACTTTTTATCTGCTGCTGCTGCTGCTGCTAAGTTGCTTCAGTCGTGTCCAACTCTGTGCGACCCCAGAGATGGCAGCCCACCAGGCTCCCCTGTCCCTGGGATTCTCTAGATCTACATTTTATAAATGATGAAACTGAAGTTCTAGAAGGTTGAGTGGCTTGTCTAAAAACCTCACAGCTAAGGACCAAAAGGCAGTTCAGGTCTGGCAACCAAGTCCAGGTCCGGCTGGCTCTAGAGTAAAGTGCTGCCTTGAAACTCCCTTATAAATTTCAGACATAGATCTTGAATGGATCACACAGTAAGGTCATAACAATAGGCAGATAAAAGTGCCAACAAACACCTGAACTCCTAGGTCACCAGAGCACAGTAGACTCATTACTAAAGGCTGTGGGAAAAATTCAGGAGAGCTGTGGCTGTCAACAGGATAAGGAAAGGGAAAAGTTTGCCTCTTGTCTTAAGAACTTAAAAGTCCAGATAAAGAGGCAGCGCATTGATGGCCACGCCAAGTTACTTTGGTTGCGTGTTAGTTTCTTCCTGTGTAAAAGGAGCGTAATCATAGAACGTATCTCATGTCATGAGAATTAAATGAGTTAATGCATCAAACAACCCCAAAGTCAGCTATTATTCTAGGCATGTTCTAACTGTTAATATTTGCTCAGGGATCCTCTAGTGAAAATCCTCTTTGCAGCTTTAAAGGAAAACATGTTAAGAGCAGTGCTTGAAGTTAATGAATTATTGCAAAGACTCATTATTTGTATATCTATTTGTTCAGACCCACTTGGTTTTAGAGGGGTTTTAATTGAAAATTTTAATTAAAATGAGAGTTCACTTGACTTATAGAATGGTGTTTATTAGTTAATCTCATCCTAATGAGTGCTTTCTATTTTTATTATTAACTTGACTTGGAAGATTATATTCAGCAATAACTTCATGTCAGCTTCGTCTTCCTATTAATAGGTGATATCTTTTGAGATGACTATAACTGAGCTACTTTAAAACTGGTGTTGGGAAGAACAAACAAATAGCTACAGAAACTCTTTAGCTTCTCATCTACATCATAAGACAGAGGCAAAACTTAAGTTACTATTTGTGGAAATGAATATGGACTTGTAGGACCACAGATTATTAAAATTCATCAAAACTATTATCTAACAACTCTTCTCTCTAATTTCAAATAGACTTCTTTTAAAAAAATGATTTTTTTAAAGGGCTTGTAGCCCTTGCCATTTTTTTTTTCTGACTAATCATTATGGATTTTTCTTATCATCAGCAAATATGAGGTCAGGATCTAGTGGAACAGTTATGAAATGGTTTTTGTGGAAACTGGTTAAAAATGTACACCCTTTTGGGTAGAAACAGCTTGTAAGTCTCTGTTCTGGTATTGCCATTGTTTTCCTTGTAGGCAAATTCCGATCGCCTCCATCTTGATGTTGCTGTTTTTCCTGGAGTATAGTTGCTTTGCGATGTTGCATTAGTTTCTACTGTACAGCGAAATGAATCAGCCATACATAGACATGCATCCCCTCTTTCTCAGATTTCCTTCCCATTGCGGTCACCTCAGAGCACTGAGTAGAGTTCCCTGTGCTCTACAGTCAGTTCTCTTTAGCTATCTATTTTATACATACCTTAATTCATATTTCTTTGCCATAAAGTGCCTTTATATGCTAGGCTCCCAGCATTTCTAGAGAGGTCTGGCGTCTATACTCCCAGGTCACACACTGTGCAATAGCTCACACATCGTGAGGACAGGGTTATCAGGAAGACACAGCAGCCTGGCTGCATCATGATACCAACAATGAGGACATAAAACACACAAGCTTTTCTTGACCATGTATATTGTACATTGTGTATTGTATGTATACAGTGTATATTGTAATGTGTATTGTACATTGACAATGTATGGAAATCAAATCTTGAATTGGATACCCTCATTTGAAATTGTCATGGTAAAACCTGGAAGATAGTATTGTCCACAGGTTTGACTGAGAGAGAATTTTGTAAGGTTTTTTTTTTTTGGTTTTTTTTTTTAACCTTGCGATCTCTTTGCTTTGTTTTCAAGATTTCCTCCACGAGTTTGAAGATTTTATTTTGCTGTGGACCATTTTTAGAGTCTGTTGAGTTTGTTACCATATTGCTTCTGTTTTTTGTTTCGGTTTTTGGGCCATGAGGCATGTGGAATCTTACTTCCCTGTCCAGGGATCAAACCCTCACCCCTTGAATTGGGAAGGTGAAATCTTAACCACTGGACTATTCTTACTTCAACTAAGTCTAATTTGCTTTCTGTGTTCAGCAAAAACATGACCACTCTTGTTCCCTTTCTTTTTCCATGTTTCTTCTTTCCCCAAAATGGTTTTCCCACTTTTCAAACCTGAAAATCCTGGCTTCTAATTTTGGTCAAAATACTGCCAATCTCTTACTGTCTCTGGGAATATCCTCCTATTTGAAAGCCGATTATTCATGCCTTTGCTTGCTGTTTTTAGCAAGTTTTATATTCATATCTACAGTTGGACTGAAAATTCCTGTAATAATTCACTTTCGTACCATTTCTTGTAAGTCATCCTGGTTGCTACACATCTGTACATAAAAAGTACCTTGACGTACTCGACTCATACCATGCATTTAGTAAGCACACTAGAGAAAATTGAACATATCAGAATAAGATTTTTAAGTTGCACACTGTTGCTTATGATATTTTATGTATTTTATTGTTCTGTACATTCTTTTAATATTTCCATCTGCCTTTGTTACTGTCTTCCCTGTATAAACAGTATGCTCCTTTCATATTACCCCCCCATTATATCATGTCCATTTTTTTGAGGCCTAGCATATTACAATGGCTTTTTCAGCTCAGTGTCACTGTATGTTACATTATCAAGATTTTCTAAAATAAGATTTAAAATTATATATGAAACTTCAAGACAAGTGTCACATCTAAACTCTGGGAAAGAGATTTAGAAATTCCACGAAGTATAATAAAGGCATTTTTGTACATAAAAGCAATTGTATTCTATAAGCAGAGATCTTAATTGGCATTCTAACTGGCTTGGTTTGTGAGTACTNAAATAAGATTTAAAATTATGTATGAAACTTTAAGACAAGTGTCACATCTAAACTCTGGGAAAGAGATTTAGAAATTCCACAAAGTATAATAAAGGCATTTTTGTACATAAAAGCAATTGTATTCTATAAGCAGAGATCTTAATTGGCATTCTAACTGGCTTGGTTTGTGAGTACTGAATTTACTGTGGACACTGAGTGAATTGAAGGATGCCTTTAGTGGCTGAGGCTGCTGCCACAAATCCTATGTCTGTTTCCAACTTCTAGCCCCTAACTCCACGTACTCTTAAGACACAGAGATGAAATATGTGCATTAGCACAGACTGTCTTGCATCCTGACATGTTATGACCATAAGGAATTATAATAATTATACTGTCCTTATTCTCATTCTGGCTGGGAGGAAACTAATGTCCAAGTTCATGTGGAATAGTTGGCTTGGAAGAGGCCAGTTTTCTCAACTTTTCCTCCAATACCAGCTTGCCCGCACCTGACCAGGATGCTACATATAAAGCAGAATACCATATTTTGCTCCATAAAATCTTCGTAGGCAGAGATGCAAAATGTACACTCAGCTTTCCTTGTACTTCTCAAAATTATGGATGGATTCAAAGCCAGGACTTGAGTTGCTTTGTTATTTAAAATATGAATACAGGAGTGAGGAGACATATTGAAAAGATATAATGACTGAAGCTCTAAATTACGGTAATTAAAGAAAACAAAAATACTCTTTGTCAGTATTAAATGACACATCTTAGTAGAGCTAAGTATTGTCAACACAGTTAACGTTTGCCAATTTTGCTTTTTTTTTTTTCCTCCAGCTACATGTGGTCATTTGAAAAAGCGCATCTCAGCATGGTTCAAATAATCACAGGACAACTTGTCGAGTCTTTCGACGAGGAGTTTAGAACTCTCTACGCCAGGTCCTGTGTCCCCAGCTCCTTTGCCCCGGAAGAGTCCGTCAGGGTGAACCACGGCAAAACCCTCTGGGAGAACGGCACTTACCAGCGCTCCGTGTCTTCCTTAGCTTCTGTTTCCAGCCAAAGAAACCTTTTTGGCAGACAAGACAGCATTCATAAGCTAGATTCTAGCTACTTCAAAAACAGAGGGATATATACACGCAATGAACATGACAAATACAACATAAGAAATCATGCATACAAACCTCACTTTGTTCCCAACTTTAATGGTCCAGTCCGTCAGCCTCAGCACAGTCAGTTAAATGAAAATTGGAAGAGGCACAGTTACGCCGGGGAACAGGCAGAATCGACGCCCTACTTGCTGCTCAACAGGGCTCTGAATCGAAATGTTAATACTCCTGGGAACTGGAAACGGCCTTCAGACAGTCTCAGCGTGACCTCGTCATCCCGGGGCGGCTGCGGAGGCCGCCAGCACACACCTGCCCAGAGTTTCGCTGACCGCCTTGCCCAGAGGAAGATGACCAATCTTCCAGAAAGGAATTCCAACATGCGGAGGTCTTTTAACGGGACAGATAATCATATTCGCTTCTTGCAACAACGCATGCCAACCCTTGAACATACCACAAAGTCATTTTTGCGTAACTGGAGGATTGAGTCCTACTTAAATGACCATTCAGAAGCTGCCCCTGATTCCAACGGATCTGCTCCTGCCGACAGGTTTGAGGGCTATGAGGGACATGAGAATTTGAAAGCCAGCGCCCTGTACACTCACTCTCGGCTTCGTTCCTCTCTCGTGTTTAAACCCACTTTACCTGAGCAGCAGGAAGTCAACAGTTGTACAACTGATTCCTCAAATTCAACTGTCGTTGGTTCCCAGGGAAGTGACACACCTAAAAAGATCCCAGACACCCCAACAGGCGCACAGCTTATGACAGACAAACCCTCAGAGGAGTCAACACCCAAGGNTGCCCCGGAAGAGTCCGTCAGGGTGAACCACGGCAAAACCCTCTGGGAGAACGGCACTTACCAGCGCTCCGTGTCTTCCTTAGCTTCTGTTTCCAGCCAAAGAAACCTTTTTGGCAGACAAGACAGCATTCATAAGCTAGATTCTAGCTACTTCAAAAACAGAGGGATATATACACGCAATGAACATGACAAATACAACATAAGAAATCATGCATACAAACCTCACTTTGTTCCCAACTTTAATGGTCCAGTCCGTCAGCCTCAGCACAGTCAGTTAAATGAAAATTGGAAGAGGCACAGTTACGCCGGGGAACAGGCAGAATCGACGCCCTACTTGCTGCTCAACAGGGCTCTGAATCGAAATGTTAATACTCCTGGGAACTGGAAACGGCCTTCAGACAGTCTCAGCGTGACCTCGTCATCCCGGGGCGGCTGCGGAGGCCGCCAGCACACACCTGCCCAGAGTTTCGCTGACCGCCTTGCCCAGAGGAAGATGACCAATCTTCCAGAAAGGAATTCCAACATGCGGAGGTCTTTTAACGGGACAGATAATCATATTCGCTTCTTGCAACAACGCATGCCAACCCTTGAACATACCACAAAGTCATTTTTGCGTAACTGGAGGATTGAGTCCTACTTAAATGACCATTCAGAAGCTGCCCCTGATTCCAACGGATCTGCTCCTGCCGACAGGTTTGAGGGCTATGAGGGACATGAGAATTTGAAAGCCAGCGCCCTGTACACTCACTCTCGGCTTCGTTCCTCTCTCGTGTTTAAACCCACTTTACCTGAGCAGCAGGAAGTCAACAGTTGTACAACTGATTCCTCAAATTCAACTGTCGTTGGTTCCCAGGGAAGTGACACACCTAAAAAGATCCCAGACACCCCAACAGGCGCACAGCTTATGACAGACAAACCCTCAGAGGAGTCAACACCCAAGTTCTCAGTGCAGCCGGAGGCACCAAAAATGCTCACCTTACAGGTTCCTGAAAGCCACCCTCCAGCTTTAAACTCAACTTCAAATGGCCCTACGGAGTCAAATAACTATGTCTATACAACCTTGTGTACAGACAAGCAGACAGAAAACCTAAAGAATCAGAAAAATGAGAATCTGCTTAAAAGGCGCAGTTTCCCATTCTTTGATCATTCAAAAGCCAGTATGGATCATGGAAATAGTAAGCATTATGTGTATAGCACACTTACCAGGAATCCAGTGAGACAACCAGAAAAACCTAAAGAGGATTTGTTAAAAAGTTCTAAAAGCATGCACAATGTGACCCATGGTGTGGAAGAGGAGGAGGAGGGGGAAGAGGAGGTTCCCAAGGGAGATCCTCCCAGTGGCACTGCTACCAAGTCAATTTCCATGGCTGCATTGCTTGATGTGAATAAAGAGGAGCCCAACAAAGAAGTCACTTCCAAGAAGGAAGTGAAAGGTTCCCCAAATTTTTTGAAAAAGGGATCTCAGAAGTTAAGGTCATTACTTAGCCTTGCCCCAGAAAAGAAAGACAATCTATCCAAAAACAAAGCACCTGCCTTTTACAGAATGTGTAGTAGTTCTGACACCTTAATTTCTGAGGCTGAAGAGAATCAAAAACAAAAAAAATCAGAACCCAAAAATGATTCATCACCTAGGAGAAAGCATTCCTCTTCATCCAACTCTCCAGGCAGCATCCACAAGAGTAAGGAAGATGTGGCCGTACATTCACCCCAGAGGATACGTTCCCCATCCAACGGAAGTAACAAAACCATAGTTTCTTCAGGTCCAGCTGAAAGCAAGTTCTCAGAAAGAGCAGGAGATGCCTCTGCCCCCAGATTCAACACCGAGCAGATCCAGTACCGAGATTCAAAGGAGATTAAAGCAGCAGTTGTTGTTCCTGAAAGAAAACCAGCTTCTTCTCCAAGATCAAAGCCCAACGATGAGCTTCTGAGAACTCATTCAATTGATCGGCGTGTTTACAGTCGTTTTGAGCCATTTTGTAAGATTGAAAGCTCTATTCAGCCAACAGGCAACATGCCAAATAGCAGTACACACCGCCCAGAAGTGAAATCCTCAACTATGGGCAATAGTTATGGCAGGTCCAGCCCAATGCTTAATTATAACACTGGTGTTTACCACTCATTTCAGCCAAATGAAAACAAATTTCGAGGATTTATGCAGAAGTTTGGAAACTTCATACACAAAAATAAATGAGCTACTGTAATTACAAATAGACTTTAAAATATAAAATCAATGTGGTTATAAATATTTGTCCAAAGAACATTATGGAATGTTAGCATGGAAAAATTAGCATATTTTTGTAATATGCTAATAGATTTCTATGGAGGCAGAATTTGAGGTATGAGGTATGTGTTTACCAACTCACATATGTACAGTATTGTTCTGTGTGATAAAATTAGTTGTGCTTAATTACACTATAGATGGAATGTCTATAAGTACATGATTTTTAAATGGTAAGACAAATGCATTGAAATTGTTTTCTTCAGACTGAAGATCTGCTTGTCTTAAATGGAAGCTTTAGTGGAGACGTGGTGTATGGATTTTAGCCATTCATTGAAAACTCTTTCCTTATTAAAAATGATCATGACACTGTCAGCAGTCTTATACTATGCCTTTGTGGGGTTTCCATATCTTCAAATTATGAGAAAATAGGGCAAAGCATTTGTCATTTTCAATTACTTTTCAGTTCTACAGGATAACTTGTATTTTATTAATGTTTTATTAATTTTTCTGTGAAACTGGTAGGGCAATAGTAGTACAATTTAAACTGTATAGCTCAGCACATTTTATATCTGAAGTATTTGCAAAGTATTGGCCTCAGGTATTTCAAATTAATCATAGAAATTTATTTTCAGAATGTGCTTATTTCCACTTTGGACNAATAATGTTAAACAATGTCACTAACATAATTTTCCACAGTATTTTAAAACCATGATAAGAAACATGACAAGAAAACAAAGGACAGCAGGAGCAGAAACCCGGCATTCACAGATGAGGCCCTGAGCTAGGATCTGAAGTCCTCAGAGCAGTGTTTTGGGGGCACCATTTTCCTCATTATCTATAGGTGATAACTGCGACACTCTGACTCAGAGAGCTAATGCCCCAAACCACATCACCAATAAGCCCTGGTACTCAAGTGTCTGCAACATTCTGTCATATGTTACTTCCCAAATATGTTCAACACCTGCTTCACCCAAACTGCTGAGAATTAAATGAGAGAAAGTTTACATTTCCTGACTCAACTGCAATCAACTAGGAAAGGTTTAGTTGAACAAGCATATGCAGAGCTTAAAACTCTCTTCGTAGGTGAAACTGCTCTCTGAACATAGCCTATGAGTCCATTTTTAATTGCTAGGCAACATGTTGACCTCCTTCCAGTTGACCTTTGACAAGGAGAGGAAGAGAAAAGGAACTGGATGTGAACTTGCCCCTAAAATGCTTTTGCTCCAGAGAAGGAACTCCACTAGGTTAGGGGCTAGGCAATGAATAGAACACAGAGTTAAGTATATTGTCTCATTACATATTCACAGTCACCCTGTGAAGTTAATACCTCCTTTTTGCACATGAGAAAACTAAGCCTCAGAGAAGTTGTGTAACTTTTCAAGAGCTCAACTCTCTTATCAGTAGATGCAAAGAGTAGGACACAAGTGAGCGACTGAACTGTACTGAACTGAGGGTTTGAGTGCAAAAACCTGTATTTTTAATACTATACCCACATCATAACTTGCTGGCTTCTACTCCACTCTGCTTGAGGAAACTTCTCTGAAAGTAGTTGTCTTTCTCTTAAGGGTTGCAAAAATAAACAAGTAACTATAGCAGGGACATTTGATACACACAAATCCAGAATATGGTACTCAATTTCACATCATTCATAAAAGTTGGTTTTAAAACTCCCTTATAACATAGGGAATTTCCAACTGCTATAACATGAGTATCTATCTGTTTGTTTTGGAAAGCTGAGTGTAATAGACTGGAAAATTTGCACACTTCCTAATAATTCAACAGTATACAAATAAAACGCTAAGAGTGAACAGTCATTTTTCACAGGAAAAGTAGTCAAGTATATTTACCAGAAAAAAATTGATTTTTTAAATAGCCCTTGGAATATGTATTTCCTTATAATCAAATAAGGAATTCAGTTGCAATAAAAATGTTTTTAATTATTTGTGTGTTAAATTTTAGAGCCATCTGACAATTGTGTGATCTATTAGATTTGATGTTTAATGAGTGAGATTTTTCATTTTGTTCTTAGAAAAATTTGCTTTCTTGATTCTGGACCATAGTCATTTATGGATTTATCAAAAAGCAGAACCCAGGGTTAACCAAGCCAATTTGGCTTTAATATTATCCATTCTTTCTTATTGTTAGATGGGGCTTCTTTCAGAGCTAAGGGCTAATGGGCTGTCATTAGGCAGCTCTGAAATTGGAAGTCCTGAAATTTACAGCAATGCAACTGAAATCGTATAAAGCTGAAATTACATAAAGACGAGCGTTTTAATCATGCTTAATTACATGCAAAAGCCTGTTCTTTTTTTTCCACAGCAGTTGCCATCATTTCTGGAAACAGGGAGAGCTTTTAAGTAGCTGAGTTTCCCTTCTCACTGATGCATTAGGAAGCCCAGGGCTTCATTCCACTCACCTGTGAGGTAGCATGGGCTTTTTCACAGCAGATTCACTTCCCTCTCTGCTTTTTATCTTGGACTATTCTTTTTTTTTTCTCCACAAATATCTGTATGTCAGCCTCTATGCGTGCTAACTTTCCAAAGTTTCTGAAGCTGAGGAACTCCCAGGGTTAAGACAAAGCAAGCACATAATGCTTCAGATAATTTACTCAGGTTTTTGAGTTTTCAACAGACACACCCAGTCTTCATGGATGTAGTCATTTCAAGCAGTGCGTTTCCTTTTTCTCCCCATGTTATTATTGGTGGAAAGATAATGTCGCTTGGATGTACTTTCATATTAAAGTTTGGCGAGACAATTTTTGCTGTCTACATAATGTATAGGTTTGTAAGCAGAAACTCAAGAAATTAGGTATGATTTCAAAGTAATTCTTGGCAGATAGTTTCAGAGAAGTTTAAGTAACTTTGTCCTGAATACTCTAGTATTCCCCTGTTTCAGGGATTGGGGCTAGCCATAAATTCTGACACAGTGTGTTGAGGTCTGGGTTTATTTTAACATCTACTTTTGTGGAAGCAGATATCTTATTTAATTGAGATGTGCTCCAAATAATTTTGCTGTATTTAACTATTAACTTTACTCAAGATTTTCCAGTTATTCAAATACTATTCCACAGATATTTTTCTTTTGCAAATATCTGTTGATTCTTAATGTGCCTTAAAGCTAAGGGATATAAAGTAGAATCATTATTTCATATAATGTATGACTTATGTGTAATGCTGGTTAAAAAAATTTTTATCATAAAATTCATTTTGGTTCTAGAATTAAAAAGAAAAAAGTGAAATTATAAACCAAAGAGAGTCAACTTTTTATATACCTACAATGTTAGTAAATATTCTTCCAAATTTTGTTGTTAGATCTAATAAATGAATATTAAATAATTTTGTACAAAATCAATATATTGTTTGTTATTTACTTTTTATCTTCATACTATGTATTTCACCACTGACCCTGATGTTTTTCACTTAGTTATAACATCATGAATTTAGATTTTACATATTTCAAAATATTTCTCCATGAATTTTGGAATTATCTCATAAACATTATTTTTTATTAACTACTATATTTCATATAATAATTTATCCAGATTTGATATTTAGTGATGATACTCTTCCCTTAACAGTGGTACTAAGTTGTTCTTTATTGAATACACTTATTTGATTAGTTAAAATAGGTTTGAGGCTTGGAATAAAGTGTTACTATGTAGGAAATAGACGGAGACACAGTGGAAACAGTGTCAGACTTTATTTTTGGGGGCTCCAAAATCACTGCAGATGGTGATTACAGCCATGAAATTAAAAGACACTTACTCTTTGGGAGAAATGTTGTGACCAACCTAGATAGCATATTCAAAAGCAGAGACATTACTTTGCCAATGAAGGTCCGTCTAGTCAAGGCTATGGTTTTTCCTGTGGTCATGTATGGATGTGAGAGTTGGACTGTGAAGAAGGCTGAGCACCGGAGAATTGATGCTTTTGAACTGTGGTGTTGGAGAAGACTCTTGAGTCCCTTGGACTGCAAGGAGATCCAACCAGTCCATTCTGAGGGAGATCAGCCCTGGGATTTCTTTGGAAGGAATGATGCTAAAGCTGAAGCTCCAGTACTTTGGCCACCTCATGTGAAGAGTTGACTCATTGGAAAAGACTCTGATGCTGGGAGAAGATGTGTATAAGAGACAGCCTGTGAAGTAGCATGGGCTTTTTCACAGCAGATTCACTTCCCTCTCTGCTTTTTATCTTGGACTATTCTTTTTTTTTTCTCCACAAATATCTGTATGTCAGCCTCTATGCGTGCTAACTTTCCAAAGTTTCTGAAGCTGAGGAACTCCCAGGGTTAAGACAAAGCAAGCACATAATGCTTCAGATAATTTACTCAGGTTTTTGAGTTTTCAACAGACACACCCAGTCTTCATGGATGTAGTCATTTCAAGTAGTGCGTTTCCTTTTTCTCCCCATGTTATTATTGGTGGAAAGATAATGTCGCTTGGATGTACTTTCATATTAAAGTTTGGCGAGACAATTTTTGCTGTCTACATAATGTATAGGTTTATAAGCAGAAACTCAAGAAATTAGGTATGATTTCAAAGTAATTCTTGGCAGATAGTTTCAGAGCAGTTTAAGTAACTTTGTCCTGAATACTCTAGTATTCCCCTGTTTCAGGGATTGGGGCTGGCCATAAATTCTGACACAGTGTGTTGAGGTCTGGGTTTATTTTAACATCTACTTTTGTGGAAGCAGATATCTTATTTAATTGAGATGTGCTCCAAATAATTTTGCTGTATTTAACTATTAACTTTACTCAAGATTTTCCAGTTATTCAAATACTATTCCACAGATATTTTTCTTTTGCAAATATCTGTTGATTCTTAATGTGCCTTAAAGCTAAGGGATATAAAGTAGAATCATTATTTCATATAATGTATGACTTATGTGTAATGCTGGTTAAAAAAATTTTTATCATAAAATTCATTTTGGTTCTATATTTAAAAAGAAAAAAGTGAAATTATAAACCAAAGAGAGTCAACTTTTTATATACCTACAATGTTAGTAAATATTCTTCCAAATTTTGTTGTTAGATCTAATAAATGAATATTAAATAATTTTGTACAAAATCAATATATTGTTTGTTATTTACTTTTTATCTTCATACTATGTATTTCACCACTGACCCTGATGTTTTTCACTTAGTTATAACATCATGAATTTAGATTTTACATATTTCAAAATATTTCTCCATGAATTTTGGAATTATCTCATAAACATTATTTTTTATTAACTACTATATTTCATATAATAATTTATCCAGATTTGATATTTAGTGATGATACTCTTCCCTTAACAGTGGTACTAAGTTGTTCTTTATTGAATACACTTATTTGATTAGTTAAAATAGGTTTGAGGCTTGGAATAAAGTGTTACTATGTAGGAAATAGACGGAGACACAGTGGAAACAGTGTCAGACTTTATTTTTGGGGGCTCCAAAATCACTGCAGATGGTGATTACAGCCATGAAATTAAAAGACACTTACTCTTTGGGAGAAATGTTGTGACCAACCTAGATAGCATATTNAGACAGCAGGAGCAGAAACCCGGCATTCACAGATGAGGCCCTGAGCTAGGATCTGAAGTCCTCAGAGCAATGTTTTTGGGCACCATTTTCCTCATTATCTATAGGTGATAATTGCAACACTCTGACTCAGAGAGCTAATGCCCCAAACCACATCGCCAATAAGCCCTGGTACTCAAGTGTCTACAACATTCTGTCATATGTTACTTCCCAAATATGTTCAACACCTGCTTCACCCAAACTGCTGAGAATTAAATGAGAGAAAGTTTACATTTCCTGACTCAACTGCAATCAACTAGGAAAGGTTTAGTTGAACAAGCATATGCAGAGCTTAAAACTCTCTTAGTAGGTGAAGCTGCTCTCTGAACATAGCCTATGAGTCCATTTTTAATTGCTAGGCAACATGTTGACCTCCTTCCAGTTGACCTTTGACAAGGAGAGGAAGAGAAAAGGAACTGGATGTGAACTTGCCCCTAAAATGCTTTTGCTCCAGAGAAGGAACTCCACTAGGTTAGGGGCTAGGCAATGAATAGAACACAAAGTTAAGTATATTGTCTCATTACATATTCACAGTCACCCTGTGAAGTTAATACCTCCTTTTTGCACATGAGAAAACTAAGCCTCAGAGAAGTTGTGTAACTTTTCAAGAGCTCAACTCTCTTATCAGTAGATGCAAAGAGTAGGACACAAGTGAGCGACTGAACTGTACTGAACTGAGGGTTTGAGTACAAAAACCTGTATTTTTAATACTATACCCACATCATAACTTGCTGGCTTCTACTCCACTCTGCTTGAGGAAACTTCTCTGAAAGTAGTTGTCTTTCTCTTAAGGGTTGCAAAAATAAACAAGTAACTGTAGCAGGGACATTTGATACACACAAATCCAGAATATGGTACTCAATTTCACATCATTCATAAAAGTTGGTTTTAAAACTCCCTTATAACATAGGGAATTTCCAACTGCTATAACATGAGTATCTATCTGTTTGTTTTGGAAAGCTGAATGTAATAGACTGGAAAATTTGCACACTTCCTAATAATTCAACAGTATACAAATAAAACGCTGAGTGAACAGTCATTTTTCACAGGAAAAGTAGTCAAGTATATTTACCAGAAAAAAATTGATTTTTTAAATAGCCCTTGGAATATGTATTTCCTTATAATCAAATAAGGAATTCAGTTGCAATAAAAATGTTTTTAATTATTTGTGTGTTAAATTTTAGAGCCATCTGACAATTGTGTGATCTATTAGATTTGATGTTTAATGAGTGAGATTTTTCATTTTGTTCTTAGAAAAATTTGCTTTCTTGATTCTGGACCATAGTCATTTATGGATTTATCAAAAAGCAGAACCCAGGGTTAACCAAGCCAATTTGGCTTTAATATTAACCATTCTTTCTTATTGTTAGATGGGGCTTCTTTCAGAGCTAAGGGCTAATGGGCTGTCATTAGGCAGCTCTGAAATTGGAAGTCCTGAAATTTACAGCAATGCAACTGAAATCGTATAAAGCTGAAATTACATAAAGACGAGCGTTTTAATCATGCTTAATTACATGCAAAAGCCTGTTCTTTTTTTTCCACAGCAGTTGCCATCATTTCTGGAAACAGGGAGAGCTTTTAAGTAGCTGAGTTTCCCTTCTCACTGATGCATTAGGAAGCCCAGGGCTTCATTCCACTCACCTGTGAGGTAGCATGGGCTTTTTCACAGCAGATTCACTTCCCTCTCTGCTTTTTATCTTGGACTATTCTTTTTTTTTTCTCCACAAATATCTGTATGTCAGCCTCTATGCATGCTAACTTTCCAAAGTTTCTGAAGCTGAGGAACTCCCAGGGTTAAGACAAAGCAAGCACATAATGCTTCAGATAATTTACTCAGGTTTTTGAGTTTTCAACAGACACACCCAGTCTTCATGGATGTAGTCATTTCAAGTAGTGCGTTTCCTTTTTCTCCCCATGTTATTATTGGTGGAAAGATAATGTCGCTTGGATGTACTTTCATATTAAAGTTTGGCGAGACAATTTTTGCTGTCTACATAATGTATAGGTTTATAAGCAGAAACTCAAGAAATTAGGTATGATTTCAAAGTAATTCTTGGCAGATAGTTTCAGAGAAGTTTAAGTAACTTTGTCCTGAATACTCTAGTATTCCCCTGTTTCAGGGATTGGGGCTAGCCATAAATTCTGACACAGTGTGTTGAGGTCTGGGTTTATTTTAACATCTACTTTTGTGGAAGCAGATATCTTATTTAATTGAGATGTGCTCCAAATAATTTTGCTGTATTTAACTATTAACTTTACTCAAGATTTTCCAGTTATTCAAATACTATTCCACAGATATTTTTCTTTTGCAAATATCTGTTGATTCTTAATGTGCCTTAAAGCTAAGGGATATAAAGTAGAATCATTATTTCATATAATGTATGACTTATGTGTAATGCTGGTTAAAAAAATTTTTATCATAAAATTCATTTTGGTTCTATATTTAAAAAGAAAAAAGTGAAATTATAAACCAAAGAGAGTCAACTTTTTATATACCTACAATGTTAGTAAATATTCTTCCAAATTTTGTTGTTAGATCTAATAAATGAATATTAAATAATTTTGTACAAAATCAATATATTGTTTGTTATTTACTTTTTATCTTCATACTATGTATTTCACCACTGACCCTGATGTTTTTCACTTAGTTATAACATCATGAATTTAGATTTTACATATTTCAAAATATTTCTCCATGAATTTTGGAATTATCTCATAAACATTATTTTTTATTAACTACTATATTTCATATAATAATTTATCCAGATTTGATATTTAGTGATGATACTCTTCCCTTAACAGTGGTACTAAGTTGTTCTTTATTGAATACACTTATTTGATTAGTTAAAATAGGTTTGAGGCTTGGAATAAAGTGTTACTATGTAGGAAATAGACGGAGACACAGTGGAAACAGTGTCAGACTTTATTTTTGGGGGCTCCAAAATCACTGCAGATGGTGATTACAGCCATGAAATTAAAAGACACTTACTCTTTGGGAGAAATGTTGTGACCAACCTAGATAGCATATTCAAAAGCAGAGACATTACTTTGCCAATGAAGGTCCGTCTAGTCAAGGCTATGGTTTTTCCTGTGGTCATGTATGGATGTGAGAGTTGGACTGTGAAGAAGGCTGAGCACCGGAGAATTGATGCTTTTGAACTGTGGTGTTGGAGAAGACTCTTGAGTCCCTTGGACTGCAAGGAGATCCAACCAGTCCATTCTGAGGGAGATCAGCCCTGGGATTTCTTTGGAAGGAATGATGCTAAAGCTGAAGCTCCAGTACTTTGGCCACCTCATGTGAAGAGTTGACTCATTGGAAAAGACTCTGATGCTGGGAGAGATTGGGGGCAGGAGGAGAAGGGGACGACCGAGGATGAGATGGCTGGATGGCATCACTGACTTGACTAGATGGACATGAATCTGAGTGAACTCCAGGAGTTGGTGATGAACAGGGAGGCCTGGTGTGCTGCGATTCATGGGGTCTCAAAGAGTCGGACACGACTGAGTGACTGAACTGAACTGAACTGATGTGGGAAATGATAGCACAAAAAGTAGTTTGGTGCGACCCATAGTATTCAATTTTATCATTAAGCTGAATGCTGCAGTAGAAAAAGTATCTATTTTTTGTAGATGATGCCACCCCAGGAGGCCTATCTTGCACCATAGAAAATAAGTTTGAAAATAACCTCAGTAAGTGAGAAAGTATTTAGAAATACAGAATGACTTTACATTTTTAAAAATGAGAAAAATATTATATTTAACAAATATAAGTTAAATGGTGAGTACAGATGTTTCCACACGGAGTGGAGTATAGGAAAGAATGTATGTTCAGGAAGATTCTCTCTTTATACTAGGGTCAAGCTTGAATAAAGGATATGAGTCACCTGGAACAAGAGATGTTTCTGTTCAAATACACAAGTACACCTCAGAGATACTGAGAGTTCAGTTCCAGACTATCACAATAAAAGGAAAAGGCAGTAAAGTGAGTCACAGAATTTTTAAATTTCCCAGTGTGTATAAAATTTATGGCTTCCTAGGTGGCACAATGGTAAAGAATCCACTTGCCAGTGCAGGAGACCCAAGAGATGTGGGTTCAATCCCTGGGTCGGGAAGATCCCCTGGAGTTGGAAATGGCAATCCACTCCAGTATTAATATTTTTGCCTGGAAAATTCCATGGACAGAAGAGCCTGGTGGGCTACACAGTCCATGGGGTTGCGAAGAGGCGAACATGGCTGAGCACAGCCCAGCAGCAGCAGCATGAAGGTTTTGTTTACATTATACTTTAGTATATGTATGTATCTTAATTCAAAACACTCTTTACTACTAAAAGATGCTAAGCATCATCTGAGCGTGCAATGAGTCATAATCTTTTTGCTGGTGGATGATCTTGCCTCAATGGCTATAGACTGATCAGGGTTGCTGAAGACTAGGGTGACAGTTTCTTAAGACAACAGTGATGTCTGCCACATCAAATGCCTCTTCACTTGAACACCTAAAGACCATTGTAGGGTTATTATTTGGCCTAATATCAATATTGTTGTGTCTCAGGGAATGGGAAGATCTGAGGAGAGGGAGAGAGACAGGGGAGCAGCTGGTCAGCGGAGAGTCAGAACACACACATTTATTGTTCTAAGTTCACCATCTTATATGCACATGGTTCCCAGTACCTCAAAACAGTTATAATAGCATCATCAAAGATCACAGATCACCATAACAAATACACTAATAATGAAAAAAATGATAATAATAATTACCAAAATATGGAGATACAAAGAGAGCAAATGGTATTGGAAAAATTCTGAGTGACTTCCTTACTACAGCTTTGTCACAAAGCCTTCAGTTTAAAGAACAAAAGAAAAAAGCAGTATCTGAGAAGAGCAATCAAAGGAAAAATGAGGTCTGCCTGTTCTGAGTCAGGGAAACAATTTTATGATATCATGAATTGTCTTTCCTAGGTTGCCTTAGCTTTATCCATGGCCTACCTTAACCTTCATCTGTTTAGACCAATTCTAGAAAAAGTTTCTAGGGCAGAGTTTGTGACAAAAACCGTGTGTCAAATGTAGAGCAATATCAAGAAGCTAAGATGCTTACTTAAAAGGCTGGGAGCCTTACAAGGAGGTTAATACCTAGTATGGAATCCAGAAAACTCTTAGACGGAATGTTGAACAGGGCGAGACTAACGTATGAAAAATTATTCCACTGTGTAAAACAGCATTTGCTATTACTACTACCAAACCAAATAAATTTAGTGGTCCATAATTCCATTTTAAAAAATTAATAAAATAGGAGATACTAGAATAAAAAGTATCAATACCTTACAAATAACAAGAACAATATTTGATGTCACTTTAATAGTTCACAATTGTGGAGGCTTTGGTCATGATGGAAAAAGTATTTTTTTAACTTACTGAGAGAATTTCAAACATGCACACCTGGACAGGTATTTTAATGAATGCTCATCATTCATCACCTGTCCTGAACACTCACCAACTCAGGGATAAATGTGCCTCTTCCATACTTGATCTCACCATTTCATATTATTTTGAAGTCATAGCACATGTCACAGCTGTGTTTTCATTGTGTATCCTTAAAATTTAAAGATTTTTCAAAAAGTAAATGCAATAGCTTTATCAATTATTTCTTAATATCATCGAAGATCTGAAATGTGTTTCTGTGTGTCATTCATGATCACCATCTGCATTTCACTTAGAAGAACTAGTGCCCCTGACACTACAAATGGTGATTTGTCTCAGTATTAGACAGTGGGAAATCTGTGACATCATTTCTGAATTCGTTTTTGATGGAGAGGCGAAGGAGAATTTTCTGGAATGCTTTAAATATGAAGCCAACTTTTCCTTCATTCTAAAAATAAAAAGAGAAGAGATAATGTTATCTTTCCAGCTTTTTCATCCTCCCTAAAATGTGTTATCTCTTCAACAATTTTCTCTACCCTACTCTAATATCACTAACATTCTTATTTATAGGAATTATTAGGGACACTGTCTTGGATCCACGTATGTATTTACTCACTGAAATTGCATGTCTATTACTTGCTTGATACCTGTGGTGTACACATGATCCACTCTTTTTGCAAGCACAATTAAGTGAGCAAAGAGTCATAAGTAAACAATCAACATCCCATGTGAAAAGCCACAGTGGGGACTCTGTATGCCAGGAAGGTAAAGTAGAAGACCTACTCTAAGCAGAGAAAACGAATACACAGAGAAAGAAATGTAAAAAGGCATGGCATTTTTTTCTAAAACAATGGAGAGGTTTGTGTGGCTTGGTCTTGGTGTTTATGGGTGTGAAAATAAAGAGCAGTCATTGTCAGAAGAGAAGCTTTAGAGCCAAGTTATAAGGCATCCTATGTGCCAAGCTAAGGTCTAGACTGCATTTTGAAAGTAGTGAGAAGTCTCTGGAGGCTCTTAAGTTTNCCAGGAAGATAAAGTAGAAGACCTACTCTAAGCAGAGAAAATGAATACACAGAGAAAGAAATGTAAAAAGGCATGGCATTTTTTCTAAAACAATGGAGAGGTTTATGTGGCTTGGTCTTGGTGTTTATAGGTGTGAAAATAAAGAGCAGTCATTGTCAGAAGAGAAGCTTTAGAGCCAAATTATAAGGCATCCTATGTGCCAAGCTAAGGTCTAGACTGCATTTTGAAAGTAGTGAGAAGTCTCTGGAGGCTCTTAAGTTTGTAATAATGTTTACTGTTTTGTTTTTGCAAAATTAATCTTAGGAAGTGATCCTAAAAATGGGTTGGAAGGAAACCTGGAGTCCTACTATTGCAGTAATCTATCCTGGAGCCCTACTGTTGCAGTAATCTATTTCAGAATGCTATTGCAGAAAATTATTGCAGTAATCTAAGAAATTTTTAATGGACAATGAAAACATGCAGTGGCATTTGGGAATGAAGAGAAACAAAATTGATAAGTATTTTTGCATTAAAATAAAATACATTGATAATCAAATATATGATTTTCATTAAAGGGAAAGGATGAGTTTTGATAATTTGAGTTGCTTAGCTTGGAAGGCTGCATAGTCTTCTCACCTGATAAAAGTTACATAGAAGAAGGGGTGGGTGTGCTCTGTGTGTGTGTGTGTGTGTGTGTGTGTATGTGGCGGGGGGGAAGGATGCTGAGACACTTGTAGTTGTTATGTTTCAGGCACCTGTGAGACACTTGGTTGTAGGCAGCCATTAATGGTGTGTATCTGGGGTTCAGGGGAGAAGACTGAGTTGGATGTGGAAGTAATCTGCATTGAAGTAGATAACTGAAGTGCGTAATTACACTAAGACTGCCCAGAAAGCGCTAGAAAGAGAAGAGGAAAGAAAAGAAGAGAACAAAGAAGAGCAAACAGCGGAGATTTTAGCCTTATTTCTTTTCACCAGTCCACAAAGTGAATGACTCTCCCCTGCTGAAAATATGTTTATTTTGCAATTTATTGTATGTTTTAAATAGTCAATAACAGTTTTCCTGAACACTTTCCTGAGAAATTCTTATTTCAATCCACGATCCTGACCTTGTATCTTAAATACTTCCTCAGCTGCCGTAGGCTAAATGTAATAACCAAGGAAAATAGCTTCCTAACTATGTTACCTCTTAAACTTCTCTTATGCAGATTATTTTTCATGATAGAAACACAAATTTAATGGTGAAGCATTTTGACAGAGGATCTCTTCTGTCCTGATATCTTTTGCCAAGAAAAGTTATTATATTTCAAAATATAATCAGACATGGACTGAGTAACGACAGCAGAAAACAGACCTGCTTAGAACTGGAAACTAGAATCATTTCTAATGAGGCATGGGGACAGTGTAGCTACTCCAACTGGAAAAACGAGAGGAAGGTATTGAATATAACTTCGAATATTAGAGGTGTAACAAGGGACCGCAATAGTCCAACACAGAATTCAACGTTTGAAGGTACTAACAAGGAATATGATGAAGCCCCCAAAGGCTGGTATATGAAACACATAAATAGCTAATTTATCTGGAAGTAGCTGGCATAGAAAATTACAGCTGGCTCTAAAAGGGACTACTCCTGACAGTGTCTTGGGTTGACTTTGGGACTGATTTAAGCAACTAAGTTTCTCTAAAACTGGAGATCTTTGGTGGGTGCATGCATGCTCAGTTGTTTCAATCATGTCTGACTCTTTGCGACCCCATGAACTATAGCCCACTAGGTTCCTCTGTCCATGGGGTTCTCCAGGCAAGAATATTGGAGTCGATTGCCATGGCTTCCTCTAGGGGATCTTCCTGACCCAGGGGTCTAATCTGCATCTTCTGCATTGCAGGAGCCACTAGGGAGCCCTTTTTGGTGGGTATCCAAGCAAAATTCTGGATTGAGAGAACAAAATAAGAAAACAGTGGCTCAGTCTGAGAAATTAGGGTTTAGGGGAGCAAAATTTTAGTGTTTGAGTTCTCTGTTTTCTAGGGTTCTTTGATAAGGAAATACCTAACACGCTAGTGTCTGTTCTGTCCCACACTCAGGGCTTGGCTGAGAAGCAGGGCTAATGCTAATATCCATGCTTCTTATGGTCCTCCTGCCTCTCTTTGTCCCCTTTCTTGCCCCAGATGTTTCATCCCATGCATACACACAGTAATGGCCTATTAATTGGCTTTGTCTCTGACTAATCTTCTTACTGATCAATGAAGCCTTATAGGGCAGCTAAGAAGAAGGGACGTTAGAAGTATACTAGATGGACATTTTACCTTCTGGGATAAGAAGTAGAAACATGAGAAGAGGTGCACTGATGTTAAATTGTTTTTCAGAAATAGGGATGTAATTTGATAACTGCATAAAGCACAACTAGCCAGTAGGGTGAGTCAGATTGGCCACGAGCATCACGACACTCATCCTCAAAAGGAGGCTTCAGAGCTANCTAAATGTAATAACCAAGGAAAATAGCTTCCTAACTATGTTACCTCTTAAACTTCTCTTATGCAGATTATTTTTCATGATAGAAACACAAATTTAATGGTGAAGCATTTTGACAGAGGATCTCTTCTGTCCTGATATCTTTTGCCAAGAAAAGTTATTATATTTCAAAATATAATCAGACATGGGCTGAGTAACGACAGCAGAAAACAGACCTGCTTAGAACTGGAAACTAGAATCATTTCTAATGAGGCATGGGGACAGTGTAGCTACTCCAACTGGAAAAACGAGAGGAAGGTATTGAATATAACTTCGAATATTAGAGGTGTAACAAGGGACCGCAATAGTCCAACACAGAATTCAACGTTTGAAGGTACTAACAAGGAATATGATGAAGCCCCCAAAGGCTGGTATATGAAACACATAAATAGCTAATTTATCTGGAAGTAGCTGGCATAGAAAATTACAGCTGGCTCTAAAAGGGACTACTCCTGACAGTGTCTTGGGTTGACTTTGGGACTGATTTAAGCAACTAAGTTTCTCTAAAACTGGAGATCTTTGGTGGGTGCATGCATGCTCAGTTGTTTCAATCGTGTCTGACTCTTTGCGACCCCATGAACTATAGCCCACTAGGTTCCTCTGTCCATGGGGTTCTCCAGGCAAGAATATTGGAGTCGATTGCCATGGCTTCCTCTAGGGGATCTTCCTGACCCAGGGGTCTAATCTGCATCTTCTGCATTGCAGGAGCCACTAGGGAGCCCTTTTTGGTGGGTATCCAAGCAAAATTCTGGATTGAGAGAACAAAATAAGAAAACAGTGGCTCAGTCTGAGAAATTAGGGTTTAGGGGAGCAAAATTTTAGTGTTTGAGTTCTCTGTTTTCTAGGGTTCTTTGATAAGGAAATACCTAACACGCTAGTGTCTGTTCTGTCCCACACTCAGGGCTTGGCTGAGAAGCAGGGCTAATGCTAATATCCATGCTTCTTATGGTCCTCCTGCCTCTCTTTGTCCCCTTTCTTGCCCCAGATGTTTCATTCCATGCATACACACAGTAATGGCCTATTAATTGGCTTTGTCTCTGACTAATCTTCTTACTGATCAATGAAGCCTTATAGGGCAGCTAAGAAGAAGGGACATTAGAAGTATACTAGATGGACATTTTACCTTCTGGGATAAGAAGTAGAAACATGAGAAGAGGTGCACTGATGTTAAATTGTTTTTCAGAAATAGGGATGTAATTTGATAACTGCATAAAGCACAACTAGCCAGTAGGGTGAGTCAGATTGGCCACGAGCATTACGACACTCATCCTCAAAAGGAGGCTTCAGAGCTACTTGAATATCCCTGACTAGGATCAAGATCCATCTTAAAGACTGTGGCTGAGCTTGAGCATGTTANTATATGGAGCAAGCAGAATGACTCAAGTAAATAAAGAATGATAATAAAAGCCCAAAGCACAATGAGACATGCAGAAAAGTGTTTTAAGAGAACTCAGAGGAGGAGGGAAGTATAACAAGTCAAAGATTCACATGCTTTACTTATTATATAAAAATAGATTAATTTTGAAACAAGTTTTGTCAAGAAACTGATATAAAGACAATAAAAGCAAACATAGTTTAAGAATATGTATTTTTTTATTTTTTTCTTCTTTAAATAAACTAGTTTTTTAAAGTAATCTTAGGTTTATAATGAAATGAAAAGTTACAGGGATTTCTCACATGCCCTCTGCCCCTACTGGGGCATAGCCTCCCCTATTACCCGCATCACTCCTCAGAATGGTACTTCTGTTTCCAAGACGAATGTGTATTGACACATCACAGTCACCAAAAGGTTGCCGTTCACATGATAGGTCACTCTTGTTGCACATTCTATAGGATTGGATAGAAGAATAACAATACGTGTTAATCATTCTACCTTTCACGGATCACAGCCTTATCGTGGTGAAGGAGCTTGTGTAACTCAGTGAAGATATGAGCCATGCTAGGCAGGGCCCCTCAAAATGGATAGGTCAAAATGAAGAGTTCTGATGAAACATGGTCCACTGGAGGAGGAAATAGCAACCTACTCAAGTATTCTGGCCTAGAGAACCCCATGGACAGTATGAAATGTCAAAAGATATGACACAGGAAGATAAACATTATCCAACAAACTACCAGGGAAGACTGGAGGGCAATTATTAGTAGCTCCTGAAACAATGAAGCAACTGGGCCAAAGCAGGAGTGACACCAGTTGTTGATGCGTCTGGTGGTGAAAATTCATGGCTCAGATCATAAACTCCTTATTGCAAAATTCAGTCTTCAGTGAACGTAGGGACAACCATAGCCATTCAGGTACGACAAAGATCAAATCCCTTATGGATGTGATGAATAGGTTCAAGGGATACTCTGGTAGAGAGTGTATCTAAAGAACTGTGAAGGTTCATAACAATATAAGGAAGCAGTAACCAAAACCATCCCCAGGAAAAGAAATGGAAGAAGGCAAAGTGGTTGTCTTAGAAGCCTTTGCAAATAGCTGAGGAAAGATGAGAAGCAAAAAGCAAGGGACAGAGTGAAAGATATANAGCAGTAACCAAAACCATCCCCAGGAAAAGAAATGCAAGAAGGCAAAGTGGTTGTCTTAGAAGCCTTTGCAAATAGCTGAGGAAAGATGAGAAGCAAAAAGCAAGGGACGGAGTGAAAGATATATCCACTGTATGCAGAGTTTCAGAGAATAGCAAGGAGAGATAAGAAGGACTTCTTAAAAGAACAATGCAAAGAAGGAAAACAATAGAATGGGAGAGACTAGAGATCTTTTCAAGAAAATAAAAAATATCAAGTAAACATTGCATGCAAAAGACAGAAATGGTAAGGACCTAACAAAAGAAGAAGAGATTAAGAAGAGATGGCAAGAAAACACAGAAGAACTTAAGGAAAAAGGTTTTAATGACCCAGATAACCACAATGATGTGGTCACTCACCTAGAGTAAGACACCCTGGAGTATGAAGTCAAGTTGGCCTTAGGAAGCCTTACTATGAACAAGGCTAGCAGAGGTGATGGAATCCCAGCTGAACACTTTCAGCCAGTTCAGTTCAGTCACTCAATCCTGTTTGACTCTGCAACTCCATGAACCGCAGCATGCCAGACCTTCCTGTCCATCACCAACTCCCAGAGTTTACTCAAACTCATGTCTATTGCGTCAGTGATACCATTAAACCATCTCATTCTTTGCCATCCCCTGCTCCTCCTGCCCTCAATCTTTCCTAGCATCAGGGGCTTTTAAACAGAGTCATTCCTTTGCATCAGGTGGGTGGCCAAAGTATTGGAGTGTTAGCTTCAGCACCATTCCTTCTAATGAATATTCAGAACAGATTTCCTTTAGGATGGACTGGTTGGATGTCCTTGTTGCCCAAGGGACTCAAGAATTTTCTCCAACACCACAGTTCAAAAGCATAAATTCTTCAGCACAGTCTGCTACTGCTGCTGTTGCTAAGTCGCTTCAGTCGTGTCCGACTCTGTGTGACCCCATAGATAGCAGCCCACCAGGCTTCCCTGTCTCTGGGATTCTCCAGGCAAGAACACTGGAGTGGGTTGCCATTTCCTTCTCCAATGCATGAAAGTGAAAAGTGAAAGTGAAGTCACTCAGTCGTGTCCGACTCTTCGCAACCCCATGGACTGCAGCCTACCAGGCTCCTCCATCCGTGGGATTTTCCAGGCAAAAGTACTGGAGTGGGGTGCCATTGCCTTCTCCACTGACACAGTCTAGGATAGTCATAACTTTTCTTCCAAGGAGAAAGCTTCTTTTAATATGGTGGCTGCAGTCACCATTTGCACTGATTTTGGAGCCCCCAAAATGAAGTCTCTCACCATTTTCACTTTTTTTCCATCTATTTGCCATGAAGTGATGGGACCAGATGTCATGATCTTAGTTTTCTGAATGTTGAGGTTTAAGCCAAGTTTTTCACTCCTCTTTGAATTTCATCAAAAGGTTCTTTAGTTCTTCGATTTCTGCCATAAGGGTGGTGTCATCTGCATATCTGAGGTTATTGATATTTCTCCCAGCAATCTTGATTCCAACTTGTGTTTCATCCAGCCCAGCGTTTCTCATGATGTACTCTGCATATAAGTTAAATAAGCAGGGTGACAATATACAGTCTTGATGTACTCCTTTGCATATTTTGAACCAGTCTGTTTTAAGTGTCCATTTCTAACTGTTGTGTCCTGGCCTGCATACAGATTTCTCAGAAGGCAGGTCAGGTAGTCTGGTATTCCCATTTCTTGAAGAATTTTCCACAGTGTGTTGTGATCCACACATTCAAAGGCTTTTGACATAGTCAATAAAGCAGAAGTAAATGTTTTTCTGGAACTCTCTTGCTTTTTCCATGATCCAATAGATGTTGGCAATTTGATCTCTGGTTCCTCTGCCTTTTCTAAAACCAGCTTGAACATCTGAAAGTTCACAGTTCATGTATTGCTGGAGCCTGGCTTGGAAAATTTTGAGCATTACTTTACTAGTGTGTGAGATGCATGCAATTGTGCGGTAGTTTGAGCATTGTTTGGCGTTGCCTTCCTTTGAGATTGGAATGAAAACTGGCTTTTCCAGTCCTGTGGCCACTACTGAGTTTTCCAAATTTGCCAGCATGTTGAGGGCAGCACTTTCACAGCATCATCTTTTAGGATTTGAAATGGCTCAATTGGGATTCCATCACCTCCACTAGTTTTGTTCATAGTGATGCTTCCTAATGCCTTCTTGACTTTGCATTCCAGAATGTCTGGCTCTTGGTGATAATAACACCATCATGATTATCTGGATCATGGAGATCTGTTTTATATAGTTCTTCTGTGTATTCTTGCCACCTCTTAATATCATCTGCTTCTGTTAGGTCCATACCATTTTTGTCCTTTATTGTGCCCATCTTTGCAAGAATATTTCCCTTGGTATCTCTAATTTTCTTGAAGAGATCTAGTCTTTCCCATTTTTCTTCTATTTCTTTGCATTGATCACTGAGGAAGACTTTCTTGTCTCTTCCTGCTATTCTCTGGAATTCTGCATTCAAATGGGTATATCTTTCCTTTTCTCTTTTGCCTTTACCTTCTCTTCTTTTCTCAGCTATTTGTAAGGCCTCCTCAGACAGTCATTTTGCTTTTTTGAATTTCTTTTTCTTGGGGATGGTCTTGATCTCTGCTTCCTATACATCACCATCCTCTGTCCATAGTTCTTCAGGCACTCTGCCTATCAGATCTAATCCCTTGAATCTATTTTTCATTGCCACTGTATACAGGATTTGATTTAGGTCATACCTGAATGATCTAGTGGTTTTCCCTGCTTTCTTCAATTTAAGTCTGAATTTTGCAATAAGGAGTTCATGATCTTTGCCACAGTCAGCTCTCAGTCTTGTTTTTTCCTGACTGTATAGAGCTTCTCCATCTTCAGCTGCAAAGAATATAATAAATCTGATTTCAGTATTGACCATCTGGTGATGTCCATGTCTAGAGTCTTCTCTTGTGTTTTCAGAAGAGGGTGTTTGCTATAAGCAGTGCATTCTCTTGGCAAAACTATGTTAGCCTCTCCCTGTTTCATTTTGTGTTCCAAATCCAAATTTGCCAGTTACTCCAGGTATCTCTTGACTTCCTACTTTTACATTCCAGTCCCCTATAATGAAAAGGACATCTTTGGGGGTGTTAGTTCTAGAAGGTCTTGTAGGTCTTCATAGAACTGTTCAACTTCAGCTTCTTCAGGATTGCTGGTCGGGGCACAGACTTGGATTACTGTGATCTTGTATGGTTTGTCTTGGAAATAAACAGAGATCATTCTGTCATTTTTGTTATTGCATCCAAGTACTGCATTTTGGTGGAGAAGGCACTGGCACACCACTCCAATACTCTTGCCTGGAAAAATCCCATGGACGGAGGAGCCTGGTGGGCTGCAGTCCATGAGGTCGCTAAGAGTCGGACACGACTGAGTGACTTCACTTTCACTTTTCACTTTCATGCATTGGAGAAGGAAATGGCAATAGTGGACTGCTTGGAGAATCCCAGGGACAGAGGAGCCTGGTAGGAGGCTGTCTATGGGGTCGCACAGAGTCGGACACGACTGAAGCGACAGCAGCAGTAGCAGCAGCAACTGCATTTTGGACTCTTTTGTTGACTATCATGGCTACTCCATTTCTTTTAAGGGATTCTTGCCCACAGTAGTAGATATAATGGTTATCTGAGTTAAAGTCACCCATTCCAGTCCATTTTAGTTCGTTGATTGCTAAAATGTCAATGTTCACTTTTGCCATCTCTTGTTTGATCACTTCCAATTTACCTTGATTCATGGACCTAACATTCCAGGTTCCTATGCAGTATTTTTCTTCACAGCTTCGGACTTTACTTCCATCACCAGTCACACCCACAGCTGGGTGTTGTTTTTATTTTGGCTCCATCTCTTCATTCTTTCTGAGGTTATTTCTCTACTGTTCTCAAGTAGAATATTGGGCAACTACCAACCTGGGGAGTTCATCTTTCAGTGTCCCATAATTTTGCCTTTTCATGCCACAGAAAGGAATGGCAAACCACTTCAGTATTTTTGCCTTGAGAGCCCCATGAACAATATGAAAATACATACAGTTGGGTTGTGTTTTTTGATTCACTCTGACACTCTCCATCTTATAACTGATTCAATTAAACCATTTATATTCAAATTGACTATTGATACAGTTGTTTTAATTTAGCATTTTATATTACTACATTTTATCTCATTTATTTGCATATCATTATGCTTTTCTTTCTTTCTTTGTGTGTGGTTGCCCTAGAGTTTACAAAATGCATTTATAATTAATTAGTTCAAGTCAACTTTCAAATAACACTGTATCACTTCACATGTGTGTGAGTACCTTCTAATAACAAAATAATTCTAATTCCTTCCTCTTGTCCTTTGTACCATTGCTTTCTTTCATTTCAAATAAATACNTTTCTTTCTTTCTTTGTGTGTGGTTGCCCTAGAGTTTACAAAATGCATTTATAATTAATTAGTTCAAATCAACTTTCAAATAACACTGTATCACTTCACATGTGTGTGAGTACCTTCTAATAACAAAATAATTCTAATTCCTTCCTCTTGTCCTTTGTACCATTGCTTTCTTTCATTTCAAATAAATACAGACATAAACGTGTAAATATATGATTGATAAATTATTGCTAGTGCTATTTTGAACAAACTGTTTTCTGTCAGATCAATTAAGAATAAGAAAAATAAATACTTTTATTTGCTTATTCTTTCTTTGATACTCTTCCTTTTTAATGTAGACTGAAGTTTCTGAATTTTTCTTCTCTCTGAAGAGCTTCTTTTAATGTTTGCAAGGTAAGGGCAGGTCTACTGGCAACAAATTCACTCAAGATTTTTTTTTGTTTGTTTGTTTGAGAATGTCTTTATTTCTCTTTGCTTTTGAAGGGTAATTTCACAGGGAACAAAATTCTAGGTTAGCCAGGTTTTTCCTGTTGTCGACTAAAAAATTAGTCACAACCTGAAAGCAGAGTTATTTTATTTGGTGGGGATGACAAGGACTCTGAACCCTGGAGAGAGCATCTCACTAACTGAGAGAACTGGTTCACGGAAGTTGAAGGGGGAATAAGACTATAAACAAGTTTTCAACGAAGAGAGCATGCAGTCTGATCATCAAAGATTATTGTGAGGTAAGGAAAAATTAAATATCAAGTTAAGGAATTTAATGTTCTATCTATGGAAAGACTCAAGCCTCTAAGTTCACTGAGTTCATGCTTTTCATATGCACCTCAGCTTTCTGGGGCAAAATCTTGTTTCCTTGTTCACCTTAAGGAGTGGCAGATATAGCAAATGGTTGCTTTTTGCATTCAGTCCCCACCCCCCAAATCCTNTTAAGGAATTTAATGTTCTATCTATGGAAAGACGCAAGCCTCTAAGTTTACTGAATTCATGCTTTTCATATGCACCTCAGCTTTCTGGGGCAAAATCTTGTTTCCTTGTTCACCTTAAGGAGTGACAGATATAGCAAATGGTTGCTTTTTGCATTCAGTCCCCACCCCCCAAATCCTCAAACTCCTCAGCAATCACCATGGAGAGTGTGGCATCTACTGGATTGAAGTGTTTGGAGCCCTCATTCACATTTGGAGGCCAGAAATCACTTATGGCTGTGACACTTCTTGCCAACCAATATGGCAGGAAATATTTCATTTCAAACTCTAAACACTCTATTTCAGTACAATCTCTTCTTACTCGTATAATTTCTGAGGAAAAAATGGATATAATGCTTATCTTTATTCCTCTGTAGACAATTTTTTCCCTAGCTTTTGATCAGGAATTTTTCCTTAACTTTAACTTTCCATTGTTTAAAAATAATATGCTGAGGTATTGTTTTATTAGCATTTCTCTTGCTTGATGTTTTCTGAGCTTCCTGGAGCTATGGTTGGATTTCTGACATTAATTTTGGCAAATTTCCAGTAATCGCTGTTTTAAATATTTTTTTTGTTCTTTCCTCTCCTTATTCTCCTTCTGTTGTCCTAATTATTCATACGTTATACCTTTTGTGACTTCCCTGGTGGCTCAGATGGTANGGTCTTGTTTTTGTATCCATTCAGCCAGTCTTTGTCTTTTGGTTGGGGCATTCAACCCATTTACATTTAAGGTAATTATAGATAAGTATGACCCTGTAGCCCTGTACTTTATTGTTTTGGGTTTGAGTTTATATACCCTTTTTGTGTTTCCTATCTAGAGAAGATCCTTTAGCATTTGTGGGAGAGCTTATTATTTATTTCTTAAAGTTTTATTGGAGTATAGTTAATTTACAATGTTGCTTTAGTTTCAGGTGAACTGCAAAGTGATTCAGTTTTATGTATATGTGTATACACACACACACACACACACACACACACACACACATACACATCTNAGCTTATTATTTATTTCTTAAAGTTTTATTGGAGTATAGTTAATTTACAATGTTGCTTTAGTTTCAGGTGAACTGCAAAGTGATTCAGTTTTATGTATATGTATATATATACACACACACACACACACACACACACACACACACACACATCCACTCTTCTTCAGATTCTTTTCCCACATAGGTAATTACAGACTATTGAGTAGAGTTCCCTGTACTATAAAGTAGGTCCTTATTAGTGATCTATTATATATATATAGTGTGCATATATCAATCCCAATCTCTCAATTTATTCCCCCTCACCATCAATTGATAAAGAGGTTTATCTTTATTAGGATGAAGTGGCAACTTCTAAGTTCCTCACAAATGAAACTGGAAATAGGACACACAGCTTTAATTTTTAGAAAGTTACTTTACACTTTAAAATTTTCTAATACATATGTCTTTTCTTCTTATCTAGGAAGAAGAAAAAAAGCCTTGTCTTTTTTACTTCCTCACTTAAGGTAGACACTAGCCTATTAAAAGCAGTGTTTTTCTGAGACCAGCCATTTCCCTTCATAGCCAAATCACAGAAATAGATATCCTAAAAGCCAGTGATTCCAGAAAGAAGCCTTCTGGAATGGGCAGCCAGGGAACAAATGCAGATTAGATGTTTCAGTCCAGAGATCCTAATACCATGGACAGTGACCATGAGATAGTGATTATGAATGTGTTAATTCATAAGTCACAATTCTAATTATCAGTTTGCCACTGTGCCCCAGTCTATGGAGAGATACAATTTATGCCTTTCTGCAAAGACTCAAAAACAGCATCCTTTAATCTATCATGCCTTTCCTTGTGTACTGTAACATATACAAAAGAGGATCCTTGAAAATTAGCATTATGTGCCACTATGGTGAAAAAAAAAAAAAA
>SJYW01012936.1:227297-237708 GCA_006410735.1 Raphicerus campestris
CGTTCTTTTTGAGTAGTTCAATAAAACTCTCACATTTGCACAAAATAAACAAATATCTCAGAATTATTCATAATATGTATATCATTTGTTTGAATGATTTTTTCTGTAGTGTGTAGCTAGTTAATAATGTATTTCAGTCGATTGAATTAACATATCCATTTTCTTTGATAAGCTTCATATCTTCTAGTGTATATGATTGGTCATCAATTTCTCTAGCAATAAAAATATAAAAAGACAATTTTCATATTTTAATTTCATAGATGAATGTACGCATACAACAAACAAATAAAACACAAGAAAGCCAAACCAGCATCCCACTGTTGAAAAATGGTGAAAATAAAAAAATAAATTAATTAATTAAAAAAAAAAAGAAAAACGGTGAAAATATTTTA
Source organism: Raphicerus campestris (assembly GCA_006410735.1). Classification (NCBI taxonomy): domain Eukaryota; kingdom Metazoa; phylum Chordata; class Mammalia; order Artiodactyla; family Bovidae; genus Raphicerus; species Raphicerus campestris. The sequence continues at coordinate 227,690 of SJYW01012936.1, forward strand.
TTTATTGGGTATTTTCATATTCATTTTTATAAAAATCAATTCAATTTCCAAAGACAGAGATAACTGTTTCTTTGAAATATGAAATAAAGTTATAATACATGATTTAAAATAGTTCTTATAGTTTCTTTCTCTACATAGTTTATATTTAACCTTCATAATTAGGTCTTTAAGAATCCATCAGGGAAGCTATTCCCCCTGAAGTAATGTTCTAAATTTAATAAATCTTCAATTCTCAAACTATGTTTGAGAACAACTCAAAAGAGAGAGATGTCCAGAGGGCTCTCATACAACTAAATTTTGAGAAACAATTGTACTGTGGTAACTGCCAGATTTGAGCAGTTACCTTTCATGATGTCTTCTTTTCTCACATTTTTTTTTTCTTTAGCTTTACTGAAGTATAATTGACAAAAAAAATTATAGGATAGTTAAAGTATATTATGTGATGAATTGATATATATATATATTGCAGAAGAATTTCTCCCATCAATTTAATTAATACATCCATCATCCACATATTTACCTGTTTATGTGTGTTTGAGAACACCAAAATTCTACTCTCTTAGCAAATTTCAGTTATACAATAGTGTTATCAACATAGTCATCATGTTACACAATAGATCCTTGGCCCTTATTCATCTTAAAAACGAAAGCTTTTACCCTTTTACCAAATGCTCCCTATTTCTCCAATGCTCAGTCCCTGTCCAGTACTTTTTCACTGTTTCTGTGAGTTTGACTCTTAGTTTATTGTTTTAGATCCCACATGTGAATGACACCATGCACTGTTTGTCTTTCTCTCTCTGACTTATTTCACTTAGCATAATGTTCTCAAGTTTTGTTCATGTTGTAACTAATGAAAAGATTTCCTTTTTTTAAACACTGAGTAATGTTTCATCATACATATACCACATTTTCTTATTCATTCATCTGTAGGAGGACACGGGTTGTTTGCATACCTTGCCTATTGTGAATAATGTTGCTGTGAACATGAGAATACAAATATCTCATCAAGATAATGATTTTAGGATACATACCCAGATGTGGGATTATTGGTTTTAATATGGTCAGTTCAGTTCAGTCACTCAGTCGTGTCTGACTCATTGTGATCCTATGGACTGCAGCACCCCAGGCTTCCCTGTCCATCACCAACTCCCGGAGCTTACTCAAACCCATGTCCATTGAGTCGGTGATGCCATCCAACTCTCTCATCCTCTGTCGTCCCCTTCTCTTCCCACCTTCAATCTTTCCCAGCATCAGGGTCTTTTCAAATAAGTCAGCTCTTTGCATCAGGTGGCCAAAGTATTGGAGTTTCAGCTTCAACACCAGTCCTTCCAATGAACATTCAGGACTGATTTCCTTTAGGAGGGACTGATTGGATCTCCTTCCAGTCCCAGGGACTCTCAAGAGTCTTCTCCAATACCACAATTTGAAAGCATCAATTCTTTGGCACTCAACTCTCTTTATAGTCCAACTCTCACATCCATACATGACTACTGGGAAAACCATAGCCTTGACTAGATGGACTTTTGTTGGCAAATAAATGTCTTTGCTCTTTAATATGTTGTCTAGGTTGGTCATAACCTTTTATATGATAGTTCTATTTATAATTTCTTGAGGAATCTCCATATTATTTTCCATAGTATCTGTACCAGTTTACCTTCCCACCAAGACTTTATCAGTGTTTCTTTTCCACCCCCATCCTCACCAGCATTTGTCTTTTTGTTTGATGTGCATTTCCCTGATGCAATGATGTTAATTAGTGGTGTTGAGCACTTGTCAGTATGCCTGTTGACAATTTGAGTTTCTTCTTTCAAAAGATATCTATTTATATATTTTGCTTTCTATTTTATTGGGTTATTCATGTTTCTTCAATTGAATTATATGAGCTCCTTATATATGTTGGATATTAATTCCTTATCAGATATGAAGTTTACAAATATTTTCTCCCATTTCATAGACTTCCTTTTTATTGTCTTTCCTTTGCTGTGCAAAAGCTTTTTACTTTGATGTAGTTCTACTTGTTTATTTTTGCTTTTTTTTTGCCTTTCCATTTTTGTATAAAATCCAGTAACTCATTACTAAGACCAATGTCAAGGAACTTACCACCTCTCCCTATTTTCTTTTAAAATTTTACAATTTCAAGTCTGCCTTTATGTTTTCAATTCATTTTGCATTATCATTTTGTACGTGGATGTCCAATTTTCTCAACACTATTTATTATAGAGGCTATTCTTCACTCATTCTGTGTATTTTGTTTTTGTGTGTGTGTGTGTGTGTGTGTGTGTGTGTGTGTGTGTGTGTATGTGTGCTCTTGTCAAAGATTACTTAACCATTAGTTGTGTGTTAATTTGGGGGCTCTTGATTCTGTTCCATTGACCTGTGTGTCTTCTTTTATGCCAGTACCATACATTTTGATTGCCATAGCTTGATATATAGTCTGAAATCAGGAAGCATGATGCCTCCAGCTTTGCTCTTCTTTTTCAAGATTACTTTGGCTGTTTGAGGTCTTTTGGGGTTCCATACAAAATTTAGGGCTGCTTTTTCTATTTCTATGAAAATGCCACTGGAATTTTGATAGTGATTACACTGAATCTATGGATAATTTTGGTAGTATGGGCCTTTAAGCATTATGAATTCCTCTAATTCTTGAAAATGAAATATCTTTCCATTTATTTGTACATTTAATTTCTTTCATGAATGCCATCAGTGTACAAATCTTTCACCTCTTTGATTAAATTTATTTCTAAGTATTTTACTTTTTTCTTGATGCTATTGTAAATGCTTCTAATAGTTTGCTGTTGATGTACAGAAATGCCACTGATTCTCCTATATTGATTAGGCTTGGAAGATCTGTTGGAGAAGGGATAGGCTATCCACTCCAGTAGTATTGGACTTCCCTGTGGCTCAGCAGGTAAAGAATACACCTGCAATGCAAGAGACCTGGGTTGGATCCCTGGGTTGGGAAGATACCCTGGAGAAGGGAAAGTCTACCCACTCCAATATTTTGGCCTGAAGAATATGACAATAGATCATATCTACTTTCCCATGGTAAATTAGTGTCCACATTGGTGTTCAGTGGTTAAATTGTGTCTCACTTTTTAGACCTCATGAACTGCAGCTCACCAGGTTCCTCCGTCCTCCATTATCTCCTGGAGTCTGCTTAAATTCATGTCCATAGGTGATGAAATCTAACCATCTCATCTTCTGCCACCCCCTCCACATTGCATCACTTATTTTATAGTCATTGTTTCAATACTGTTGGAAAAGAATTACAGGGCATGCATAATTTCTTCTAAGAAATAGATACAAGGAAATTATTGCAATAAATGTATTAGTGCCTTCCTTCACATAAAATGTGTTTCACACTTGGCAGGGTCTTGTATTGGATCTGTCATCTATAAAATGCTCTGTTTAAAACTATACTTATGAAAGGATAAGAAGAAATAAAAATGAATTCAGCAAGGACACAAATATTCTGATGTAAGTAGGAGGTGTACTGAATGGCATGAATTATGTAGAAAAATGTTTGTCCTAAAGCTTTTTTTTTTTTTTTTTCTATCACAGTTAAACATAAAGATTTCCATCACAACAGTTACTCCAAGTTTAGGAGCATCACATGGTCAGCTCAGAAAAGATAATCTTTTCTTAATGTTGCCAAGGTGCTGCTCTCAGGCACTTAGACTGTCCTCTGAGACTCAAGGTAGGATCTCCAAGCTTGCAACTCTGTGTAAGGCAGGAGACAGAGGGCTGATGGGAGAAAGTTTGGGACTGTGTTGGACTAATCTTAGGGTAAATGTATTTACAGTAACCAGGATGGGTTTCCCTGGTAGCTCAGCTGCTAAAGAATCTGCCTGCAATGCAGGAGACCCCAGTTGATTCCTGGGTCAGGAAAATCCTCTGGAGAAGGGATAGGCTACCCACTCCTGTATTCTTGGGCTTCCCTGTGTCTCAGCCAGTAAAGAATATGCCTGCAATGCAAGAGACCTGCATTTGATCCCTGGGTTGGGAAGATCCCCTGGAGAAGAGAAAGGCTACCCACTCCAGTATTCTGGCCTAGAGAATTCCATGACCTCTATGGTCCACTGGGTAGCAAAGAGTCAGACATGACTGAGCTACTTTCACTTTCAAGACTTGATGTGCTCTGCTCATCAAAGTGTAAATATTTCCTACTCTGCCTGGTCTGATTTCCCCAATTTCTACATCACAATTCACTTCCTTCTTAGGTTCAATCCCTACCTAGATGACCCTTAATGAGGCCCAAGCATCATGCCCTGTCCCTATATGTAAATGACTTCTGGAAGGAATTAAAATCAATCAGATGACTAGCAAGGTATTTTCCTGCCCATATGTACTTTTCTATCTTGAGATTTGACTTGCTAGGATGTAGCTGCCAAAATAACCTTTGGAGGATGGACCTGGTTATGACTCAGTCTCCCTAATCCTCTACAGACTGCAGGTGTAGCCTTGGGCACTGGCTAAGCTAGGGTCAGAGGTCAACTTTGTAAGAGAGCTGGTCAAACCTTTAGCCTTTGTCTCTTCCCAAGATTCCAGCAAGCCTGAGTCATAATGATCTGAGTTAAACATGTGGAAAGATTATCTGAGTGAGTGAACATGACAAATAAACTGATCCTCCCATCTTCACTCACTTTGTGAGGCTCACAGAAAAGCTCTCAAATTGATCTCAAAACTTTTTTCTGAGCTGGATATAACCTCACAGCTCTTCTTAACATATTGCTATAGCAAACTATTATGCCATAAGAATGAGAGAAAATGGGCTTCCAGGTCAGTGATCCCAGGGTGGCTTGGACGGGGCACAGAGATGCTCACAGACCCTCACTGAGCATCTTTTTTCCTAACCCAAGCACGGGCTCCAGTAGGTGTGTCACATGGCCCTAGTTGTTCCAAGGCATGTGAAATCTTCCTGGACCAGGGATCAAACCTGTGTCCTCTGCATTGGAAGGTGGATTCTTAACCACTGGATCACCAGAGAAGTCCCTAAACTTCACATTGACCACAAGGCTCTGCCCACCTGACAACTCTCTGAAGAGGTTGGTGTTCATCTGTGACTGTGCACCAGCTGGCCACTCAATCCCACAAAGGTTGCAAGTGACAAACTGAATTGAATCCCTGATTGACCTTGATCTCAGGCACCTGCACCCTGCAACTCTGCTCAGAGTCCCCACAGATACTGTGCCCACCCCGAGGGGGATACCAAGGTGCACCATCACTGACCTGCCACTCTGATTCCAGCTAGCATCCTCTTTCACCTGGATTTCTACAACAGCTTCCTTCCTGATCTCCCTGCTGCCACATATGGCCACCTGCAGTCGATTCTCTACTAGCAGTCAGAGCTAACCTTTGACAACAATACCATGGGGAGCATCGTTTTCTGTTTGAATTATTGTTGTATCCCAAGTGTCACAGTCCATGCCTGATATATAGCAGAGATCAAGCCCTGAGCCTTTGAAGTGGGAGCACTGACTCCGAGACCCTAGACTACCAAAGAACTAAACCTAGGGTGTGTCAAATAATGAGAACTTACACAAAGGAAACCACTTGAATTCAAGACCTGGCATCACCCAACCACTAGTAGCACCCTATGCAGGACGCCTCATCTAAACAACAAATGAAGCAAAAGTACAAACCCAATCATCAGCAGACAGGATTACCACCTCATTAACCCTTGCCCATCAGAGGAAAAACAAGCAACCAAACAAAAACTCAGCACAAATCTCACTCCATACGAAGTTTTCACAAACTGCTGGACAAACTTTAGGAGGGCAGAAACCAAAAGGAAGAAAGAATTCAACCTTCTTCAAGGAAAGAATTCAACTTTCCTTAAAGCCTGGGAAAAGGATACCTCAAACATAGTAACTTAAAAAAATAATAATGAAAAGGTAGAGAAATGCTACATAAATGAAGAAACAAACTAGAAACACAGAAGTCTCAATAAATGAAGAGGAAATAGGCAAACTACCTGAAAAAGAATTCAGAATAAGGATTGTAAAGATTATCAAAAACCTTGAAAACAGAAGGCATAAAATGCAAGAATCAATTAACAAAGACTTAGAAGAATGAAAGAATAAACATACAGAGACAAAGAACATGATTACTGAAATTAAAAATAGAAGGAAGGAATTCTAGAAGGAATCAATAGTAGAATATCTGAAGCAGAAGAATGAATCAGTGAGCTGGAAGATAAAACGGTGGAAATAACTTCTGAAGAACAGAATAAAATAAAAAGAATGAAAAGAACTGAGGATAGTCTCAGAGACCTCTGGAACAAAATCAAACACACCAACATTCAAATTATAGGGGTCCCAGAAGAATAAGAGAGAAAGAAAGTGTATGAGAAAATTTTTGAAGAGATTATAGTTGAAAAATTCCCCAACATGGGAAAGGAAATAGCAATCAAGTCCAAGAGGCACAAAGAGTTCCATAAAGGGTAAACCCAAGGAGAAACACACCAAGACACATACTAATCAAACTAACAAAGACTAAACACAAAGAAAGAATATTTAAAACAACAAGGAAGAAGCAACAAGTAACATACGAGGGAAATCCCATACGCTTACTATCTGATCTTTTAGCAGAAAGTCTGTAGGCCAGAAGGGAATGGCAGGATATATTTAAAGTACTGAAAGGGAAAAAAAAAATCTACAACCAAGATTACTCTACCTGGAAAGGAGCTCATTCAAAATTGATGGAGATACAAAAAACTTTTCAAACAAGCAAAAGTTAAGAGAATTCAGTACCACCAAATCAGCTTTACAACAAATGTTAAAGGGACATATTTAGTCAAGAAATACAAGAAAAGAAAAATGATTAGCAAAATCAACCACAAACAATTAAGAAAATGGCAACAGGAAAATATATATCAATAATTGCTTTAAATGTAAATGGATTAAATGCTCCAACCAAAAGACAAAGACTGACTGAATGGATACCTAAACAAAACCCATATGCTGTCTACAAGAAACCCACTTCAGACCTAAAGACACATATGGACTGAAAGTGAGAGGATGGAAAAATATATTCCATGCAAATGGAAAGCAAAAGAAAGGTTGAGTAGCAATCCTCATCTCAGACAAAATAGACCTTAAAATAAAGAACACTACAAAAGATAAGGAAGGATGCTACATAATAATCAAGGGATCAATCCAAGAGGAAGACATCACAATTGTAAATACCCATGAACCCAACATAGGAGCACCTCAATACATAAGACAAACACTAACATACATAAAAGGAGAAACTGACAGTAACACAATAATAGTAGGAGACTCTAACACCCCACTCACACCAACGGACAGATCATCAAAAGAGAAAATTAATAAGAAAACAGAAGTCTTAAATGATACATTAGATGAAGTAGATCTCATTGATATCTTCAGGACATTCCATTCAAATGCAGAAGAATAAGCCTTCATCTCAAGTCCACATGGAATATTATCCAGGATAGACCACATCTTGGGTCAAAAATCAAGCCTCAGTAAATTTACAAAAATTGAAATTGTATCACACATCTTTTCTGACCACAATGCTATGAGACTACATATCCGTTACAAGAAAAAACTGTAAGAAACACAAATACATGGAGATTAAACAACACATTTCTAAATAACCAACAGATTACTGAAGAAATCAAAAGGGAATCAAAAAATTTCTAGAGATAAATGACAATGAAAACAGGACAACTTAAAACCTATGGGATGCAGAAAAAGCAGTTCTAAGAAGGAAGTTTATAGCAATACAATCCTATCTCAAGAAACAAGAAAAACATTGAATAGACAACTTAACTTTACACCTAAAACAACTAGAAAAAGAAGAAGAACAACAGAAAAAAAAAATTAGAAGGAAAGAAATGATAAATATCCAAGAAGAAATAAATGAAAAAACATGAAGGAAACAATAAAAAAGATTAATAAAATTGAAAGCTGGTTCTTTAACAGAATAAACAAAACTGACAAGCCTTTAGCCAGACTCATCAAGAAAAAAGAAGAGAAGAATCAAATCAACAAAATTAGAAATGAAAAAGGAGAGGTTACCACAGACAATGCAAAAATACAAAGGATTATAAGTGACTATTATGAACAACTATATGGCAATAAAATGGATAACCTGGAAGGAACGGACAGATTACTAGAAGATTTCACTCTTCCAAGACTGAACCAGCAAGAAATGGAAATTATGAACAACCCAATTACAAGCACTGAAACTGAAGCTGCAATCAAAAATTTCCCATAAAACAAAAATCTCAGGACCAGGTGGCTTCACAGGATAATTCTATCAAATATTTAAGGACAAGATGATGCCTATCCTTCTACAACTCTTTCAAAAAAAATTGCAGAGGAAGAAACTCTTCCAAACTCATTCTATGATGCCACCATCACCTTGATATCAAAACCAGACAAAGATGACACACAAAAAGAAAACTACAGGCCAATATCACTGATGAAGACAGATGCGAAAATCTTCAACAAAATTTTAGCAAAGAGAATTTAACATATCAAAAAGCTCATACACCATGATCAAGTTGGGTTTATCCCAAGGATGAAATTATTCTTCAATATTCAAAAATCGATCAATCAACACCATATTAACAAATTGAAAGATAAAACCATGTGATCATCTCAGTAGAGGCAGAAAAAAACTTTGACAAAATTCAGCACTCATTTATTAAAACTCTTCAAAATATGGGCATAGAAGGGACCTACCTCAACATAGTAAAGGTCATATATGATAAGCCTACAGGAAACATTATTCTCAATGGTGAGAAACTGAAAGCATTCCCCCTAAGCTCAGGAACAATACAAGGGTGTCCACTTTCACCACTATTATTCAACATAGTTTTGGAAGTTCTAGCTACACCAATCAGAGAAGAAAAAGAAATAAAAGGAATCCAGATCAAAAAAGAAGTAAAGCTCTCACTGTAGATGACATGATACTGTACATAGAAAACCCTAAAGATAGTATCAGAAAATTACTAGAGCTAATCAGTGAATTTAGCAAAGTTGCAGGATACAAAATCAATACATAGAAATCACTTGCATTTCTCTATACTAACAATGAAAAATCAGCAAGAGAAATTAAGGAATCAATCCCATTCACCATTGCAACAAAAAAATTAAATATCAAGGAATAATCTTACCTAAGGAAACAAAAGAACAGTACACAAAAAATGATAAGACACTAATTTAAGAATCAAAGACAACATGAACAATGGAGAGATATTCCATGTTCCTAGGTAGGAAGAATCAATACTGTGAAAATGACTATACTGCCAGACACAATCTACAGATTCAATGCAATCCCTATTAAAGTACCAATGGAATTTTTCACAGAACTAGAACACAAAATTTGACAAATCATATGGAAACACAAAAGACCCTGAATAGCCAAAGCAGTCTTGAGAAAGAAGAATGGAGCTTGAGGAAACAATCTTCCTGACTTCAGATTACACTACAAAGCCTCAGTCATCAAGACAGTATAGTACTGCACAAAAACAGGAATATAGACCAATGGAACAAGCTAGAAGCCCAGAAATAACCCCACGTGCCTATGGGTACCTTATTTTTGACAAAGGAGGCAAGAATATACAATGGGGCAAAGACAGCCTCTTCAATAAATGGTGCTGGGAAAACTGGACAGCTACATGCAAAAGAATGAAATTAGAACACTTCCTAACACCATACACAAAGAGAAACTCAAAATGGATTAAAGACTTAAATGTAAGACCAGAAACTAGAAAACTCTTAGAGGAAAACATAGGCAGAACACTCGATGACATAAATCAAAGCAAGAACCTCTATGACCCACCCCCTAGAGTAACGGAAATTTAAAAAAAGTAAACAAGTGGGACTAGATTAAACTTAAAAGCTTTTACACAGCAAAGGAAACTATAAACAAGGTGAAAAGACAACCCTCAGAATGGGAGAAAATAATAGCAAATGAAACAACTGACAAAGGATTAATTTCCAAAATATACAAGCAGCTCATACAACTCAATACCAGAAAAACAA
>SJYW01012936.1:282656-315604 GCA_006410735.1 Raphicerus campestris
GTAAAGACAGTCTCTTTAACAGGTGGTGCTGGGAAAACTGGTCAACCACTTGTAAAAGAATGAAACTAGATCACTTTCTCACACCACACACAAAAATAAACTCAAAATGGATTAAAGATCTAAACGTAAGACCAGAAACTATAAAACTCCTAGAGGAGAACATAGGCAAAACACTCTCCGACATACATCACAGCAGGATCCTCTATGATCCACCTCCCAGTATACTGGAAATAAAAGCAAAAATAAACAAATGGGATCTAATTAAAATTAAAAGCTTCTGCACAACAAAGGAAACTATAAGTAAGGTGAAAAGACAGCCTTCGGAATGGGAGAAAACAATAGCATCTTTTTCTTAAAGAAGGTGGGAGATTCAAAGAAATCCCTTCAAACAGATCTCACAGCAAGAATGCATTGTCATGCAGTTAGTACTTATTCAAATTTCTAATGTGATGATAGCATAGTATAAAAAAAAATTTAGGCTGCTCACTTGTGAAAGTAAAATGCACAGTCAGGTGCATGATAAACACTTTGATTTATTTTTCTTACATTTAAATTTTTTCTCCAAAAGCTTATATTTGGGACTTCCCTGGTAGTCCAGTGGTTGGGAACCTCTGTGTCAATGCAAGGGACATGGGTTCGATCCCTGGTCCAGGAAGTTCCCACATGCTGCGGAGCAGCTAAGCCTGTGTACCACAATGACTGAGCCTATGCACCCTAGAGCCGTTTCTCCACAATGAGAAGCCACTGCATGGAGAAGCCCAAGTACCACAACTAGAGAGTAGCCCCCACTCACCCTGGCTAAAGAAAGCCTGGGTGCAGGAATGAAGACCCAGGGCAGTCAAATAAATAAATAAACAAAAGCCAATATTTGGCCCAAAAGTAAATAGTCTAAGAAACACATAAAATGTATCTATGTGTTCAGTTCAGCTTAGTTCAGTTGCTCAGTCGAGTCCAACTCTTTGGGACCCCATGAATTGCAGCGTGCCAGGCCTCCCTGTCCATCATCAACTTCCAGAGTTCACTCAGACGCACGTCCATCGAGTCCGTGATGCCATCCAGCCATCTCATCCTCTGTCGTCACCTCCTCCTCCTGCCTCCAGTCCCTCCGAGCATCAGAGTCTTTTCCAATGAGTCACCTCTTCACATGAGGTGGCCAAAAGTACTGGAGTTTCAGCTTTAGCATCATTCCTTCCAAAGAAATCCCAGGGCGACCAGACATAAAAATGCAGAGTTGAGTCATTAATAATAAAAAATCTTGTTTTCTCTCACTATCTGTCTCCTTCCAAATGGATCAGATTTTATGTATATGTGAAGAGGCTCAGAACTGCTCTTTGCTAGGTAAATTCAACAAAAAGGAAAGTTTGAAGAAAGAAGGAAAAATGTTTCATAGGGGAAAAGATATTAATGTTGAAATTTGTGGCTAACTAGAAAAAAAAAAAGACAGGGGCAATAAAAACAGATAATTCTTAGCTATAAAGGCTACATCTCCAGTTATAAGTAAAGCAGAATACAGTGGGTATTTATTACTGAGATGTAGCTGGTGGCCTTATGCTGATAATTGTCATAATAAAAGTAATAGCTCAGGGATTAGTTGGAACAGGAAGAATAAAGGCAAGTACTGAGTATGAAATTGGGGTGTGGCACTGAATATTATAATCACAGCACCTGAACTGGTCAACATGCCAGTAAGTAAATAAAAGCTGTGGGGCAAAAAGATACATAAACTTTGTCATTAATGGACCAGAGAACCATGTGCAAAAAGTAAGCAAAAGACATTAAACCCTGAGGTCAGCAAAGGATAATGCAACATTTCACAGAGGCTTTGCAGTGGGGACTGTGTGTTGTAAGTAATAGCAGAGATTATTTTGTGGTGGAAACAAATCTGAGACTGGGAATAGTACAGAAGAAATCTGGGAGCCCAAGCCAAGTGTGCAAGAATCTATAAAAACCAGGAAATTTACACACAGGTAGCAGAAATAAACAAGTACTAAGATGAGATTTTGTCTCTACTCATCTGTGAAGAAAAGCTCCTCTGTCCTTGACTGTGGAAGCATTAGTTACTCACCAAGACTTCACTGTGATTCACAAGTGGTTATTAAGTGGGCATAAAGATTAACTATTACTCAGACATTCTATTAACTTATATACAGGGTGCTTTCTTTTCACACAGTACTTTCTTGTTTCTAATGTCCATGTTTAAAAAAAAGAAAGTCATTGTGGGACCTCCCTTCCCTGGTGGTCCAGTGGTTAAGACTTCATGCTTCCACTGCAAAGGACATAAGTTCGATCCCTAACTGTGGAATGAAGATCCCGCATGCTATGTGGTATGACTAAATATAATAAAAATTATTAAAAAATCATCATGGTATTGTCACTGAGACATATCTACAATAAATGGGTCACTGACCATGTGATCAGAATCTTGGGATCTAGTGTGGTGTTTATTTCAGATAGGTCTTCTAGATCATCATGTGGACAGATCTATATCACACTCAGGAAGGGTTCCTGAAAGTGAGTTGTGTTTGATGATCGCCATGTGGCTGTCTCTAATATGTGACTCTGAAAAAAAAAGATTTCTCCCTGCTTGATCAGCCCATTCTAACATTTAATATAACCCTTTGTCTGGACCATTTCATGATTTTGCACTTTCTTCCTAAGAAAACACAAATTATTCTAGATATACTTTACATTGAATGTCAAAGATTAAAGGAAAGGCATGTGGGTTGAAAAGACAAAGAGAAAGAGTTATGTATATTTTATTTATTATTTAGAACATGGCATTCTCATCATCCATTAAAAATTTTTTTAATTTAAAAATTAATAAAAAATCCTCTGAAATTCTTCTTCTACTACTTATTTTCCCTAATCACTTTTTTCTTATACATGAGTTTTCTAACATCCTTGCATCTTGAGATGAAGAAATGGCCAGATAGATGCTTTCCTTCTGTTTTATTTTAAATTCTAGTGTTATTTTATAACTTTATCATTATAAATATTCACTGTCTCTCTCTCTCTCATTATTGTTTAGAGGGACTTAAAAGTATTGTTATTTACTTTTCAAGGACAGCTACCCTAGATTGTAGACACACAGAATCCCTTAGACATTCTGGGAGATCCAACCAGTCCATCCTAAAGGAAGTCAGTCCTGAATATTCATTGGAAGGACTGGTGCTGAAACTGAAATTCCAATACTTTGGCCACCTGATGAGAACAGCTGACTCATTAGAAAAGGCCCTGATTCTGGGAAAGATTGAAGGCAGAAGAAGAGGATGACAGAGGATGAGATGGTTTGATGGCATCACTGACTCAGTGAACATGAGTTTGAGTAAACACCGGGAATTGGTGATGGACAGGGAGGTCTGGCGTGCTGCAGTCCATGGGGTTGCAGAGTCAGACACGACTGAGAGACTGAACTGAACTGGACTGAACCCCAGATTGAGAACACACAGAAGCTCTTTGAAAACTAAATTATAAAGGAAACTTAAATNGGATGACAGAGGATGAGATGGTTTGATGGCATCACTGACTCAGTGAACATGAGTTTGAGTAAACACCGGGAATTGGTGATTGACAGGGAGGTCTGGCATGCTGCAGTCCATGGGGTCGCAGAGTCGGACACGACTGAGGGACTGAACTGAACTGGACTGAACCCCAGATTGAGAACACACAGAAGCTCTTTGAAAACTAAACTATAAAGGAAAGTTAAATCAGTTGGCTCCTTAAAACCTTATTGAACCAGATTGCTGTCATTCTGTCTCACTGAGTGTCTCATGCATGTTCCTCACACAGCTGACTTTTCAGGCCAGGACACACCATTTCCAGCTTCCAGTACCCAGCATCACCTGGACTGGTCCTAGGCTCTCCTGGGCATGGAAGATCACTCGCCTGAACCCAGAACAGAGGAGAGGGCTGGGGACTTGAATGATTCTGGGCAAAGCGACCCAAGAAATGTTCTCTCAGCCCTAAACTCTATCTTTGACACTTCCTCCTCAAATTTCCCAGGCAGATCAAGTTCTAGTCACCCACAGTAGTAATTTTCTTGATAATAGAGCTCTTGATTTTCTCTTTCTGTTTCCTGTCTCACTTANATTTCAATGACGATTTTCATTAAAACAAGGCACAATGGATGATACCAAAATCAACAAATACAGGTCACTTCCTTTAAAGAGTTTACAGAGTAGCTGGGGACCAGATACCCATATATGAAGCAATACTATACCCATAATATACCCATGTATGAAGTATATACTAGTGGTAAAAAACCGCCTGCCAATGCAGGAGATGCAAGAGATGCAGGTCCGATTACTGGGTCAGGAAGGTCCCCTGGAATAGGAAAAAGCAGCCCACCCCAGTGTTCTTGCATGGAAAATTCCATGGAGAACCTTGGAGGGGTACAGTCCATGGGGTCACAAAAAGTCAGATGCGACTGAGCTACTGACACACCGCACACACACATCTCATGATAGGCCTTTGAAATAATTGAAATAGATGAAAATATAAATGTGAAAACTGAGAAAATGGAGAAATTCTATCCTATAGTTTTTTCTTCTGAGATCGTTACATTCATTCCTTTCAATATCAGGTCACATGGCTCCACTGTCAGCCAGTTATTGATTTCTCATAAATTTGTTTTTCTAGCCTTGACTGCTCTTCTGAATTTCAAAGTCTTAAATCCTACTTTCTATTCCTGTCTCTGTGTTAATGTCTAACTGATGTGTCAGATCTATCACAGCTAAATTAAGACTCTAGTTGTTGGCTCCTATCTATCTATATATTTATCTATCTATTTAATTTGATGCTTTTGAATTGTGATGTTGGAGAAGACTCATGAGAGTCGCTTGGACTGCAAGGAGATCCAACCAGTCGATTCTAAAGGGCATCAGTCCTGATTATTCTTTGGAAGGACTGATGCTGAAGCTGAAACTCTAATAGTTTGGCCACCTGATGTGAAGAATTGACTCATTGGAAAAGACTCTGATGCTGGGAAAGATTGAGGGCAGGAGGAGAAGGGGATGACAGAGGATGAGATGGTTGGATGGCATCACTGACACGATGGACATGAGTTTGGGTAAACTCCGAGAATTGGTGATGCACAGGGAGGCCTGCCATGTTGCAGTCTATGGGGTCTCAAAGAATTGGACACAAATAAGCATCCAAACTGAACTGATTTAATTTGAAGGAGGGTTACTGATGAATTTTATTTTCTTCAAACCCTTTTGTACTTTCTAATCTTTAACAGAGAGGTATTACTTTTTGTCAAACTGAAATCATTCTTTTCCTTTCTGCTTTGTATATATGAGTAATGAATAATTTGAACTAAACAGAGAAAATGAAAACCCTCCTCCCACTACTGCTATGATTCAACCACCAGAGAGCCCCCTATGGACAGTTGGGCTGTTTGGTACTTGCTTTTAATTTATATTTGGCTTTGGTATTTGCATTTGTTTTTCTTTTTTAGAAATGTTTTTTATTGTGGTAAAAGCCACATAATATAAAATATTTTAACCATATTTAACTGTACAGTTCAGAGGCACTAGGTGCATTCAAATTGTGCAACTGTTACCATTATTCATGTCCTGAATTTTTCATCTTCCTAAACTGAAATTCTGTCCCTATTAACTTTTCATCTTTTCTCCAAGTCTTGAAATAGCTTACTTATCCAACCAATTACTTTAGAATTTTGGTCTTACTAAATTTAGCAGCAAGATACGTTGCCCTTGCATTCAACATCCATTGCTAATGTGTTTACCCTTTCCATCTTCATTACTTGCTGATGCTCTAAGACTGTATCACTTCTCACTTAAGGTCTTTTCTTCTTCCATTTCTGTTTCCATATAAGCCATTCTCTACTTGGTAGTCAGAGTGATCTTTCTAAAAGAGAAATTAGATCATAATTCTTCCCTCTACAAAATCTTCCAATTAATTTCACTGCCATTGAATAACTCCTTGCCATTGCTTTTGCCACTGACCTCGTCTTGCACCACTACCTCCTCCATGATGTGCCAACTATAGGGACCCCTTTGAAGGGACCTCAAACACGCCAAGTTCCTCTTCACGTTAGAATCTTTGTCATTGACTTTTGAAACGCTTTGTCTCCGCACCTGCACCGATCGGTGTCCTCTTGCTATTCCTGTCTCAGTTCAAGCACCCTCTCCTCACTCAGGCTGTCCTAACACTCACTTGCAGTCATCATCCAGGTCTTGCTAATCAGATCATTCTGTAAATTCTCCAAGGAAAGGGTCCTCACCATTGCTCACCACTCAACAGCATCTGTATCACGACCAGGGACCAAACAGGAGCATAGAATGAGAAAAATGAATACAGAAAAAATAAAAGAATGAATCGTGTGAGGGTAAGGTAAATATTACCTTCAGAAGTGGGAAAAGAAGAAAGGAAAAGGAAAAGGAAGATAACTGTGGGGCAACCCAGGTCAGTTTGGGATTCTTGTAAGAAGTGACATACATCTGCCCTTAAAGCATGGGCTTTGTCGTTGGGAAGGAAGAGTAATTTACTGCCATATTGTAAATGCATTTGAGAGATAAACGGAGACATTCCAGAAAGGCCAAGAGAGAAATGTGACTGAAAAGGGTGGGGAGTTACTGAGCAGGTGTGGCAGGTCTTTTGCAGACTGAGTGCAGATCTGATCCATTGTTTATATTGACGCATGAGTAGCATAGAGCATCACAAAAAGTGAACAATTTAATTTTTAGTTATCCAGTCTCAGAATAAAGCCCCATACATAGTATATAGGATCCCATGTGTTTTTCCAAGTCAGCGCCTTGGAGAAAGTGTTAAAAATGACAGCTCTGGAGTCCAACAGGTGTGAATATGCAGGAAGGCAGCAGTTTGCTAGCTTGAACATTTACTTAACCTCTTCCCACGTCAACTCCAAATTGCAGTTCTTTTTATTGGGTTAATTTTAAGAATACACATAAATCACTCAATGTTATGCCTGTCACAGGAAGGGATTAATAAATGTTATGATGATTATCATTATTAACGTATTGAATCAGAACAGCTGATGTGAGTTCAGCCCCACGGTTTAGATTGTTCTTTGGATTCAGAAGTACTAGCCAGTTTCTTAATTTTTCTCTCTACCCATCAACTGGATGCTGACATATAGTAGCATCAATATAAAAATGGTAGAGATTAAAGTTAAAGAAATGTTTCATGATGAAGAAAAATAAGTAGACTGATCTGGTAGTTTGCATAAACCATTGGGCTGAAAGAATTTAGAATGTGGACATTTTGCATATCACAAATAGGCATATTGCTGTATCTTAAAATGAAATTTTAAAAATAAAACTATATGAATGTAATTTGCTTTATGTTCAACTTATAATGGAATGAATGCATTTTTGAAAAGTTTATTTATTTATTCACAGTCACTCAGTGAGAGCTGACATTGTACCCATTCACTTTCTATGAATTTGGGAAACATGGTGCATAAAAGCTGATCTGTTCTTCTCCCATAACTTACTGGATAGCAAAAGAGATAGACATTCATCCAAAATTTTTAAAAAGTCAAGTTATAGGGTGGTAAGTGCTATAAAAGAGAGCAAGATAGTTCCCAGAGATTTTAAAATGAATCTTACTGCAAACCTAAATTTATAGAAAAATATCTAATGTTTACATTAACTTGCTTTTAGAACACCATATGGGGAGGGAGGAGGAAGAGGGGTTCAGGATGGGGAACACGTGTATACATGTGGCAGATTCATGTTGATGTATGGCAAAACCAATACAATATTGTAAAGTAATTAGCCTCCAATTAAAATAAATAAATTTATATTTTAAAAAAAGAACACTGTGTCTCCATGGCTGAGTGAGAAAAGGGATCTATTACAACAAGCCAAAATGTTTTTAATGAAAACACAATAAAACTATAGTTAGTTTTTTGTCATATTGAACATAGTGCAATAAATTAAGCATCATCACTCGGTCTTCATGTATCCTTTACATCTGTGTGCGTGTATGTACTCATGCATGTATGTATGTATATATACGTATCTACGTATGCCTTTTTCTAAATAATGTTTCCCTAAGAAAGAATCCTCGATCATTCCTATGAATTTGTTCAAAGTGTGTTCTGCTTCCCTTTTTGTCTTTTTTGAGAAAATGCTTGTAAAATAGGGGGCTTCCTCATCAGACTTCGTTAGCCTTTCCTTCTATTGCTAAACTACTAAATCTCTACAGTTGAACATTTTCCCTGAGTTCCAGCCTCAATGTGTAACTTTATGCTAAATCTATGCACTTAAATGTCATCTGGTCTGAAATTCTAGTTATTATTATTCTCCAATTCTGACTGTCCCCATGTATTCTAATTCTTCGCGAATGATTAGCACCATCCGTCTTGAAACTCAGATTAGCGTCGTGGAAGCTCTTCTAGCGTCTCTTTATATTCGGCTTGTGAGCCGGCACTGTCAGGGTCGACTCTCATTTACCATATGCGGCCCCTCCTCTCTTTTCTCAGGGCGACAGCCCCAGATCGGCTCTAAATCTTGTCTCACTCATGCTGATTCAGTAACGTTCTAAGCTTCTCTCCATTTATTAAGTTCTCACTTTCCTCCTCCTTCCATCTAGTTACTTCATCTCTTTCATTTTATCATTAGAACAAATGCCTTTGTTTTCAACATTGAGTTTTTGGTTTTGTTTTCCATTCTGCAGTTTGAAGCCCTTCGATCACTCACCACTGCTATTCCCAGGACTGCTTTGCCCTGCTGATTTCGTGATCCTGGGTAATTTCCTCCCTCTCACAGGTGTACCGAAGGATTACTCTGGCTAAGAAGCCTGGAGACACCTCTGGTATTCTTCCCTGTACACCTTCCTCCTCTTGTTACTCTGCCGCATAAACGCTGCTGCCTTGGAATTTCTGGACGTGAATAATATTCTCAGTTCAGTGTGTCTGCTGTGCCTCTTTGGGTTCCCTGCTCTGCATGGAGGCCTGGAACCTACCTCCTGGGGGTAAACTGAGGCCCCACTGGGCTCATCCCACCGGCTTCTCTTCTCTCAGGATCACAATATCATGCTTCCTGTGGTACAAAGTCTAAAAATACTGTTTCATTCATTTCGTTCAATATTCTAGTTGTTAAAAAGGTAGGAAGAGGAATACAATTTCTCTTACTGCATCATGCTCAGAAGGATAGATCCAGAAATGTACTTTTTAAAAAGATAAAAAATCATGGGTTTATACTGATATCACCAATTCATATGTAAGGGTACAGAGTACCCCTGAAATTTAAAAACGTATACTTTATCCTTAAGATAATTCTTTGCCTTAGCATACAATCTTCAGCCCCTTCATGGATCATAGCCTTGTGGTGAAAACCTTATTGTGATAAAGAATATTCAAACTACTGGACAGTTGTGCTCATTTCGCATGCTTGTAAGGTTATGCTCACAATCTTTCAAGGTAGGCTTTAGCAGCATGTGAACTGAGAACTTTCGGATGTACAAGCTGGGTTTAGAAAAGGCAGAGGGACCAGAGATCAAATTGCCAATATTTTCTGGATCATAGAGAAANGCACACACACATCTCATGATAGGCCTTTGAAATAATTGAAATAGATGAAAATATAAATGTGAAAACTGAGAAAATGGAGAAATTCTATCCTATAGTTTTTTCTTCTGAGATCGTTACATTCATTCCTTTCAATATCAGGTCACATGGCTCCACTGTCAGCCAGTTATTGATTTCTCATAAATTTGTTTTTCTAGCCTTGACTGCTCTTCTGAATTTCAAAGTCTTAAATCCTACTTTCTATTCCTGTCTCTGTGTTAATGTCTAACTGATGTGTCAGATCTATCACAGCTAAATTAAGACTCTAGTTGTTGGCTCCTATCTATCTATATATTTATCTATCTATTTAATTTGATGCTTTTGAATTGTGATGTTGGAGAAGACTCATGAGAGTCGCTTGGACTGCAAGGAGATCCAACCAGTCGATTCTAAAGGGCATCAGTCCTGATTATTCTTTGGAAGGACTGATGCTGAAGCTGAAACTCTAATAGTTTGGCCACCTGATGTGAAGAATTGACTCATTGGAAAAGACTCTGATGCTGGGAAAGATTGAGGGCAGGAGGAGAAGGGGATGACAGAGGATGAGATGGTTGGATGGCATCACTGACACGATGGACATGAGTTTGGGTAAACTCCGAGAATTGGTGATGCACAGGGAGGCCTGCCATGTTGCAGTCTATGGGGTCTCAAAGAATTGGACACAAATAAGCATCCAAACTGAACTGATTTAATTTGAAGGAGGGTTACTGATGAATTTTATTTTCTTCAAACCCTTTTGTACTTTCTAATCTTTAACAGAGAGGTATTACTTTTTGTCAAACTGAAATCATTCTTTTCCTTTCTGCTTTGTATATATGAGTAATGAATAATTTGAACTAAACAGAGAAAATGAAAACCCTCCTCCCACTACTGCTATGATTCAACCACCAGAGAGCCCCCTATGGACAGTTGGGCTGTTTGGTACTTGCTTTTAATTTATATTTGGCTTTGGTATTTGCATTTGTTTTTCTTTTTTAGAAATGTTTTTTATTGTGGTAAAAGCCACATAATATAAAATATTTTAACCATATTTAACTGTACAGTTCAGAGGCACTAGGTGCATTCAAATTGTGCAACTGTTACCATTATTCATGTCCTGAATTTTTCATCTTCCTAAACTGAAATTCTGTCCCTATTAACTTTTCATCTTTTCTCCAAGTCTTGAAATAGCTTACTTATCCAACCAATTACTTTAGAATTTTGGTCTTACTAAATTTAGCAGCAAGATACGTTGCCCTTGCATTCAACATCCATTGCTAATGTGTTTACCCTTTCCATCTTCATTACTTGCTGATGCTCTAAGACTGTATCACTTCTCACTTAAGGTCTTTTCTTCTTCCATTTCTGTTTCCATATAAGCCATTCTCTACTTGGTAGTCAGAGTGATCTTTCTAAAAGAGAAATTAGATCATAATTCTTCCCTCTACAAAATCTTCCAATTAATTTCACTGCCATTGAATAACTCCTTGCCATTGCTTTTGCCACTGACCTCGTCTTGCACCACTACCTCCTCCATGATGTGCCAACTATAGGGACCCCTTTGAAGGGACCTCAAACACGCCAAGTTCCTCTTCACGTTAGAATCTTTGTCATTGACTTTTGAAACGCTTTGTCTCCGCACCTGCACCGATCGGTGTCCTCTTGCTATTCCTGTCTCAGTTCAAGCACCCTCTCCTCACTCAGGCTGTCCTAACACTCACTTGCAGTCATCATCCAGGTCTTGCTAATCAGATCATTCTGTAAATTCTCCAAGGAAAGGGTCCTCACCATTGCTCACCACTCAACAGCATCTGTATCACGACCAGGGACCAAACAGGAGCATAGAATGAGAAAAATGAATACAGAAAAAATAAAAGAATGAATCGTGTGAGGGTAAGGTAAATATTACCTTCAGAAGTGGGAAAAGAAGAAAGGAAAAGGAAAAGGAAGATAACTGTGGGGCAACCCAGGTCAGTTTGGGATTCTTGTAAGAAGTGACATACATCTGCCCTTAAAGCATGGGCTTTGTCGTTGGGAAGGAAGAGTAATTTACTGCCATATTGTAAATGCATTTGAGAGATAAATGGAGACATTCCAGAAAGGCCAAGAGAGAAATGTGACTGAAAAGGGTGGTGAGTTACTGAGCAGGTGTGGCAGGTCTTTTGCAGACTGAGTGCAGATCTGATCCATTGTTTATATTGACGCATGAGTAGCATAGAGCATCACAAAAAGTGAACAATTTAATTTTTAGTTATCCAGTCTCAGAATAAAGCCCCATACATAGTATATAGGATCCCATGTGTTTTTCCAAGTCAGCGCCTTGGAGAAAGTGTTAAAAATGACAGCTCTGGAGTCCAACAGGTGTGAATATGCAGGAAGGCAGCAGTTTGCTAGCTTGAACATTTACTTAACCTCTTCCCACGTCAACTCCAAATTGCAGTTCTTTTTATTGGGTTAATTTTAAGAATACACATAAATCACTCAATGTTATGCCTGTCACAGGAAGGGATTAATAAATGTTATGATGATTATCATTATTAACGTATTGAATCAGAACAGCTGATGTGAGTTCAGCCCCACGGTTTAGATTGTTCTTTGGATTCAGAAGTACTAGCCAGTTTCTTAATTTTTCTCTCTACCCATCAACTGGATGCTGACATATAGTAGCATCAATATAAAAATGGTAGAGATTAAAGTTAAAGAAATGTTTCATGATGAAGAAAAATAAGTAGACTGATCTGGTAGTTTGCATAAACCATTGGGCTGAAAGAATTTAGAATGTGGACATTTTGCATATCACAAATAGGCATATTGCTGTATCTTAAAATGAAATTTTAAAAATAAAACTATATGAATGTAATTTGCTTTATGTTCAACTTATAATGGAATGAATGCATTTTTGAAAAGTTTATTTATTTATTCACAGTCACTCAGTGAGAGCTGACATTGTACCCATTCACTTTCTATGAATTTGGGAAACATGGTGCATAAAAGCTGATCTGTTCTTCTCCCATAACTTACTGGATAGCAAAAGAGATAGACATTCATCCAAAATTTTTAAAAAGTCAAGTTATAGGGTGGTAAGTGCTATAAAAGAGAGCAAGATAGTTCCCAGAGATTTTAAAATGAATCTTACTGCAAACCTAAATTTATAGAAAAATATCTAATGTTTACATTAACTTGCTTTTAGAACACCATATGGGGAGGGAGGAGGAAGAGGGGTTCAGGATGGGGAACACGTGTATACATGTGGCAGATTCATGTTGATGTATGGCAAAACCAATACAATATTGTAAAGTAATTAGCCTCCAATTAAAATAAATAAATTTATATTTTAAAAAAAGAACACTGTGTCTCCATGGCTGAGTGAGAAAAGGGATCTATTACAACAAGCCAAAATGTTTTTAATGAAAACACAATAAAACTATAGTTAGTTTTTTGTCATATTGAACATAGTGCAATAAATTAAGCATCATCACTCGGTCTTCATGTATCCTTTACATCTGTGTGCGTGTATGTACTCATGCATGTATGTATGTATATATACGTATCTACGTATGCCTTTTTCTAAATAATGTTTCCCTAAGAAAGAATCCTCGATCATTCCTATGAATTTGTTCAAAGTGTGTTCTGCTTCCCTTTTTGTCTTTTTTGAGAAAATGCTTGTAAAATAGGGGGCTTCCTCATCAGACTTCGTTAGCCTTTCCTTCTATTGCTAAACTACTAAATCTCTACAGTTGAACATTTTCCCTGAGTTCCAGCCTCAATGTGTAACTTTATGCTAAATCTATGCACTTAAATGTCATCTGGTCTGAAATTCTAGTTATTATTATTCTCCAATTCTGACTGTCCCCATGTATTCTAATTCTTCGCGAATGATTAGCACCATCCGTCTTGAAACTCAGATTAGCGTCGTGGAAGCTCTTCTAGCGTCTCTTTATATTCGGCTTGTGAGCCGGCACTGTCAGGGTCGACTCTCATTTACCATATGCGGCCCCTCCTCTCTGTTCTCAGGGCGACAGCCCCAGATCGGCTCTAAATCTTGTCTCACTCATGCTGATTCAGTAACGTTCTAAGCTTCTCTCCATTTATTAAGTTCTCACTTTCCTCCTCCTTCCATCTAGTTACTTCATCTCTTTCATTTTATCATTAGAACAAATGCCTTTGTTTTCAACATTGAGTTTTTGGTTTTGTTTTCCATTCTGCAGTTTGAAGCCCTTCGATCACTCACCACTGCTATTCCCAGGACTGCTTTGCCCTGCTGATTTCGTGATCCTGGGTAATTTCCTCCCTCTCACAGGTGTACCGAAGGATTACTCTGGCTAAGAAGCCTGGAGACACCTCTGGTATTCTTCCCTGTACACCTTCCTCCTCTTGTTACTCTGCCGCATAAACGCTGCTGCCTTGGAATTTCTGGACGTGAATAATATTCTCAGTTCAGTGTGTCTGCTGTGCCTCTTTGGGTTCCCTGCTCTGCATGGAGGCCTGGAACCTACCTCCTGGGGGTAAACTGAGGCCCCACTGGGCTCATCCCACCGGCTTCTCTTCTCTCAGGATCACAATATCATGCTTTCTGTGGTACAAAGTCTAAAAATACTGTTTCATTCATTTCGTTCAATATTCTAGTTGTTTAAAAGGTAGGAAGAGGAATACAATTTCTCTTACTGCATCATGCTCAGAAGGATAGATCCAGAAATGTACTTTTTAAAAAGATAAAAAATCATGGGTTTATACTGATATCACCAATTCATATGTAAGGGTACAGAGTACCCCTGAAATTTAAAAACGTATACTTTATCCTTAAGATAATTCTTTGCCTTAGCATACAATCTTCAGCCCCTTCATGGATCATAGCCTTGTGGTGAAAACCTTATTGTGATAAAGAATATTCAAACTACTGGACAGTTGTGCTCATTTCGCATGCTTGTAAGGTTATGCTCACAATCTTTCAAGGTAGGCTTTAGCAGCATGTGAACTGAGAACTTTCGGATGTACAAGCTGGGTTTAGAAAAGGCAGAGGGACCAGAGATCAAATTGCCAATATTTTCTGGATCATAGAGAAAGCAAGGGAATTCCAGAAAGAAAAAAATATCTGTTACTGCTTCATTGACTACAAGAAAGTCTTTGATTGATTCCACAACAAACTGGAAAATTCTTACAGACATAGTACCACATCAACCTACCTGTCTCCTGAGAAAACTGTATTCAGCTCAAGAAGCAACAGTTACATTCTTACATGGAACAACTGACTGGTTCAAAATTAGGAAAGGAGTACATAAATACTGTATATTGTCACCTTACATATTTAACTTATACTCAGAGTATATCATGTGAAATTCCAGGTTGGATGAATCACAAACTGGAATCAAGATTTCTGGGAAAAATAGCAATAACCTCAGATATGCAGATGATATCACTCTAATGGCAGAAATTGAAGAGGAATTAAAGAGCCTCTGGATGAGGGTGAAAGAGGAGAGTTAAAAAAAAAAAACTGGCTTAAAACTCAACATTAAAAAAACCTAAGATTATGGCATCTGGTTCCCATCACTTCATGGCAAATAGAAGAGGAAAACACAAAAGCAGTGACAGATTTTATTTTCTTGGGCTCCAAAATCACTGGGGATGGTGACTGCAGCCACAAGATTAAAAGATGCTTGTTCCTTGGAAGAAAATCTATGACAAAACTAAACAGTGTCTTTAGAAGCAGAGACATCACTTTGCCAACACAGGTCGACATAGTCAGAGCCTTGATTTTTCCAGTAATGTACAGACGTGAGATAAATGAAGTTGCTCAGTCATGTCTGACTCTTTGCGACCCTTTGGACTATAGCCTACTAGGCTCCCCCCATCCATGGGATTTTCCAGGCAAGAATACTTGAGTAGGTTGCCATTTCCTTCTCCAGGGGATCTTCCTGACCGAGGGATCAAACCCAGGTCTCCCACATTGTAGACAGACGCTTTACCGTCTGAGCCACCAGTTGGACCATAAAGAAGGTTGAGGTCTGGAGAAGATTCTTGAGAACTCTTGAGAAGACTGCAAGGAAAACAAGCCAGTCAATCCTGGAAATCAATCCTGAATATTCAGTGGAAGGACTGAAGAGCCGATTTATTGGAAAAGACCTTGATGATGGGAAAGACTAAAGACAGAAGGAGAAGAGGGCAGCAGAGGATGAGATGGTTAGATAGCATCACTGATTCAAAGGACATGAATTGAGCAAACTCCAGGAGATAGGGAAGGACAGGGAAGCCTGGCATACTGTAGTCCATGGGGTCTCAAAGAGTTGGATATGACTTGGTGACTGAATAACAATCACAGCAATAGCAATATTCAGATAATAATTTCAAAATACTAATACAATTTTTAGCAGAAAACAATGGAAAGACTAAAATGTGAGATTTTTGTACAATTCCTTTTGTTCATAGCATGTATCCCATGGAGGACACTATGAACTGGGACTGGGCTTCTTCGCAGACACTAGTGGTAAAGGGCTTCCCAGGTGGCATTAGTGATAAAGAATGGAGCTGCCAGTGTAGGAGACATAAGAGATTTGGGTTCCATCCCTTGGTGGAGAAGATCTCCTGAAGGTAATCCACTCTAATATTCTTGCTTGGAGAATTCCATTGACAGAGGAGCCTAGTGGGTTAAGGCCCATAGGGTTGCAAAGAGTCAGACACGACTGAAGTGACTTGGCATGCACATTACAATCTAAGTCAGATACACGCATAGAGAGACATTTCACAATATACCTGACCAAAACTGTCAATGTCATAAAAAAAAAGAGTGATGAATCTGAGAAATTGTCACAGCCAAGGGGAGCTTGAGACATGAATTGGAATGGAATGGGATACTGAAATACCAAAAAAAAAAAAAAAATTAGGCAGAAACTAAGCAAATCTAAATAAGCTACGTGCATTAGTTAATAACTGTATCAATATTGACTCATTGATTGTAACAAATGGACCATATCAATGTAAGATCTTAATAATAAGAGAAACCATGTATGGATGCATATATGGGAACTCTCTTTAATATCTGCTCAATAATTCTAATATTGTTTTAAGGATGGTTTATACATTTTTTAAAAGCTGTTTTAAAAAGTGGTAGTTTACAATATTGTATTGGTTTTGCCATACATCAACATGAATCCACCACAGGTATACACGTGTTCCCCATCCTGAACCCCCTCCCTCCTCCCTCCCCGTACCATCCCTCTGGGTTGTCCCAGTGCACCAGCCCCAAGCATCCAGTAAAGCATTTTAAATGTTAAAAAAATCTATATCTCCTACGGTAATTGAGATGCTCATTTTTTTTAATGTAAAGCAATCTATGTGTTCTTGAGTCTCATTTTTGGACTTTTTGTTCTGTCCTATTCACTTTCATCATTCATCTGTTAGTACCACACTATTTTAATAATTTGGATTTTTTATGTTTTTCTATACTTATTAGTTTCTTAATCTAATTTTCTGTCTCCAGAAGGGGGAAAGTAATACCCAGTGCTTTTACTGGGATTGCATTACATTTTGAATGAATTTAGAAAAACTTTCATATTTGTAATGTTGAACCATCATATCCAGGAACCTGCAAATGGTACATATACCATTTGTTCATGTAAGATTTTGTGTCTTGTAGGAGTATTTTCTAGTTTGACTTCATAAGCTGTGCCTTGGTATTTTATCTTCCTTGTTGCTATTATAAATTAGATTACCTCATTCATTATACATTAAATTAAATACATATCACATTTTTATATTGGGAATTAAAATATTACTGTCTCTGAGAAAATTCTCTACTCATCCTCAAACTGAATAAATAAAATAATATTTTTTGCAGACTTTGCTCAGACAATGTGTATTCAAGATCAGGCTAGTCTATAGTGTCTCAGAATTTAAAAGAAGTAGAGGGAATAGCTCTCTAAGTTGGGGATAAATGGATTGTAGCAGATGTTAATAGCTATTAAAATGTTAGCCTTTGGAATATTAAAGGGCAAGCATCACATTCATGATGTTAAAATGCTTTTGAGTAAGTTAAAAGTGCAAATGTATTTGGCAATTAGCAATACCAAACACATATTATTATATCATTGTTTTTGTTTTAAATTTTAGGACCAAGGTTATCCATATTTTAACTTGCTTAAGGCAGAGAGCAGTATCTGGAATGTATACCCTCCTTCTGGCTGTGCTATAATCTTTTAATGATACCAGACAGACTGAATTTTTACAAAGCCTCTATTATTAAATTTCAGAAAGTTTAGGTCATGCCATGCTTTTCTTTAATTTATTCAGATTTGCCTTCACTATTACTTTAATGAAAACATAAGCTAGCTGGAAGTTCTTATTGTATCAGGAAAAAACAAACACATAACATCATGGGCATCGATTAGTATGGGAAGGAATATATTCTTCTGGATCTATTCCAATATCATTGGAAGGCCTATATATACACAGTAATCTAGTATTATAAATAGGCACTTGACCCTATCTCTTAATAAGGAGCAAGAACCAAATCAGTGCCAGTGTAGAAGGACAAGAGGCATAGAGGTGGTGAGAGGTGTGTGAGAAGAGTGCATATGAGAGGCACTCCTGCCCTGGTTCCCTCACTTCCTCCTGAAGTGTGCTGCCCGCTCCCACTCTGGGCTCGGGGTTGCTGTAATGCCCCCGAGGTGACAAGACAGCAGACTGAGCGAATAGACAGTCACACAGCTCCCAACACACACGTGCCCTCCACCTCTTGAGTAAGGGGGAGTTTGCTCAGGGTGAGCTAATGAGTGAAGGTGGGAAACTATTTGGTACACAGCAGCCTCATCACTAACTGACCCTCTGGGTCCACCAATGTGCGAAGTATGATGACCTGAACATATGAATTCATTCCTTTTTCTCCATATGAGATAAAACCTTATTAACAACACTGTACTTTATTGTACTGCATTTTGTGACTTGAATGCAGAAGTAATTTGTAAGTTTTTGTTGTTGTTAGTACTTAAATACATAGAGAAAAAGGTCTTAAGTACTTCATACATGTGAAATCTGAGAGGTTCTTTGTTTAAAGCATCAGTGTGTAGATTCATTGAAAGAACACGTGTATTAAAGATAATTACTGCCAAGGAAAATATGTTTTTTCCTATATTTTCAAGTTTCACTCCCCTAAATACTCACTATGTTGTTGTTGGTGTCTGACTCTTTTGCAACCCCAGGGACTTTAGCCTGCCAAGTTCCTCTATCCATGGGATTTTCGCAGGTGAGAATACTGGAGTGGGTAGCCATTTCCTTCTCCAAGGGATTTTCCCAACCCAGGGATCGAACCTGTGTTGCTTGTATCTCCTACACTGGCAGGAGGATTCTTTACCACTGAGCCACCAGGGAATCCCAAATAGTCAGTTTAATGTCTATCAAAAACTCCATCTTAACATTAAGATCATTATTTGAATAAATAAACATATTTAAATATATAAAATTAAACATTAATTTATGTAAATTAAACCAAACTTTATTTAAATAGACATATTTAACAAATATCTGATTTAATAGATATCTAATAGCTATTATTATATTTAACTTATTTGAATATATTAAATACATAATATATAAATGTTTCATATTAACTTTACAGTTATATTCAATTTTACAGCAAATTAACTATCTCTTGGTGATATTTGTCTGAGGATGTGAGATGGCTGTGTGTTGACAGCTAAGCACCCACTGCCTTTATACTCTAAAAATTGCAGATGCTAACACATTGAAAAATGTGATGCATTTTAACTGAAAACAGATTTGTGGACCTAGTTTATTGCTTGAAAAAAAGAATCTCAAAACACTAAGATTTCTTAAATTTACTGTACATATTTTTCAAAATCATTTTTTATGTGGCAAGAAAGAATATTTGCCATACACACATAAAATATTTGACTATAAATTGAATCTTGCTCACATCTAAATTTTAGACATGTACATATATATAATATATATATATGTATGACTTATAGTATATCTATATATATATATAATTAATATAAGTCATTGGATAATCATTAGGAGTTTGCCATCTTGTTCAATAAAGGAAGAAATCAAATATTCATGTTATGTCTATGAAATACATTGCACCTTTAAACTCTTTCCTCTGCAGCAATAAAAATCTGAAGGATAAAACCAGAATTCTCAGAAATTGTGACAATGTTATCTATGTCCCCTGCATATAAAACTAGAGTATTTGTGATATATTCTTCTTCCTTGGTCTAGAGCTCAAAAAATTTGGAGATTTTCCTAGCTCTCTGGTACACACACACCCAGAACTATTCACAAAAGCAAATGTCAGTGTACACTGAAGATAGAATCACTCTCTGGTGACTAAGAGGGAAAAATAAAAATCAAAACAGAACAAGAGGATTGTCCCTGAAACAATGTTTGAAGAAGAGTTGTGATTGACATCATTAGATCAGTCTGACATGCATTTTCCATCCCCAAAGTAGACTGATTGTTGCAAAAATAAGTGAGCCCAGATTTTTGTACTCAAGAAGCTAGAAATCTATTGGCAGACACAGTGCACAGTGTCTCTCTCACCTTTTTGCACCAGGCCTTTATGTTCAGTTCAGTTCAGTCATTCAGTTGTGTCCAACTCTTTGCGACCCCATGAATTGCAGCACGCCAGGCCTCCTTGTCTATCACCAACTCCCGGAGTTCACCCAAACTCATGTCCATCGAGTCCGTGATGCCATCCAGCCATCTCATCCTCTGTCATCCCCTTCTCCTCCTGCCCCCAACCCCTCCCAGCATCAGAGTCTTTTCCAATGAGTCAACTCTTTGCATGAGGTGGCCAAAGTACTGGAGTTTCAGCTTCTAGTCTTTCCAAAGAATGCCCAGGGCTGATGTCCTTCAGAATGGACTGCTTGGATCTCCTCGCAGTCCAAGGGACTCTCAAGAGTCTTCTCCAACACCACAGTTCAAAAGCATCATTTCTTCGGTGCACAGCTTTCTTCATAGTCCAACTCTCACATCCATACATGACTACTGGAAAAACCATAGCCTTGACTGGATGGACCTTTGTTGGCAAAGTAATGTCTCTGCTTTTGAATATGCTATCTAGGTTGGTCATAACTTTCCTTCCAAGGAGTAAGCATCTTTTAATTTCATGGCTGCAATTACCATCTGCAGTGATTTTGGAGACCCCCAAAATAAAGTCAGCCACTGTTTCCACTGTTTTCCCATCCATATCCCATGAAGTGATGGGACTGGATGCCATGATCTTCGTTTTCTGAATGTTGAGCTTTAAGCCAACTTTTTCACTCTCCCCTTTCACTTTCATTAAGAGGCTTTTTAGTTCCTCTTCAGTTTCTGCCGTAAGGGTGGTATTATCTGAATATCTGAGGTTATTGATATTTCTCCCAGCAATCTTGATACCAGCTTGTGCTCCTCCCAAATTAATGACTCCAGTCTGGATCGCTTCCCTAAAGTTTAAACTCAATATCCAGGTATCTACTCGACACTCCAGTGCTTACTAGCCCCAAATCTTCTTAACCCCCAGACTTTCTCATATTGGCTGATGGCAACTCCGTCCTTCTATCCTTGGCTCAAATCAAGAACTTCAGAGTCATCTGAGACCTCTCACTTTATCTCATACAGCACACCTGGTCCATCAGATATCCTCTTGGCCTCATTGTCTCAGTGGGATCATTCTGATAGCTGCTTCACTGTCCCTATTGTTTTCATTGTTGCTACTCACCCCAACAGTCTTTTCTCAACACAGCAGCTAGAGTGATTCTTTAAAAATATCCGTCTGATATGCCATACTTCAACTTAAAACCCTCCAAAGCTTCCATATTGCTTGGAGTATATGCCAAGTTGCTTAAAAATTGGCATAGGTCTTATAAAATGTGTTTCCCCACAGCCTCTCTTACTCTGGGAATTTAGCACAAAGAGACTCCGTTTACCCCTCCACACACACACATTGGGTTAGGAAACTGCAGCTCACTCCAGTATTCTTGCCTGAGTAACCCCATGGACACTGGAGCCTGGCGGGCTACAGTCCATAGGGTTGCAGAATGTCGGATGTGACTGAGGAACTGAACACACACCATACAGAGTTTCTCCTATTGTTAAGACACTGCATTGCTATGGTTCTTTTATTATATTTAATTCACCAATATTGATACAGTATTATTAGTATCATTATTGTTTTAATCTGTATACTTTAAGGTCCACTCATTGTGCTGTAAATTTCCACTGGTTTGGACAAATACAAAATGTCACGTGTCCCATATTACAATCTTACATCAAATTGCTTTACTACTCTCAGATTCCCTGTGCTTCTCATCCTCCCCAATCTCTGACAACCACTGATCAAGTTACCATTACTATTACCATAGTTTTCCCATTCCCAGATTTTTACTTCAAAGGAATCATCTGATTTAACTGTATCCATAATTTATTGGGCAATATTCATTTGATATTTTTTCATATCTTCTCATATAGTGTAATAATCCCTTAATTCTAATCACTAAATTGTATTCCATTCTATGGATGTACCACACTTCGTCTACTCACATCGTCACCTCCAGTTTTGGGTGATTATGAAGAAAGCTGCTCTGAGCATTCCTATGCATATTCCGTGTAGCTATACTTTCACATAAGTTGGATAAATACTTAGTAGTGTGATTACTTGATCATATTTTGAAACTATATTTAATTTGGAAAGAAACTGCCAAACTGTCTTCCAAACTGCCTGTGGCATTTGCGCTCCCACCAGCAATAAATGAGAGTTCCTCTTGTTCTACTCCTGTGCCATCCTAATAGATGTGCAGTTGTCTCTGTGTTAATTTGCATTTCCCTAAGCACAGGAGATCCAACCAGTCCATTCTGAAGGAGATCAGCCTGGGATTTCTTTGGAGGGAATGATGTTAAAGCTGAAACTCCAGTACTTTGGCCACTTCATGCAAAGAGTTGACTCATTGGAAAAGACTCTGATGCTGGGAGGGATTGGGGGCAGGAGGAGAAGGGGACGACAGAGGATGAGATGGCTGGATGGCATCACTGACTCAAAGGACGTGAATCAGAGTGAACTCCGTGAGTTGGTGATGGACAGGGAGGCCTGGCGTGCTGTGATGCAAAAGAGTTGGACACGACTGAGTGACTGAACTGAACTGGACTGAAGCACATATGACTTGGTTCATCCTTTCATGTGCTTATTTGCTTTCTGTTTATCTTCTATAGAGTACCTGTTCAGGTTATTTTGCCAGCCTTCTAAATTGATTTATTTTCTCACATAAGTTT
The DNA here is from genome assembly GCA_006410735.1 of Raphicerus campestris. NCBI lineage: Eukaryota > Metazoa > Chordata > Mammalia > Artiodactyla > Bovidae > Raphicerus > Raphicerus campestris. The sequence goes on from SJYW01012936.1 coordinate 305,455, forward strand.
GTACATTTTGGACATAAATCCTTTATCATGCATGTGTTTTTCACATATTTTCTCCCAGCATGATATGTTTTTTTGTTGTCCTGAAAGTATCTTTTGCAGTTCAAATGTTTTAAGTACAGTTTGTCAAATTTTCTTTCTTGTACCGTGCTTTCAATGTCATGTATGGAAACTGATTACCAATCCCATGACTTTCTAATTTTTCATGATATCTTTGTTAAGAATTTTAAGAACTTGTTTTATTGTTGGTATGAATATGTTTCTTATTTTGTTACTTGTCTTTTAAATTTATGATTATTTAACAATGAAGTTAATTACATCAGTCATTTTTCGTTAATGTTTTCTACACATTTCATTACTTAAGATGTTTGCCAGTTGAATATCACTTGTATTTTCATATCTCTTTTAAAAAAGCCTGATTTTTACATTTTAAATCAAACTTATTATAATGTTAAGATTAAAATCTTTTAAAATACTTTTACTGAAGCATCAGTTCAGTTTAGTCACTCAGTCATGTCTGACTCTTTGCGACCCAATGAACCACAGCACGCCAGGCCTCCCTGTCCATCACCAACTCCCAGAGTCCACCCAAACGCATGTCCATCAGGTTGGTGATTCCATCCAACCATCTCATCCTCTGTCGTCCCCTCCTCCTCCTGCTCTCAGTCTTTCCCAGCATCAGGGTCTTTTCCAATGATTCAGCTCTTCACAGGAGGTGGCCAAAGTATTGAAGTTTCAGCTTCAACATCAGTCCTTCCAATAAACACTCAGGACTGATCTCCTGTAAGATGGACTGATTGGATCTCCTTGAGTCCAAGGGACTCTCAAGAGTCTTTTCCAACACCACAGTTCAAAAGCATTAATTCTTCAGCACTCAGCTTTCTTTATAGTCCAACTCTCATATCCATACATGACCACTGGAAAACTATAGCCTTGACTAAACCGACCTTTGTTGGCAAAGTAATGTCTCTGCTTTTTCATATGCTGTCTAGGTTGGTCATAACTTTCCTTCCAAGGAGTAAGCATCTTTTAAACTTCATGGCTGCAATCACCATCTGCAGTGATTTTGGAGCCCAGAAAAATAAAGTCAGCCACTGTTTCCCCATCTATTTGCNTTATATCTTTCCTTTTCTCCTTTGCTTTTCGCCTCTCTTCTTTTCACAGCTATTTGTAAGTCCTCCCCAGACAGCCATTTTCCTTTTTTGCATTTCTTTTCCATGGGGATGGTCTTGATCCCTGTCTCCTGTACAGTGTCATGAACCTCATTCCATAGTTCATCAGGCACTCTATCTATCAGATCTAGGCCCTTAAATCTATTTCTCACTTCCACTGTATAATCATAAGGGATTTGATTTAGGTCATACTTGAATGGTCTAGCAGTTTTCCCTACTTTCTTCAATTTAAGTCTGAATTTGTTAATAAGGAGTTCATGATCTGAGCCACAGTCAGCTCCTGGTTTTATCTTTGTTGAAAAAAATCTTAAGTGAAAATGAAAAATATAGGAGACATACAATCATTGTCATTGGGAAATGATTAAATTATAGATGTCATCCATTATCAAGGCCCTCCTGTTGGTTTCTAGGTCATTTGCTAGGTTCTTTTTGTTATGTAGAATCAAGGTAATAGGATAAAGGAAAGAGAAAGCTTAAAAATTCAGAGTCTCAGTTGATATCCACATAAGTGAACTGAGGACAAATTAAAGAAGGTGTCAAGTAAAATTTTCTGAAATAGAGGTAGACAGCGGATAACATGATTTTGGGGGAAGCTACTGCAAAGCCTATAAGAAAACTTGATGATGAGAAAGATGTCTAAACTCTAAAGAATATTTCAAAGAGTTTTGCTGCATATTAAAAAAATATACCCCAATTTCAATATTTTATCAAAAGACTGAGCAAAGATCTAAATTTCTTTTGATTTTAATTTTTGGGAGACAGCTGTTTCTTTGACTGTGAATCTAAAACAGAATAATGTGAAAACCAGTACAGCTGGAAATAGCCCTGTTAATCCCTTCTTTCCTTCATCCATTTCAGTCCTCCCTTCTTTCACATTCTCCTTAGGCTGCAGTTGTTCTTCTATAGTTTATGTTCATCCTGAACGTCCTTGTGGATATCCTCTTTAGCTTCCTTTAAAAAAAAAAGACAACAAGGAAAAGTCTCCGTAAGAAAGAAACCCTATGTACTTCCCTGCCTGGGAAGGATTAAATCCCCCAGACCTTCTAGGAGTGACCCTGGCATCTCACACTTACTTTGCAAATATACAATCTTTTATTTTCATTAGGCATCTGGATGACTTGAGCATAATATATCCTATATATCCTCCTCTCGCCCCTCCAATCCACTCTTACCCCTCCCCCGCAGTCAAATGATGAGGCCCTGACTCAAATGGACCCAGGAATTTGAATCTAGGGCAAACAGACACACAGATGGAAGATGACTGGAGCTGAGTCATTTTGCTGGCAGTCTCCACAATGTGCTATTCCAGGAATTCATGGTACTGAGATCCCTGGAGCTGCCCTAGTCTGGTTCTCTCTGAGACTGGTTTTCCGCTTCAATTGTGCATTTTCTTGTATTATTTCAATCACTTAGTTCAATGACTGCTTGAGCTCGCCAGAATCAGTTCCTGTTGTTTGCAAGCAAAGGCCCACAACAGAGACAAATGACAACATAGAAACGGTACTGAGGTCTGTTCCAGATTCTTCTGAGCTGAGCCTGCTTGTGTCAATGTGGGCTGTGTGATGACTCAGTGTCCTACAATTTTCTCTACTTATTCTGCTGCAAAACCTCTGATCTTAAGAGTGGACAATATCTTGATACATCATTTGTCCCTTACTTGGTGCAAAAACACTATGCTTTAAGTCCACGTATGCCCTTTTCTTATTGGTCTGTGTCAAGAAGTGGTACTTGACACCATAAGAAATGATTTAAATGTTAAATGATTTAAATGTTAAAAATAAATAACATCCTTCGTTTGTAAAGTGATCATTTAAATGATCCAGAATATATTTATAGTATTTTTTGACATTATCATGGAGATGAAAGCACATTATTTAAAAAGCTTGAAGAAGTCTGCTGTGGTAGACTGTACTTTATGCTGTATTTCACAGACTTTATTATTCTCCCTGATACCTCAGTGGGGGTCAGATTCAGCCTTGACAAATGAGTAGTTGAGTACCTTAAGTGTAAGAAGTCAGTGTGCAAGGATAGGAATAGAAAATTCACAAAAAAGGGCACACACATGTCATTAAGCATAGGAAAATACATTCAATCCCTTTAAGATCCAGGATGTTTAAGGCATCAGTCAGTATGGTCTAGGTAACTCAACACCAAATGTAGTAACTCAACACCAAATCTCGGTGGCTTAAAACAACAAAGGTTTATATTTTTTGCTCATATCTGGCATGGCCTAGCAGAAAGCTTTATTCATGGAATTAAAATGGTATGTCCCTGGGCCATGGGACCCAGACCACCTTGGGAATATTGCTGGCAGCTGGTAGCCAAAGTGAAAGAGTTCCGTAGGATCTTGTATCGCCAATGAAATACTCAGCCCAGAGTGATCGTGTTATTTCTAGTCACAATTCAATGACTAGAACAAGTCACATAGCCCTTACCTAACATCAGATGCCATGGAATTCAATCTTACTGTATGCTCAGAAGGTGATAAGTCAGAAATATTTGGTGGACAATATTAATGACTCTTGTTATTCAGTCGTTAAGTCGTGTCCGACTATCTGCAACCCCATGGACAGCAGCATGCTGGCTCCTCTGTCCTCCACTCTCTCCCGGAGTTTGCTTTGCTCAAATTCATGTTGGTTGAATCAGTGATGCTAGCTAACAATCTCATCCTTTGCTGCCCCTTCTCCTTTTGCTTTCAGTCTTTCCCAGCATCAGAGTCTTTTCCAACGAGCTGGCATCATGTAATTAAAACAATAAGTTATTATTTTTCAACCCTTAAGACTGGAAACTTTGTAAAGATAATAAAACCTTGTCTCAGCTGGTGTGTAAAAATAGGCAGTCTTGTATATCAGGAATGAGAATTTATACATCATTTCCGGGGGGAGTGTACACCTACACTTATGGGTATGCTCACACACAGACACATAGTGTGCATATATATACATATTTTCTCTACCCTACAATCTCACTGCTAGGAATTCAGCCTAACCAGATAGTCACAATTGCAAAAAGACAGGTTTATAAAAACATTCATTAAAGCATTGTGTATAACAGTGAGAAATGGAAACAGCTGGTAAATGCGAGGTCAGAGCTATGGCTGAACAGCTCTGACCCTTTGATTAAATATTATGGTTGTTTGATTAAATATTATGGTTGTTTGATTAAATATTGTGGATCCATTAAAATTATGCTCACAAAGAATTTGTAATTAAGTAATATCTTTTGGCAACCCACTCCAGTACTCTTGCCTGGAGAATCCCATGGATGGAGGAGCCTAGTGGACTACAGTCCATGGGGTCACAAAGAGTTGGACACGACTGAGCGACTTCCCTTTTACTTTATAATAAAGAAAGCTAAGTGATAGGGAATTGATGCTTTTGAACTGTGGTGTTGAGCAAAGACACTTGAGAGTCCCTTGGACTGCAAGGAGACCCAACCAGTCCATCCTAAAGGAGATCAGTCCTGGGTGTTCATTGGAAGGACTGATGCTGAAGCTCCAATACCCTGGCCACATGATGAGAAGAACTGACCCATTGGAAAAGACCCTGATGCTGGGACAGATTGAAGGCAGGAGGAGAAGGGGACAACAGAGGATGAGATGGTTGGATGGCATCAACGACTCGATGGACATGAGTTTGAGCAAGCTCCAGGAGTTGGTGATGGACAGGGAAGCCTGGTGTGCTACAGTCCATGAGGCTGCAAAAAATCGGACACAACTGAGCGACTGAAGTGATAGACTTTATAATGTTAAATGAAAAAGCAGCCTCTACACTTTCAGTAGAACTTCTCATTACTCTCTGCAAGTGGAAGAAAAGCACCTCAGAGTTCTCCCTGATGTATCTGCCAACAATTACAGCTCCTTCAGCAGAACCTATATATTTCCTATTAGAGACCTCAAGTGAGGTTATCATTCCATGGGTGACTCTTAGGCTGCTTTGGAGCTCAAATATTCAGCATCCACAGAAGCTATGCTTGGAGCAGGATGGTGGGTGCAGTCTGTGCACAGAGTGGCCTCCACTTCCCTGGAGGTTCATTTACTCTCAGGACTTGGGAAGAGATGGAAGACCTGACTCTATTCTCAGAGTCCTTATGGTTGAGTTTTCCTTTTCTGAAGATCTACCGTGCTCTCCAGGGATTAGCAGAGCACCCTGATCTTCTCACTTGGATTTTTCTTTTTCTTTCTTTCTTCCTCTCTCCCTCCTGCTCTCCTCCTTTCTTTATTTCCTTCTTTCCTCTTCCTTCCTTCTTCCTTCCTCTTACCCTTCATTTCCTTCCTCCCTCCCTCCTTCATCTATCCTTCCTTCTTGTTCCCTTGAAAGAAACATTTAATGAACAGTTTTAAAGTTTCAGGCACTGTGCCCAGCACTGGGAATACTACAATGACCAGAATACTCTCTCTGCTCCCATTGAACATTCTATGTATCCACTGGAGAAAAGAAGGAAAAGAAGTGATTGCAGTGTATCCCTGTGACAGGAACCTCTAAGATATCTCATGACCCCTGCTTCCTGGTATTCATGCTCTATGTAATCCCCTCTTCTGAGTGTTGACTGGACTTAGCAAGTTGCTTCTAACAAATAGAATATGCCAGAGCAATGGGATGTCACTTCTGAGGTTAGGTAATTAAAAGGCTTTGGCTTCTCCCTTCAGTCCCAGAACAATAGCCCCCCAGCAAACATTAGAGATCCATTTGGCCTCAAAAAAAAAAAAAAAAAAAAAAGGGCTCTGGCTTTGACCGTGGTTTCCCCCCACCACTGTCACTCTCCATTTTCTCTCCTCTGGCTTTGGGGCAAGCAGGCTGCCATGTGCTTCACCATCCAGCCTCAACATCAATGTTATTTGTCAGAAATAGACGGTAATTGTAGGTAATTCCCTGCCAGTCGAGCAGTTAGGACTCTGCATTTCCCCTGTAGCAGGCACAGGTTAGATCCCTGGCAGGGAAAACTAAGATGCCACAAGCCATGCAACATGCCCCTCCCCCAAAAAGATAATTTTAAGTATAATCACAAGAAAACAAAGCAATGCTGTTAAGTCCTAACGAAACAAGATTGTCCTTTGAAAGTTCTAAATCTAGACTCTCCTCGCTTCCTCTCTCTGTGTCACTCTTCAGAAGAGAGGTGATAAAAACTTAGTACTAAAATGAATTTTTCTGTTTAATGCAACCTGAAGGATTGAAGAAAATTTAAAAAGGAATCATATGATTCTATTTTAGTTACTGCTGTTGTTCACATATGACTAAAATTCATCTTTTATTCATGAAGCTCTTTGAGAACACTAAATAGCTAAGACCTTAAGCCACAAGTTTGGGTCAGCACTCAGAGAAAGCTGTTTTTGCCTTTTTTTCCTTTTTTTATTGAAGTATAGTTAATTTACAATATTATATTAGTTTCTGGTATAGAACAAAGTGATTCAGCTACATATTTTTAATATTCTTTTCCATTATAGGTTATTACAAGATACTGAATATAGTTCCCTGTGCTGTACAATAGGACCTTGTTTATTTATGCACATTCGCTGTCATCTGCCAATCTCAGATTCCTAATTTATTCCCCCCCTGCCACTTTTCCTTTTGATAATCATGTTTGTTTTCTATGTCTGTGAGTCTGCTTCTGTTTTGTAAATAAGTTAATTTGTGTCATATTTTGGATTCCATACGTAAGTAATATCATATGATATTTGTCTTTCTCTGTCTGACTTACTTCACTTAGTATGATAGTCTCGAGGCTCATCCATGCGGCTGCACATGGCGTTATCTCAGTCTTTTTTATGACTGAGTAGTATTTTGCTGTGAGAAGACTCCCCATCTTTATGTACTCATCTGCCAGTGGACGTTTAGACTGCTTCCATGTGTTAGCTGCTGTAAACAGTGAAAGCTGTTTTGTTGTGGTTGTTGTTATTTTAAGTCAAACTTAAGGCAGTAGTTCTGCAGAGTGATGTTCCATGAATTTTCACTGTGTATTACCAGGTTTTGTTCAGTACGTAAAACTGATTTCCACCCCAAGCCGAGGATGCATATTTTTTTTATATGTGATGGGAGACTAACAGAGTCAGTTGGTCTATGCGTATCCCACTCTCCATACTTAAGAAGTATCATCTCTCCATGAGAGCAGTGAATTAGAACACTAGTCAGATCTCTAATTACTCAAACGCTACATGGTGATAGAGGATGACCCAATAAGCAGTAAAATAAGTCTAGAAAGACTTTTCAATTTTCCAAAACTTGTTTTTTAAAAATTATCATTCATCTTTTAATGCTTTTGAGTGCCCTATCCAGACTTCTAGAATTCAAAACTGTGCCTAATCCTCTCACTTTAGAGTTAAAGCCTCAACCCTAAAGTATTAAAAAAGTCATTACTTGAGGTCAAAGGTAGAATCCTTCCACTAGCAACCATATACAATTTCAGAATTTTTGCAATATGGGTTATGCTTTTAGGGGAACAAATATTTCCTATTCATTTGTTCTGTCCAGGCAATAAAATATGGCTAATGATTGTAGAGATAAAGTTCTCTCTGAAATGCTTCCTGACATGCAAATTAATATTTTTTCTAAGATATATCAAGAAAAACACTTTAAGCTCATAAATTATTTGTTCCAAGTGACAACAGAGAATAACATTTTCTAAAGGAACAGTATTTTCCCTTCTCAGAATGTTGGAATCTGCCTGATCCGTTTGTGAATAAGAGGGATCAAGCAGTACAGTCATGCCCTGGAAGTGGAGAGGTGGGGGAAGAGAAGGTCTAGGGAAGCAGCTGGGGGTGTAGCTTCGTTCATAAGAACAAAAGAAAATACCGACTTAGAAAACTGTTATTATTTCTCCTCCAGTGCAGAAATGGGTCATGTTTAGGTGCTTGAAGTGAGCTTGGCAGAAAATCACTTGCATCCTCATGCTGTTATGATCCACAGGACTTTTTGTCCAGATTACTGTCTTGGTAAATGGCCTACTTTATAAGATGCCACAATAGTTCCATATATCCAAATTAGAAGAAGTAGACTGACTTGAAATATGAAAATCCATTGAGATGTCAGACAACTCTGTCCTTGTTTGAATTTCAAAAGACATACTTACCTGGTATCCCCCAAATGATTTTAAATTAATATCTATCTTGAATTCAAGTCTTTGAGTCCCTGGCAGGGAGAAAATAAAAAGTCACAAGAGGGGATTTACCTCATGGTCCAATGATTAAGAATCCACCTTACAATGCAGGGGATGTGGGTTCAATCCTTCATTGGAAAACTAAGATCCTACATGCCTCAGAACACCTAAGCCTGTGTCATAACTACTGAGCCCCCATGCCACGGCTGGAGAGTTTGGGTGCCACAACGAAAGATCCCACGCACTGCAACTAAGACCCAATGCAACCAAAATTAATTTTAAAAAACAAATCAAGACAAGAGATTGAATAAATACCACTTCCTCTCTTAAGAAAGATGTATGACTCCCCCATTACCACTTTCTGGCCTCTTAAGAAGGAGCTTTCTTTGCAATTTGATGTATTTATGTTTTCGGCTGCAGGGTGTCTTTGTTGCTGTGCACAGGCTTCCTCTGGATGCGGTGAGCAGGGGTTATTCTTCACTGTGGCGGCTGCTCTTGTTGCGGCGTGCAGGCCCTAGAGTGTGCAGGCTTCAGTAGTTGCAGCTCACAGGCTCTAGACCTTGGGCTCGGCGGTTTGGGCACACAAGTTGTAGTTGCTCTGCAGTGTGTGGAATCTTCCCAGACCAGGGATTGAACCTGTGTCCTCTGCCCTGACTGGCAGAATTCTTATCCACTGTACTACCAGGGAAGTCCATAAGAAGGAGCTTACAGAGAAGCAAATTAAGTTCTACTTGCTTAAAAATTTCAAAATAATAACAATTATCTTCACTTGGAATATAACTGAGGAAAAAAGACAGATTATCATACCCTAGCAAGTCAGCCTTAGTGTATGTAGGACCTTGGTGAGTGACTGCTGGAGAAGAGACAGAGGCTGGACCCACGCTCAGAAATCATAATATGGTTGTGACTCTAACCCAAAGACACTGGGTGATAATCCAAGTTGATGTTCATAGAAGAATAGATGCTTGTATCTCAGGGTGTCCAGTTTACAGATGGAGCATGTTAGCAAAGGTCTCCATGAGCAGGTGATGCTTCAAGTTAGCATGAAACATATCATGTTTATGAATGGTCCACCTTTTTAGAGTATAACCCTCAGCAACTTGAGGGTCAGTGAAATGACTGCAGTACCTCAGAAAGGGACTGGTGAGATTTGCCAGTGCTCAGCAGAGTAGAAACAGGCTCTCTTCATCAGAGAAACTGAGGCGGATGTCTAACCGCACAAACCAGACTTACTACTATGAGATTTAGGAAAGTATTATAACTCAGTGAACCCACCACAGGCACTGCAGGCACCAGGTGTACAGAAAGTCAACTATGTCCAGAACCTACCCACTTGCAGAGGTGGGCCTCAGTGATGCCAGCTTTGAAGGCAGGAACTGATATTGTTAGAAAACCAAGCGGCTTTGCTATGGCAAGGGGGATCAGCAGTATTCACTGGGCGTGAGCTTGATGATAGCTCTGGGCTACATTTCACGGACAGGAACTGTAAAACCATGTATAGAATCCCAAGTGACCAATGAAAGACACCCAACCTCAGTGGCAATCAGGGAAATACAAGCTAAAACCACAACCAGAACCATTTCTCACCCATCAAGTGTATTTAAGATTGTTACTAGAGCATTGTGAAAAACTACAATTACCTAAACATTCGTCAGTAGAACTGGTATTTGATTTAGTAATGTATTTATTATAATAAATTTTGTATTTTATTTTGCAATGGAATGCTATAAAAATGCTATAAAAGAGAGAACATGAATGAATATGAGCTAGTAAAGAAAACTGAAGGTACATGCTTGAAATACTCAGTAATGTATTTCTAGAGCAGCACAAGCTTAAGTTTTAAGGTGGATCCAAATGCCTAAATAAATACATAAAAGCGCTTTGTTGCT